>JAVMKO010000001.1:181021092-181166812 GCA_032164245.1 Sternotherus odoratus | reverse complement strand
TAAAGAATTTCACCCCGGGGGGCGTTAGTGGTGAGATTTGAAAAATTTTCGATTCTTACCCTGATTAGGATCCTAAAGCCTATAACTGTACCAAATTTCAAGTCTCTAGCTCAAACAGTGTGGAAGGAGTAAGGGAACGTACATACACGCACGCATGCACGCATACACCATTTGACTTTTATATATATAAATAGATTACTGAGAAAAGTCAGCACTATGAATAGCTGTAATTTGTAGGAGACATATACCATGTGCATCTGAAGCATAAAGGTGACAAAGAGTCCTGTGGTACCTTAAAGACGAACAAAAGTATAATAATAATAATATGGAGATATACCTATCTCAGGACTGGAAGGACCTTGAAGGGTCATTGAGTCTAGTCCCCTGCCTACACTAGCAGGACCAAATACTGTCCCCTGCAACATCCACTTGTAATTCATTACACTGAATCCCAGCTGTTAGCACATAAGGAGAACTGGATAACACATTGGTTGAAAAGCTGTGCACACTTGCATTATGTTCTAATAATTGGTCCTACACATTTACCCTCATTATGAGCTCAATTGTGAGAAATAAGTGAAAGTTCAAAAAAGGCCCCAATAACCTATAAAAATAAGGTGCAAAAGGGCTGCAGAATGACTGCATTAGTCCAGACAAAAAAGCCGACTGATATAACTAAAGGACTGTGTTAAGATCATGAATGGTAAACAAGAGAATAGTGGCACCAGTGTAGGCCTGGAACCTAATTACCCCTTTCCCACTCCCCCACCCCCCATATTAAACCAGCCTTGGGTGAAACTCAGGGAGTTCACCACTAAAATTGAAAAAAAGAATGCTCTGGTGCTGCTGAGAAAGCATGCCCACCGCAGGAATGTCCCTAACAAGAGTTATTACCACCAAGCACAGGTGCTGACTTTCAGCTTTTTCTGGGAGTGCTCCACTCCTGCTCTATCCACAAGGCCTCACCTACACTCTGTGCCTTCCCCCAAGGCCCCACCCTCACTCCACCCCTGCTCTGCCCCCTCTCCCAAGGCTCCATCCCCTCCCTGCCTCTTCCTGCCCTCACTTCTCATCTTCCCCATCACCGCCCCTCTTGCCTGCAGCCAAGCAGCTGATCGGTGGAAGGCGGGGGGAGGCTGACTGGCAGGTGACTGGTAGGTGCTGAGCACCATTGTTGTTGTTGTAACGGATTGTAAAGTAAAGATACCCAGATACCTGGGAAATTTTATGGAGGATACAGAGACTTAACAAATGACAAGATAGGCTCTGACCATCAGCACCAACAGAGAAGGTCACAAACAAGTGACAATTTGGCCATGAAAGATAAATTGTAAAAAAACTTGGGCAGGAAGGAGGATATGTAGGTACCAGTGTGATTGGTAAGAATTTTTTGTTCCTTAAGGATGGGGGATAATGTGATAGGTTTAGTAAATTTGAAGGAGGTAATTAGTTTTACCTATTTAAAGTAAATGAAAAATAATGCTCTTTGGGAATCAACTCTGGACTGCAGTACAACAACAAGCTGCAAGACATCATCCTCCAATGTCCACGATGTGTAAGGACACCAGGAGTCCCCAAATGAGTGAATGCTGATTGGCCATCAGATGAAATTTGTCTGTATATTGGGAGTGGTGAGCATAAGAGCTTTGCTTGGCATATGTATTCTCTGTGTGTTGCTAATAAATAGACGTTTAAAGCACAACTGTGTAAGCCTCTTTCATTGGGAAAAGGTCACATAGGCGTGTAGAGCTCTGAGCCCCGTGGGTAAGGGTGGGTACTTAAATTGACCAGGTTCCTCCCTGAGCCCTGGGAGTAAGGGAAGATGCCTTGATCCCTTGGAAGGGACAGGGTGGAGGGTGTTTAAATTGACTGGCTTACGACTTGAGCCATTGGTAGGGAATAGGTAGGGTGCCCCACTTATTTGGGTAGCACTAGAAATCAGAGGACTAAAATTGGTATAATGGAAGTTAGACTTAATTGGTGGACAAAATAATGTGGGGATGAGCTATTCCACCCATCACTCCCTTTTGTGGTCCTTAAAAGAAAGATTTTGGGAGGAAAAGGAAACTGTCTGACAACTGCTGTCTGAGAGATGGGTGGACCAAAAGAACATAAGGACGGCCAGACTATTTTCCACCTATGTACTGGTCGGAGTTCAGTTGAGGCCTAGGGGCTTTGGCATGAGCTGGCACCTGGTCTGCTAGCATCACACAGATATACCCTCTTTTGAACACAGGGTGTCTACATTTCAATTTACTTGCTGGGGAGCATGGGATATCTTATTTCTATGAATAGTTTAAGTGACCATTCAGTCCAGCCACTCTATCCTGGAGGTGCCCTAGCTAAAAGCAAATTATGGAGTAGGGTGGGAGGAAGAAATCGGACCATGTTTCTGTGTGTGTGTGACAGTCTCTCCCCCTGTGCCAAGAGGGACATGGAGAGTGTGTGTGTGTATGTGTGTGTGAGAGAGAGTCTCTCCCCTTGTTGTGCCAGGAGGGGCCCAGACAGGGTTGGCGGGGGTGTGTGACACGGTGACAGTCTGTGTGTATGTGTGACACGGTGACAGTCTGTGTGTATGTGTGACACGGTGACAGTCTGTGTGTGTGTGAGACACGGTGACACGGTGACAGTCTGTGTGTGTGTGAGACACGGTGACAGTCTGTGTGTGTGGCACAGTGACAGTCTGTGTGTGTGGCACAGTGACAGTCTGTGTGTGTGTGAGACACGGTGACACGGTGACAGTCTGTGTGTGTGGCACAGTGACAGTCTGTGTGTGTGGCACAGTGACAGTCTGTGTGTGTGTGAGACACGGTGACACGGTGACAGTCTGTGTGTGTGGCACAGTGACAGTCTGTCTCCCTGTCTGAGGCCGGCGGTCGCTGTCACTCTCCTGTCAATCTCACTCTCCCTCACCCCCGAATCCTCGCCAGCCAGGGGCAGTTGGCGCATGCGCCCGGGGGGGGGCTGCTGGGGGCGATGCCCGGCGGTTGCCGGCTGCGCAGTGCCCAGGCAGCGGGCGATGCGGGGGGGGGGGGAGCGCTGCGTACCAGCGGCTGCCGGGCTGCGCGCGCGCGCGTGCGTCAAGTGCTGTCGCCGGGCGCGCAGCTTCCTCCCTCCCGGCCGCCGGCCTCCGTTGGTTGCCGGTGACAGGCGGAGCCGGCCTCGCCGCCGCTGCCGGGCATGAGGGGGGGCGGCCGCGCCGCGCCCCCCGCTCACTAGCCCGGCCGAGGCGGGCCCGGGGAGCGGCGCACCATGCGGCTGTGCGGGGCTCTGCTGAAGAGCCCCATCCCCAAGCAGATCGAGCACTACTCGCGCTTCTCCCCCTCGCCGCTCTCCATCAAGCAGTTCCTGGACTTCGGTGAGTGGCGCCCCCCCTGCCCCCCTCCCGCGGCGGAGTCACCCCCGGCGCCCGCCTCTCGGGGGAGGGGGAAACGCGCAGTCGACCCCCCCCCCCCCACCGCGCCCGGGTGGGGGCGGGCTGGGGGGTGGCACCGGCACCCCTGGGTTGGGGGCAGGGCTGAGCGGGGTGACGCTTGTCACGGGGGGTGATGCGGCCACCCCCGCTGTGGGGGGGGGGAGGCCGCCTCTCAGTCGCTCTCCCGCGCGGGGCAGGGGCCGCCGCCGCGGGAGGCCAAGCCGGGTGCTGCGTCCCCTGTGGCCGCGGCCGCCTCCTCCCCCTGGGGAACTTCTGCTGTTCCGGGTGCGCCCAGCCGCCGGCCCGGGCTTGTTGCACCCTGTGTGGGTCACCCTGCTGGTGGGGCGGGAGCTGGGAGGATCCGCAGTACTCGGCGGCAGGGGCCTGGCTCAGGATTATTCCTGTTACTACAACCGAGGAACCCGGCGAGCGGGAGGGGGCCACACTGAGAACCGGCGGTAGGCGAGATGGCAAACGTGAGGCAGGGAAGAGAGGGAGGCTGGTTTTCTGTGGCTCTGGGGCTGTCGTCATCGCCGCGCTGCTCTCTCGGGTCAGCCACGCTCCAGTTCATTCCCCTGGAGTTAGCCCCGCTCAAGACATTTGTGTGTGTGAACAAGATTTGGGTGAATTGCTAACACTGTAGTGAGGACAACAGGCCTTATGTCTGTGCAAGTGGTTGGTAGCAAACAGACACCCTCTTCTCTTCAATCCCTTTAGACCTGTGACTGGAGTTGTACCTTTGACTCCTGTAGCTCAGGGTGTAGGGCAAGGATTAGCAACCTTTCGGGAGTGGTGTGCTGAGTCTTCATTTATTTCACTCTAATTCAGGGGTCGGCAACCCGCGGCTCCGGAGCCGCATGCGGCTCTTTCATCCCTCCGATGCGGCTCCCTGTGTGTGCTAATTTTAACCGTCTCACAGACTGTTTTCTATGCGGCCCGCCAGCACTGTCCAACCAGTGCGCGGAGCCGCAGCCGAAAGAGAGGGGCGGGGTCAATAAGAGGCGAGCTGCGGGGGGGGCGGGGGGGGAGAAGAACGGAGGCGGAGCCGGGGCCGGGGCACGAGGCGAGGCGGAGCCGGCGGAGAAGTGCGAGTCGGGCCGGGGCCGGGGCAGGAGGCGAAGCGCGGCGGAGCCAGCGGATAAGAGCGAGCCGGGGCCGGGGCACGAGGCGAGGCAAGGCAAGGCAAGGCAAGCTGGGGGAGGGGGGGAGGAAGAAGAGCGAGAGCACGGCTGGAGGGGGAGGGGGAGGGAAGAAGAGCGAGAGCACGGCCGAGCAGGGGGAAGGAAGTGGGGGAGCGGGGGGGGGAGGAAGGGGGGGGGAAGAAGAAGAGCGAGAGCACGGCCGGAGGGGGGGAGGGAGGGAAGAAGAGCGAGAGCACGGCCGGAGGGGGGGGAGGGAGGGAAGAAGAGCGAGAGCACGGCCGAGAGGGGGGGGGAGGGAAGAAGAGAGTGTTATTTCATTTTAAATGTCAAAAGGGTTTTGTGGCTCCCAGTGTTTTCGTTACTGTGGGAAACGGGTCCAAATGGCTCTTTGAGCGGTAAAGGTTGCAGACCCCTGCTCTAATTTAAGGTTTCACATGCCAGTAATACATTTTATTGTTTTTAGAAGGTCTCTTTCTATAAGTCTATAATATATAACTAAACTATTGTTGTATGTGAAGTAAATAAGGTTTTACAAATGTTTAAGAAACTTAATTTAAAATTAAATTAAAATTCAGAGCCCTCTAGTCCGGTGGCCAGGACCTGGGCAGTGTGAGTGTCACTGAAAATCAGCTTGTGTGCTGCCTTTGGCACGTGTGCCGTAGGTTGCCTATCCATGGTGCAGGGTAAAGGGCTTTCATTCCTCTTGGTACTCTTTAAAAAGATATCTGTGTGCATGCTTATTTTAAAAATAATCTGCAAAGAATTTTTTAAAATCAGGCTTGTGCTCTCAAACTTCTTCATTCTGTACAATAAAGGTCATTTGAAAGGATTTTTTTTTCAGTTTTCTTTTCATGTTAGAAATATCAGGAATGTTGAGAGTTTGGTCTTCCTTGTCTTTGATGGTGGACTTTTGGGGCCTTCAGTATGTTTGTTGAACGGTTGAAGGTATTTGAGTCCTTAGCAGAGACTTCCTTTTTCCAAAATATGATTGAAGTTGTATACAAAAAGTTTTAAATCGTAGTCTCATTTAAAATTCCTCCCTCTCTTAGACAACTTTCACTCTCCCTTGGCTCTTCTGATATTCTCCAGGTAATTGTAGTCTTTCAGGCATTTTCTAGGCTTGATTTCCAATATAAAAAAAGGGGAGGGTGGAATTTTTTTTTCAGTCCTCTATAAACAATAAAGAAGTAAAATAAAGCACAAAATCATTTTTCTTTTGCTACTGGTCTTTAAAATAGCCCCTGCTGTATATAGCAGCTGAAATTTCCAGTGACAGAAATATTAATTATTTGAAGGGAAACTCTAAGGTATCCTTAATAACCCCAGAATTAGTCTGTGTAAATGAGATTGGGAATAGAATGAAACAACCTAAAATCAGTAATGTTTTGTTAGGACTTGCATGTTTCTATGTTGTATGTTTGCAACCCAAACAATAAGGTATTGTTCCAACACAATGGTTCATTAACTATTACTTTTAGACCTTTCTCTGATTCCCCTCTGCAGACAACCCAGAAAGTCAAACTAACCAGTCAGTTTTCATTGTTAGCATGTGTCATGAGTGTAAAGTGCCTTGGAGTTGCTGTTTTACCTGTTAGGGGTTAACTGAACAGGAGAGGGGGGTGACATCAGAGTAGCCATGGGGGGTGCTGCTGGGGGGCCAGCCTGGAGCCCTGCAGCCACTCTGGGTATGAGGGGCGGGGAACGGCCTTGACACAGAGCTGCTCAAGGGCATCGTCGTGGACCAGCTGCCTGCAGCTGCCAAAGCAGCAGCTGGCTCTAGTGCTTACCCACTGCTGGGATGGTCCTGGGATCAGCCACACCTGCCACTGCAAAATTCACGGCGGTCACGGAAGCTGTGATTTCCGTGAATGACTCGCAACCTTATCAAGAGTCCACCACGACCTGATCCTCGGTAAATTGTTCCAGGGGTTAATTGCTCTCACTTTTTAAAATGTATGCCTTATTTCCAGTTTGAATTTGTTTTGCTTCAACTTCCAGCCATTGAATCATGATATACCTTTGTCTGTTAGATTGAAGAGGCCATTATTAAATATGTGTTCCCCATGTAGGTACTTACAGAGTACAATCAAACCCCTTCACCTTCTCTTCTCCCTGAGTCTGTCAGTACAAGATAGGGGTCTCTTCTCTGAGCCCAGTCCAATTTTTCAACATTTTGAATTGTGGGTACCAGAACTGGACACAGCGTTCCAGCTGTGATCACAGAAATGCCAAATATAGAGGGACAGTACCCTCTCTACTCCAAGATTCCTGTATTTGTACATCCAAGGATTGCATTAGCCCTTTTGGCCACAGTGTTACACTGGGAGCACATGTTCAGCTGATTATCCATTACAACTCCCAAATCTTTTTAGAATCACTGCTTTCAAGTATTGAGTCCCCAGACTGTAAGTATAGCCTATGTTCTTTGTTCCTAGATGTATACATTTACATTCAGTCATATTAAAACATGAATAGTTTGCTTGTGCCCAGCTTACAAAATGATCCTGAATGTGTTATATCAATACCTCTTCTTTTCTTTATTTATCACTCCTCCCAATTTTTGTCTTATCTGCAGACTTTGTCAGTGATGATTCCAGGTCATTGATATAAATGCTAAATAGCATAAGCAAAGAACTAATCCCTATGGGACCTTACTAGAAACACACCCATTCCATGATGATTTTTGTTTACAGTTACATTTTGAGACCTATCAATTAGTCAGTTTTTAATCCCTTTAGTGTATGCCATGTTAATTTGATATTGACCTAGTTTTTAAATCAAAATGTCGTGCCTTACAGAAGTTTAAGTACATTACATTAACACTGTTTATGTATGTGAGGAGAGATTAAAGAGGCTAGGACTTTTCAGTTTGGAAAAGAGAAGACTAAGGGCAGATATGATAGAGGTATATATAATTCTGAGTGGTGTGGAGAAAATGAATAAGGAAAAGTTATTTACTTGTTCCCATAATATAAGAACTAGGGGCCACCAAATGAAATTAATGGGCAGCAGTTTAATACGAATAAAAGGAAGTTCTTCTTCATACAGTGCACAGTCAATCTGTGGAACTCCTTGCCTGAGGAGGTTGTGAAGGCTAGGAATATAACAGGGTTTAAAAGAGAACTGGATAAATTCATTGAGCTTAAGTCCATTAATGTCTTTTAGCCAGGATGGGTAAGGAATGGTGTCCCTTGCCTCTGTTATCAGAGGGGGGTGATGGGTGTCAGGAGAGAGATCACTTGATCATTACCTGTTGGGTTCACTCACTCTGGGGCACCTGTCATTGGCCACTGTCGGTAGACAGGATACTGGGCTGAATGGACCTTTGGTCTGACCCAGTACATCCTTTCTTATGTTCTTATGTTACCTTTATCAACCAAATTTATAAACTCATAAAGATAGTTTGACAGGATTTATTTTCCATAAACCCATGTTGATAGGCATGAATTATATTATTAATCAAGTTCTATATCTGCTGTTCCATTATCTTGCCTGAGATTGACAGGCTGACAGGCCTATAATTACCTGGGTCATCCCATTTACCCTTTTTAAAAAATATTGTCACAACATAGCTTTCTTCCAATCTTTTTGGACTTCCCCAGTGTGCCAAGACTTACTGAAAATCATCATTAATGTCTCTGTCTTGGTCACCTTCTCTTTTCCCTCTAAAACTTATCTCTGGGTAGTCTCACCTGTATCAGAGAGAACAGCTCCAATTGCATTCTTTCTCTAATATTTTATCAAAAGCAACAATACAGTTTCATAATTAGTTACTTTGGAGGCTCAGAGTTGCTGACTAATACAGCTTATGCAGAATTTACTTATGTGTAACTGAGGGGCAGATCCTTCAAAAACACATGTAAGTAAAATAATCTTAAGTATTTGCCAGATTGGGCCTTAAGACAGTAATTACAAATGCCAATAGAACATAACAGTCCATTGACTGACATGCCTTAAATGAGCACACAAAAAAGCCTCAACTGCTTGTTTTAAAGTCTGATTGGGAGCTGTCTTGCCAATGTACGTTATTTGTGAACAGATGTTGAATGCTGTGCTGTTCAACTGATTATAATGGGACTGCCTTAAAGTGTGACCTTGATTGTGCCAGTTGCAATGTGCTTGAGGGTTTTCAAATTGCAAATCTTAGTTATTATAGGCATAGCAATGCTTTTAACCTTTCCTGGGCTGCCTGAATGTATCTTAATCAGCACCTTGTATTTTTTGTTCATTTTGCAGACAGTTGTGTTGGTCATAGTCACAAAAGACACTTTCAATTTCTCTTTTCTCTATAGTGAAATACTTATAGCCCCTGACAAGTAAAACAAGGGTCTCTGAGCCTACCTAGTCTGTTTGGATATTATCATAGAATATTCTACTCCTGGGGAAGGGTGGGAAATCTGAAAATAGGCATAGTTGCCATAGTCACTGAGTCAAAGACCTAATCACTCACTCAGGTTCTGCAGTGAAGGATAGTTTCTGTAAGCATCACCATTGCTTTCAAATACCTGTATATGTATTTTGACACACATGTTTCCAATGAATGCTTCTGTTTATTCACACAATGGAAATTCTGTAAAATGATACATTTTAAGATTAAAGTGGAAACTCAAAGGAAATTTCAATTTTCTTAGGTCATGTTTACACTAAAAAGATTACAGTGGCACAGCTGAACTGATGCATCTGTGCTGCTCTAAGATTGCTTGTGTAGCCACTCTATGCTGACAGGAGAGAACTCTCCTGTCGGCATAATAAAACTGCCTCCAAGAGTGGAGGTAGTTATGTCAGTGGGAGAAGCTCTCCTGATGTCATTGCACTGTCCACACTGGCGTCTCTTTCAGTGTAACTTATGTTACGCAGTGGTGTGTTTTTTCACATCCCTGAGCGACATAAGGATACTGACAAAAGTAGTAGAGTAGACATGACCACCACTGCCTTAGAGGACACAGCTGACAAGGCACAAGCTGAATTCTAGTGAAAGATAAGTAGTAAAGCTGGATGACCTTTTTTGAAAAATTTTTGCAGCAAAAAATCTAGATTCATTTCACCAAAACATTTTGTGAAGGTGTGTCACTTTTCATAATCCTAGGATATCAGGTTTGGAAGGGACCTCAGGAGGTCATGTAGTCCAGCCCCCTGCTCAAAGCAGAAGCAATCCCCAACTAAATCATCCCAGCCAGAACTTGGTCAAGTCAGACCTTAAAAACCCCTAGGGAAGGAGATTCCACCACCTCTCTAGGTAACTCATTCAAGTGCTTTACCCTCTCACAGTGAAAAAGTTTTTCTTAATATCCAATCTAAATCTCCCCCACTGCAACTAGAGATCATTGCTCCTTGTTCTGTCATCTGGTACCACTGAGAACAGCCTAGCTTCATCCTCTTTGGAACCCCCCTTCAGGTAGTTTGAAGGCTGCTATCAAATTCTCCCTCACTCTTCTGCACACTAAATAACCCCAGTTCCCTCAGCCTCTCCTTGTAAGTCATGTGCCTCAGTGCCCCCCCCCCCCATCATATTTGTTGTCCTCTGCAGGACTCCAATTTGTCCACATCCTTTCTGTAGTGGGGGGCCCAACACTGGACGCAATACTCCAGATGAAGCCTCACCAGTGCCGAATAGAGGGGAATAATCACTTCCCTCGATATGCTGGCAATACTATTGACGCAGCTCAATATGCAATTAGCCTTCTTAGCAACAAGAGCAAACTGTTGACTTATATCCAGCTTCTCATCCACTGTAATCCTCAGGTCCTTTTCTTCACAACTGTTGCTTAGCCAGTCAGTCCCCAGCCTGTAGCAGTGTATGGGATTCTTCTGTCCTAAGTGCAGGACACTGCACTTGTCCTTGTTGAACCTCATCAGATTTTTGTCAGTCCTCTTCAAAATTGCCCGCTCCCCATGCCCAACAAAATCCATTCGTAGGACAGATTTGTTTGGAGGTGGGGATTGAAAGTTTCTTTCTAAGACTTGTTGGTTTCACCTGACTACTGGAGAATATTATTTTTCTTCTCCCCTCCCTTAAATACTTGCCCCCATGTTCTTCTCCTCGTGCTCTTTTATAGTTGACTTGATGAACAGAAATGAAGCTAGAAAGAACATGTTAGCTCACTCCCCCTTCCACCATCTTTATGAATTAACAGGCTGTATTGACTGTGCTTCCTCCGTGGATGGCTGCTGAATATTCTTGGAAAAGCCCTCTCAGAAGCCAAGTTGCCATATACTGGTGACAACCTGGCTGTTCACAACTTCAATTGTATGTAAGTAGGGGAAAAGGATGCACAGAATAATGCCATTCAGAAATAATTTGCTCATAGGTTTCTCCAGCTATTGCTCTAAGATTTTGTAGCCCCATAGCTACAGTTAACTTTTTTGGTGCACCAGGGCCTAATTTTATTTTGCTTTCCCTATTTCGTACTGCTATTAGAATGCAAAAGGCAGTTTTTATAGCAATATTAACTAAACTTTGACTTTGGAAGCACCGAATATAAATAGTTTCCAAAGCAAAATCTTGAAATATGACAGTTTTAAAAATTCACCTTAGAAATGAAACAAGATTCAAAGGAATATTTTGATCATGACACATTTTTAAGCTATGGAGCTAAACCATGAAACTTAGAGCCACAAATTCACTGCAGTGAAATTAGTTTTCCTTCTGCATCTTTTACCCTGGGTATTGCAAATATCAACAGTCATAAAGTTGCTGTCTTTACAGTACTACAGAAGACTCTCGATTATCCAGGATGATAGGGAAAAAATTAATCACGGATAATCACCATCCATAGGATATATGGAAAGGTTGGTTCACCAGCCACCCTGAGCTGGGGGAAGGGGGTGTTGGTTCATTGGCTGCCCTGCACCCTGGTAGGTTGTGGGTTGTTGTTGTTTTTTGTGCTTGGGGCGGCAAAGCCAGAGCCGGCTCTGCTAGTTATATGTATTATTATTTTTTTGACATCCTGGTTAATCCAATCCTGGATAATTGAGAGTCTACTGTATTCCAATTGAACTTGCCAGAATTTTTCAATATTTCTGCTAATACTAAACACAATTGACTTTACAGGAATGTAAAGGTGTAAGAATTTAACTGGGGAAAGGCTGACTCAGGCTCATAATGTACAGTTTAAAGAGTGCATATAGTCTAAAAGTGATTATAAAAATGGCATTGTGTGGTTCTACTAAATGAAATTTTCTAGATGATATTACAATTTAAGATTTATTTTCTTCTAACTACTACTCTGGAAACACCTTGTATATGTGAATTTACAAAATTAGGGTTGGTAAAAAGGAACCCAGTTCTGCTTTTATTACTGCAGCTGGAATTGATCTTCACTTGTGTATCTGAGGGCAGAAGTCGACCTCATGTTTGTATGTATGTGTTTGTTTTAGGTCTTTGAAGTGTTTAATTGGACTCTGATTATGGACATCATTTTTATGTAGAATAGCAACCCAAAATTTCCCTCTTTCAAAAATATGAAAAGTGTAAAAGTAAAGCTAATATATAAATTGGTTAGGTTACTGGAGCTATCAGTTACCTAGAAAACTTGCATTTTATGTTAGAAAAAAATATAGGAAAGGGTGTGGCTAAGAATATAACAGAGTTTAAAAGAGAACTAGATAAATTCATGGAGGTTAAGTCCATAAATGGCTATTGGCCAGGATAGGTAAGGCATGGTGTTCCTAGCCTCTGTTTGTCGGGGTGGGGGGTTATGGGTGGCAGGAGAGAGATCACTTAATCATTACCTGTTGGGTTCACGCACTCCAGGGAACCTGGCATTGGCCACTGTCAGTAGACCGGATACTGGACTGGATCGACCTTTGGTCTGACCCAGTACAGCCATTTTTATGTTCTTATGCAGGAAGATGAAGATATTAGTTGAGAATAAAAAACAGGCTTTTGTTTAAAGAGGTTTGTAAGAGGGTTTACCCCCAGGCTCTATGCTCCTGAGTACAAAGGCTGGGCCTCTTCTATGCCAGACCAACAAGTCCTTTTCCCCCCACACTCCCACTTTGCCAGTTGGGGTTCTTGGGGTCACCAATCGCTGTCACCAATCGGGTATACTTCCAAAACCTTGGAGGGGCCCCCGATCTTCCCCTAACCCTGACTTTGTACCCCCTCCCTGGGTTTTAAAGTCAGACACCTGAAGACTGCTTCCCTTCACCCTGACCAGCTGAAGGCAGACTTCCCTTAACCCTGTCTCTCTCAACCTGAGAGCCAGACCCTAACTTTGTACCCCTTCCTGGGATTCAAAGTCAGATACCTGGAGGCTGCTTTCTGTCCTTCACCCTCCCCGGCTGAAGGCAGACTTCCCCCCACCCCTGTCTCTCTGTACCTGAGAGGCAGACACCTGGAGACCGCTTCCTCCCTCCCCCGTCTAACCTGACGGTAAGGAGAGACAGTCTTCACACTCCAGCTAGGCCCCTAGCTGCCCTGGTTCCTATTCCCTTCCCTTCCCCCTTCCCAACTGGAAGCAGAGAAAAACCCTAAGGGAAATAAACCAGACGGTTTTATGACTAGAAAATTTAATAAAGAAAAAGGTTAAAGCAGAGATACAGACACTTTACATTTGGGGTTCCC
Source organism: Sternotherus odoratus (assembly GCA_032164245.1). Taxonomy (NCBI): domain Eukaryota; kingdom Metazoa; phylum Chordata; order Testudines; family Kinosternidae; genus Sternotherus; species Sternotherus odoratus. Next base: position 181,153,689 of record JAVMKO010000001.1, on the reverse strand, counting down.
CATTTTGTTCTGAAAAGGAAAGAACACCCCAAAAGGCACGGCTTATTAGAAGAATCAAATGGTAATACTCACATTAGCTAAGTAGAAGTATAAGAGAAGAAAAGCTGAGTTATCTCCATAGCTAGAGACACACTCCTGGACCCTTGCCCATGTTGCCTGGCAAGCTCCCTGCCTCATGGACAACCAAGATGGAGCTCTCTGGCCCTGGCCTCCTCCCTGGAGACCAGCCAAGATGGAACTGACTGTTTTGCTCCTCCCTTCTTCATGGGCTCGAGGCTCCTCCCTCCCCCAGTGGCAGGGAAACTCCTACGTTACCTGTCTCAGATAACAAGCCCCACCCAGGCAAGGCACACTGTGTTAGATAACATAGTCCCACCCAGGCAAGGCACACTGTGTTAGATAACATAGTCCCACCCAGGCAAGGCACCCTTCACACTTATAACAAGGTTCTATTATGTACAGTAAAACCTCGATTTAACGGACCTCGATTTAACGGACTTCGGATGCAACGGACAAAATTTGTATGAAAGTCTGATGCATCCGAAATCCGTTTGTCGAGGGCTCCGCCGGGGTTTGAGCTGGGGGCGGGCTGCCGCCCGGCCCCCAGCAGCATGCAGGCTGCCTGGAGGGTCCTGGGAGCCGGGACCGTGCGGGCTGTCTGCCCGCTCCTGGCGGCCGCCAGGGTTTGAGCTGGGGTGGGCGGGCTGACGGCTCCCGCCCGGGTCCCAGCAGCCAGGACCTGGGCGGGCGGGCTGCTAGCTGCCGCCCAGGTCCCAGCAGCCGGGACCCGGGCGGGCGAGTTGACGGCTCCCGCCCGGGTCCCAGCAGCCAGGGACCCGGGCGGGCGGGCTGACCGCTCCCGTGATAAGTAAAACCTTGATATAACGGACTAATTCAGGCGAGGGGGTGTCCGTTAAAGCCGAAAGTCCTGTTATTTAATAATTTAAAAAAATTATTAAATAACGGACTTTAGGCTTTAACGGACACCCCCTTGCCCGAATTAGTCCGTTACATCGAGGTTTTACTGTACTGACATTGTTAAGCAGTGGAACTAGCCTATACAGAAGATTTGTTACCTCTACACAGAAGATCACATTAGTTCTGCCAAGTCATCAGTGTGAGACTTGGCAAAGGAAATTTAAGGAATGTATATACAAAAATTATGTTGTGCATCTCAACTTTGATATATAAGAACGGTCACAGCTGGGTTTAAACAGGACTCCCTATGATTTTCGGCTTTAACAGAACATAAGAATGGCCATTCTGGATCAGACCAAAGATCCATCTAACCCAGTATCCTGTCTTCCAACAGTGGCCAATGCCAGGTGCCCCAGGGGGAATGAACAGAACAGTTAATCATCAAGTGATCCATCCCCTGTCGCTCATTCCCAGCTTGTGGCAAACAGAATCTAGCGAGGCCATCTCTGCCCATCCTGGCTGATAGCCATTGATGGACCTATACTCTGTGAATTTATTTTTTGAACCCTGTTATAGCCTTGGCTTTCACGACATCCTCTGGGAGAGGTTGACTGTTCGTTGTATGAAAAAATATTTCTTTTTTGTTTGTTTTTAAACCTGATGCTTATTTATTTCATTTGATGGTGACCCCTAGTTCTTGTGTTATGAGGAGTAAATAGCACTTCCTTATTTACTTTCTCCACATCAGTCGTGATTATATAAGCCTCAATCATATCCACCTTTAGACATCTCTTTTCCAAGCTGAAAATTCTGTGGTGTTAATCTCTCTTCCTATGGAAGCTGTTCTGTATCCCTAATCATTTTTGTTGCCCTTTTCTGAACTTTTTCCAATTCCAGTGTATCTTTTTTGAGATGCGGTGGTCACATCTGCATGCAGTATTCAAGATGTGGCGTTCCATAGATTTATATAGAGACAATATGATATTTTCTGTCTTATTATCTATCCCTTCTTAATGATTCCCAGCAGTCTGTTGGCTTTTTGGACTGCCACTGCACATCAAATGAATGTTTTCAGAGAACTATCTACAATGACTCCAAGATCTCTTTCTTGAGTGATAGCATCTAATTTAGATACCATCATTTTATATGTATAGCAGGGATTATGTTTTCCAGTATGCATTACTTTTAATTTATCAACATTGAATTTCATCTGCTATTTTGTTGCCCAGTCCCCCAGTTTTGAGATTCTTTTGTAGCTGTCTGCCTGGGACTTGACTATCGTGAGTAGTTTTGTATACCGAGTCTCCGTAATCCCAAAAGTGGGATTATAACTCTTGATGAAGTAGTAATAGTACTGAGAAGAATTAGGAGGCATTTTATATTTTTTAGGCAACTATATTTAATCCTTATTTAAAGGGAATCTAATTCTTGTATCAAAAATGATTCTGCAATAATAGTAGCTTTTCTAGTACAGAAGTGCTACTAGCATTGTACAAAAGAGCATTGTAGAAGTACAATAACTATAGAATTGCTTCGACAACAAAAGCAATAGAAAAAAGCCGCCTTGCATTGGAGAAAATTACTGTAAATTTATTTTTCTTTTACAGTGAGGGTTTTCTCTGGTGTGAGTGTGGCTGGGGTAGAGGTTTTGAGCACTAGAGACAAATTGCGATTGGGTAGAACTTGTAAGAATGAATTGGGGGCAAGACCTTTTAAGGCAGGTGCAACGTGAAGATTTGAAATGGGAGGAAAGAGGGCTTTGGAAGGGGTACTGACAGATGGACTTGAGGAAGGAGCTAGAGAGGTAAAGATAGATGTGGTGTCCTGAAGAATGAGAAGGGAACTGGAGGGATCAAAGGAGGACCAATCTTAAGAGGACTTTAATTGGTCTTTGTTTTCGAAGATCAACATTTATTTCATTCTAGAGTTGCAAATTCTAAACCATAGTCTATTGCAATAGAATTCTTTATTTTTTCTAACAGGACGTGATAATGCATGTGAGAAAACCTCATATATGTTCCTACGGAAAGAACTTCCTGTGCGGCTAGCTAATACCATGAGAGAAGTCAATTTGCTGCCTGATAACTTGCTAAACAGGCCTTCAGTTGGGCTAGTTCAGAGCTGGTAAGTATGGAGAGTGGATTAAGAAATCAGTCTATTTCTGCTACTGTACATGTATTTAAAAGTTGTACATATGAAAATGAATCTTATTATACAGTTCTCTAATTTGAAAAAAATATTTTTATAACATTTTCCCCCCGTTCAACTATTATACCTATACAAATGAGGCCTCATTTTCTGCTGTCTGATACTAAACAAATACTCTAATACAATTTTCAGAGATAGAATGGGGACTCAAAAATTAGTTTTTTTGAATAGGAGCCCAGAAATTCTGTACATGAGTGATTTCAGTGCAAGATTTTAGAGTGCTAAATCAGTAGCTGCTACAAGGCCTGCTTCATTTTTAAAGGGAAGACTAAACTTCAACCTAATTTAATTGTAGCTGCCATGGAGTCTCTCCTCAGAAGAAATAAGTCCCTGCACATTTAAAATGTTTGTTCTTTCTCCACTATCCCCTCATCAAAAATTTTGAAAACTGATTTAAGCTTTGAAAACTGATTTAAGCTAATTTGTATTAGTGTTAATACCAAATACCGGCATCTACTCAGTACCATTTATCTTTGCTTTACTTGTAAGTTGAGCAAAGGTCTGTACATTTCTTCCTTGGCTACGTTAATTGGGCTCTGAACAAGTTCTGACACAAGGCATAGCTCTTCATACTGTTCATGTTTGAGAAGAATTAATCCACAAAATTTATGTAAAAATACCTTTGCATGCTCTGCAGAGTTTTGCAAGTGAATTTGACCACTTTTGTATTCATAAATTGAATTGCATCTTACCTTGATGGGAATTCAGTAACTAGTCTTTTCAGGCGGTAAAGTAATAGGTTAATTGAGATTAAACCAAACATTAAATAAACTTCAGACTAAAAAATCTAAATTAGTGTTAGATCTTGTGCAATATATGGTTTAAACTTGTCTTATTCCTGTAAAGACATCATGCAATGCCAGCTATTTTCTTACTCATCATTTCAAACTTCAGTACCCACAAATCAGTAAGTCTGTTTATGCCAAATACATGAAATGGGAAAGTGAATTAATGTGTGGAAAAATACAGTAGAGCTATGGACGTTAGGAATATTTGCCCCCCAAATTAAGATCTTGCTTTAAACTGAGCTATCTGTGCCCCTCTATATTGTGATCTGCAAATGTGTATAGTTAGTTCTTCTTTGAGTGCTTGCTCATGTTGATTCCATTCTAGGTGTGTGCATGCCCAAGTGTGCAGTCATCAGAGATTTTTGCCTTTGTGGTACCCATAGGATTGGCTGTAGTGCCCTCTTGAGTGCCACGTGCATGTGCTGGTATATTAGGCGCTGCTGACTCTACATCCTCTCAGTTTCTTCTTACCACATTGCAGGAGTGTTAGTGGCTCTTAGAGTCCATTGTTTTGTCCCCTTTGTTGTTAGTTGTTAGACTTATAGTTAGACCTTTAAGTTAAGTGTTAGAGTAGTGTTGAGGAGTCTAGGCTGGGACTTTGCCTCATAGCTGAGCATGCCCCGTTCTCCAGACATGTTCATTATACAGCAGGCTAATAGGTTTTTTTACGCATGCTGATTCTGACTGTCCTTTTTTTGCCTTTCTTAGAAATGTCCCACTTTGTAGCAGCCTTTGCAGGGAACTCTTTTTGTGTACTGCATATGTTTTTATTTGGGACAAAATTATAGTTCTAAGGTAAACATTTCAGAAGTTATTTAGCTCCTATTAGAGAGACAAGAAGGGTGAGGTAATAATACCTTTTATTGGACCAACTTCCGTTGGTAAGAGACAAGCTTCTGAGCTATGCAGAGCTCTTCTTCAGGTCTGATAAACCTACTCAGTGCATCACAGCTAAATACAGGTTGTAACAGATTGTTTAATATAAGTAGTTAACATGTTGTAAGATACTATTCAGGGTGATGTAGCCCATTAACATGGCTGCAGTCATAGGACAAAAAATGGATGTTAGTGGGCTAGATTGTTGTAACGAGTCATAAATCCAGTGTCTTTATTAAAACCCTGATTTTTAGTGTCCAGCAAAATTATGAATTTAAGCTTTCAGACTTGTCTATTAAAGGTGTTGTATAGGTTTCTTTTGAGGACGAGGACTGAGAGGTCAGATGTGGAGTTGTCATTGGTTTGTGTGGGACTTGCTACTGATAATGAGCTTGGTGAGATTGCGGGGCAGGGTGTCTGAAGACCAGAAGAGGGGGTTCGGGAAAGATTTCTTTCAAGATGTGTTCCCCAACAAGTATGGGTTGTAAATATTAAAGGAATACCCTGTCTGGGTTCCAATGTGGGGTGGTAGGTGACAACAAGGTGTGTGCAGTCAGAGGGTTTTTTCCTGTTTTGAAGGAGCTTCTCTTGGAGTATTAGGGTGACTTGTTCAATGACTTCTTGGGGGAGTGTCCTTGTTTGGTGAAGGTAGTTTTAAGTGTGTTAAGATGTGTATCCTGGACTTTCTCCATTGTGTATATTCATTGGTATCTGGGTGCCTGGCTGCAGGTAATCGGTTTCTTGGTGTATTTGGGCCGGTTACTTGATCTGTGTAAGTAAGTGTGATGATCCATGGGTTTCTTGTATACCGTGGTCAGTAGGGTTCCATTGCTGAAGCTGATCATGGTGTCCAGGAACTTGATACTGATGCAGGAGTGTTCTAGAGAGAGTTTAATGGATGTGTGGTGATTGTTGAAGTTGTGGTTCAGTAAGTGTGTCATGGCCAGATATGATCTGTCTGAGTGGGCTTCTATGTCACTTAGGTGTCTTTGAACATTTTATCCCTAGTTCTTAATGTCACATCTCTTTATATTTCAGGTACATGCAAAGTTTCCTTGAGCTTTTAGAATATGAAAATAAAAGCCCCGAGGATCCTCATATTCTGGATAAGTAAGTAATGATTTATTTTAAAAGTAAAACCACCATAGGAAAATGATCTGTTAGAAGTCAGGGTTTGTGTTTATTGTAACAGCATAGAAGTAATCAGATTTGTAATGTAGAATTCAGGTAGTTAAGACTGACTTTGTAAAATCTGAGTTTGTTTGAACAACTATGCTGTATCCTGCTAGTTCCTAACTTGCAATACTGTATAATGTGTTAAAATACAGGTATGTAAAAGAAAAAAGTATGTACCGTATATACTCGAGTATAGGCCGACCCGAATATAAGCCGATGCACCTAATTTTAGCACAAAAACTGGTAAAAGTTATTGACTCGAGTATAAGCCGAGGTTCCCCCTGCCAAGGTTCCCCCTGCCGAGTTCCCCCTGCCGAGGTTCCCCCTTCCCCGCCGCGGGCGGGCTGCCGAGGTTCCCTCCTCCCCGCCGGACCAAAAAAAAAAATGTGCGCCCCGGTTCCTCCCCTCCCCGCCGGACAAAAAAAAAAAAAAAAAAAAAAAAAAAAGCCTCGCTCTCCCCTCCCCGCCGCGGGCGGGCTCCCGGCAGGGACAGGACGGGTCGCGCCCGCAATGGCCGGGGCTCCCCCCGTGACAGGCCGCGGCACGGAGCCGCCGGGCCCAACCGCCCCGGGATCCTCCCGAGCCAGCCCTGCTACCGCGCAGCGAGGGCCGTTCCCCCCCCCCCCCCCGAGCCCGCCGCCCGGGCCGGGCCCTGCACTCACCCCTCCCCGGGGGGGGAACGGCCCCCGCTGTGCGGTAGCAGGGCTGGCTCGGGAGGATCCCGGGGCGGTTGGGCCCGGCGGCTCCGTGCCGCGGCCTGTCACGGGGGGAGCCCCGGCCATTGCGGGCGCGACCCGTCCTGTCCCTGCCGGGAGCCCGCCCGCGGCGGGGAGGGGGGAACCGGGACGCTCCCGGCAGCCCGCCCGCGCGGCGGGGACGGGAGAGCGAGGCTTTTTTTTTTTTTTTTTTTTTTTTTTTACCGGGTTGTCTCGAGTATAAGCCGAGGAGGCTTTTTTCAGCCCAAAAAGTGGGCTGAAAAACTCGGCTTATACTCGAGTATATACGGTATATACTTTTAGGTATACTATATAGGTGTATATATAGTATACCTATATATATAAGGTATACTAAAGAACCAAACACTTTTAATACAAAAAATACCCCTACTTTAAGTATTCTTGAGATCAGGTACTCTATTATAGTATTTTAATATATTACGTTAATGTATTAATGTTTCAAAAAGGTCTATAACTTGGAACAGAACATTTATACAATAAAAAATACTTCAGGTGAAATCCTGTCACTATTGAAGTCAATGGGAGTTTTGCCATTGATTGCAATTAGGACAGGATTTAGCCCTTCATTGCTATCTATCAGAGCTGAATTCAGACTAATGACTTTAAGGTTTCATGGGCCAAATTCAGACCAGAGGAAAGCAAGCCACAACTTCCACTGAAGATCAATCCTATTTTGATTTTCTTACTGCCCGTGACAAACACTCTACCTCAGATTAGAATGTCAGACTAGCTCCTTTCTTGCTCATGCAGCATTACCATTAAAGACAAATTCTGTAGTCTGTTTTTACATACTTCCACTGCTTGCATCCGACAAAGTGGGTATTAGCCCACGAAAGCTTATGCTTCAAAACTTTATAGTTAGTCTTTAAGGTGCCACAAGACTCTTTTTATTACCTCTGTTTTTACATAGCTTACCTTTAATAAACTGCGATTTAGAGAGTCCATCCAATATGGTAGACACCCTTGGCACTCTCTTAAAAATATACTAATAAATAGGCAGACCCAGCAGTTATCCCAAATCATATCAAATAACCCAGCAACAGCATAAATATAACAAAAACTAATCAACAGAATCCAGCACCACTGCTATTCAGCCCTGCCCTACTTTCATATCTTCATAGTCAAGGGAGAAAAAGTGGGAACTCTGAAGACCAATGGACTTGGACTGTTAGAGTTGAGGAGGAAACAAGTTCCAAAAATTCTCCATTACATCTGCATAACCATATGATTCCTTTCCGTTTACACAGGGCTGGCTGAACACAGAATTTGGCCTTTCATTTGAAACTTGGTAGACAATTTTGTTGATAATGCATGAGAAAGAATAAAACTCTGTTTATGCTCCCTCAGTTATATTGGTTCTGTAGTGCTAACAGTTTTTGAAGTAATACATTCTTTTAGTCATTAAAGTAAATGGATTAGACTTGGCTCTGATCTGTTGAGTAATATGTCATATTTAGTTTTTTCCTGTGCAGACCAGAACTGCACTTTAAACTGACATTTTTAATAGCTATATTCTCTTTCAGAAAGGTAAATAAGATATGTCCTCATGTTTCTTTCTTGGTTTTTAAATGATTCTTAAATTTTATCACTCACTTGTATTTTCTCACTCAACTTGTATACTAATTCCATTTAAAATGGGGCCCTCTGTCTGTCTTTCATTCTGAATCCTTCAAGTGGAAGAATTTCTCCACAAGCTGGATATCAAAAATGCCTTCCACTTTTATGTGATCAGTTTTTGCATAATTCTTGTGTTTGAGGGTAGGCCAAAGAGGGTTAACACATCCAATCAGTATTAATCTAAATGGATAGTTACTTGAATTGTGACATTCAGAAATTGCCATTACAGAAGGTTGCCATGCTTACTCTTCTAAAGCTGTGATGACACTCTTGTTTTGATACAAAAGCCAGATCAGAAGTTAGATCTGATGCATACTTTTGGTAAAACTGTTCCTTCAGTCTGTTTACAAATTATGGAGCTCTTCAGCCTTGCTCCAAAGGAGTTAATGCTAAATAATCTCCGTGAGTGGGAGGATCAGTGAAAGATTTTTTCATTAAAAATACAAGTTTTTTTGCCATTAGAGTTCTCCAGATGTATTGACTACTAAGATCTACTACGGCTCTTGTCTTCATGTAGCTACTATTTCTGGATAGGCAGTTACCAAATTAAGGGGTAAAGCACTCCTCTTTTCTTTACTGATGCTGCCTTTATGCAGTCTGCTAAAGCACATGAAGTTGCCTAGGTTCAACCAACTTTCTAAGAATTCCTGCTCTGTGCAACTCAATGTTACTCACTGTGGTTTTGGAGACGTAGTGTGCAGTATTTTGAAAACTTGGTTACTAGTAACTAACTCAGAATATTAATACATTTCTTCATTCTGGTGTCATGTGAGCTTTCTTTGAAATAATTGGTGCTTGTCTACAGTCTAAAATGAAAAGATCAGGGGCTAACTTGACAAACATGGGGCATAGCAAGATTAAGGAAAAGTGGTAAACTCATAAATACTCATAACTGTATTCAGGTTGTTAGCCTTTCTAAGAAACGTTTAGGTCTATCTTAGTTCATAGAAAGGAATATCTTCAAGAGCGAAGAAAGCGAGGAATACTTGTAGCACCTTAGAGACTAACCAGTTTATTTCAGCATAAGCTTTCATGGGCTATAGCCCACTTCATTGGATGCATAGAATGGAACAAACAGAAGTAAGATGCATTTATACACACAAAAAGCAAAAAAAAGTTGTAAATTACCATCCCAATTCTAAGAGGCTATTTAATTTGGATGGGCCATTATCAGCAGGAGACAAAAAACCTTTTGTAGTGAAAATTTAGTGGATCTATCTGTCTAACAGTGATGAGAATCTTAAAAGAGACTTACTTAACTAGGAAAATGCATTCAGTTAGTATAATGACATAGCCACTCAACATCCCTGTTTAACCCTTGCTTGACAGTGTTCAATTTGCAAATTAATTCCAATTCATCAGCATCTTTGAAGATAGGAGGAGGAGCAGTTGCATCCTAGCAATAACTAAGGATTCCTTTATAGTATTGGTTGTCCTCTGTACCACTGAAGGATTCTGGTTTCTAGGCAGGAATGTTTCTGATATGAGAAATAAAGAAATTCAAGTTTGTTTCCTTGTAGCACTATCTCTATTTGCAGAAGAGAAAATAGGATTTTATGTTACTATACTTCTTTGCAACCAAAAAAATAATTTTGCCATTCAGAGCTAGGAAGCAGAGACTGAAACCTCTCTTTTCTTGGCATTTAACTCTGAGATTTCAATGGTTACAGATTGGGTGACCAGATGTCCCGATTTTATAGGAACAGTCCCCGTTTTTTGGACTTTCTTATATAGGCTCCTATTACCACCTACAACCTGTCTTGATTTTTCACACTTGCTGTCCGGTCACCCTAGTTACAGATCATAGATAATCAGAAAGGCCTAATCTATTTAAAAGAATGTCTGAAGCTTAAGCATTAAAGTAATTTCGATGCGGGGATGCTCGTCCAATCAGCAAGGTAGGTGAGTATGTAATAACAGCCCTTCTTTATTTTAAAAGTCTTTAGATTTGGGATTAGGCAGTATCTGTTAAAACTTCCACATTACTGCTTATTTTGCAAAGTAAGATGTCACTTTGAAAGAAGAGGTGAGCCATTTGTGGAGGCACTTAAGAATTGCTGATTAGATAGGAGATGGTGAATAAGTTATTTTAAAAGAGGAACATTCTTTCACAATCAGCAATGTAGGGTGAAGGGGAAAGCATCTTTAGGGAAAATAGATACATTATTACTCACTAGGAGAGGTACATGTGACATTACCCAGGGTACAATATGGACTGTAGAACAGCTGTGTCAACTCAATTCTCCAGCCTGGAATGCCTTTTACACTGTTTACTGTGAGAGCAACCACACTTGCTCCGCTCACTTTCAGCCTTCAGCATATGAAGTACTCCGAGTTGTTACTGTATGAGTACTATAGCCAGCCACCAATGAATTACACTGCAGGGCAACACCAGCAAACTCCCACTCCCAGACTTTCCCCCAGACACGTGCATCTTATAGTGCCAAGCTCTCTCCTTCTGGACAATACAAGCTCATATAAACTCCATCATTTCATTAATAGAAAATTATATGCACAAATCCTGTTATGTGGAATGGAGTTTCCCAAATACTTCAAACCAACACACTGGTTTAGATAAAACAAGTTTATCAACTACAGAAAGAATGATTTTAAGTGATTAAAGTAATGAGGCATACAAGTCAGTATGGATGAAGTGGGTACTAGCCCACGAAAGCTCAGGCTTCAATATTTTTGTTAGTCTTTAAGGTGCTGTTAGGTAAAAATAGCATGTCCTACTCACCGTCCAGCACCCGAGTAGTGCGGAGTTGGTTTAGGGCTCACAAGCTGTCAGAGACCAAACAACACTCAAGACGTTGATCAAGGGGCACACACACTCCTTAGCTCCAAGAGCTTCAGAAGCATGTGGCAGCTTTATTTGTGGTAAACATCAGTATATATAGACAATTGTCAACAAAGTGCTTAACTGGTACATGCGTGATCAACCAAGATTCTACTAATTGAATCCAGTTAAAACCAGTGTTACAACTGCTCAAGAAATGCTAATGAGAGACAATGGAAACATGGCTGCTGGGGTGAGAAAAGGGTCAGAGGTTGCTTGTTCAGGTCAGAGCCTGGGCTAAAAGTTCAGACAGAGCCACAGAGTCCGGGTAAAGTTCAAACTCAACAGTGCCACAGGACTCTTTGTCACTTCTGCAATTCCAGACTAATATGGCTACCTCTCTGATTCAAGTCAGAATTGGTTATAAAAGGTAAAATGCAATTAATATCAGATTTAATATCTGAAGCTGAATGAATTCCAAGAAAAGATCTCTCACCACATGCTTCAGCAGTCTTACTGGCTGGATTCCTTTCAGCCACAATCCCTCCCCCAGTTCAGTGTTAATTTCCTTGTCCTTTGGGGGTGGGGTGAGTGTTGGTGCTGTGGGCAAAGAGAAAGGAAGGAATCTTTTTGGGGCATCTGTTCTCCTTTCTCATAGTTCTCTTTTTCTTTGAAAATAATTTCCAACGGCGGTTCAGAAGACAAAAAGTCTGTGGCGATGAGAACTCCAACAGTTTCTTCCTCAAGATGTAAATTTCTTGCTAATGCCTTTTTTCCTGGCAAAGAATGGTCACCAGATGATGGTCCATTTGATCTTGTTGACACCTGGCTGAGGCGTTGGTTTGCCTTTTGTTTCTGAGAAACTGGTTTGTGACTGTTTTTGCAGACTTGGAATATGTCTCAGTAGCATCCTATAGTAGAAGCGTATACCTTTACATACAACATTGCCCACACACATTGGACTAGGACAATAATTGGCAAATTTAGTTTTCAAATGATACCTCATAAGACATACTTTGTAGAAAATATATCAAGTCTTGTAAAAGGGGTGAACATAGGAATAGAGACTGTCACAGTTTGTTGTACTTCCCAACAGTGCTATCAGCCAGAAGAACATAAAGTGGGAAATAGATACTAGTTTTAAGAAACTGATAAAATGGCTTTTCCCCCCTTTTTAACTTTGAGGAATGGTGCGAGATAAAGTACAGAGGGATGCTCTAGACTGAGGCATCACTCTCCACTCTAGTTAAGTAATTGGGTTTATCACAGGACTTTTTATCCCATAAAGAATCCATGGATGTGGTGACAATTCCTTTGTTTGCAAATAAGTAATGAAAGCCCTTTTGAGTACTTGCAACTTTACATTGAGAGGTTATATATAGATTTTTAGGCCTTATCTACACTACAGAGTTTTGTCTCCAAAAGTTAGTTTTTGTTGACAGAACAGTGGAGGTGTACACATTACACTACTACTCCTGCTGACAAAATAAAACTACCTTGACAAGAGGTGACATAGAGCTTTTTGTGGCTGAATTACATCGACAAAGTGTCACTGCACTTGGTTATGTTGCTGTATATGGCCTCCTGGAGGTGCCCCAGAGTGCCCGTTCTGAACACTGTCAGCAGTTAGACCTCTACTGCCCTGTACCCAGGTACATCTCTCCCACTTTAAAAGCCCAGAAATTTTTGAAATTCCACTTCCTGTTTGCTTGGGGTGGACAGTTCATATTGCATCTTCCCAATTGACTATGGTGGCTCCACACAGCAAATGCTTTCCCACGTGGACCACACCTGAGTTGTTGGATATGCTGGCACTGTGGGGAGGGAGGAGGTGCAGCCCTAGCTCCACTCCAGCTATAGGAGCTTCGATATTTAAAGTGAGATTTCTCGTGGCATGTTGGAGAAGAGCTACAAACAGGACACATATCAGTGCTGGGCAGAGATAAAAGATCTGAGGCAGGTGTCCAGAAGGCAAGAGAGTCATGTGGTCACTCCGGTGCTGCATAGAAGACTTGCTGCTTCTATGAGGAGCTAGATGACATCCTTGGCAGTGACCCCAACCTCCACTTCCAAGAGCCCCGTGGATACTTCGGCAGGGTTGGAGACAGTGGACTCGACCCTGAGGATGAAGTTGTGGACAAAGAGGACGAGATGGGACAGGCGATAGGGTCATCCGGTATCATGGCAAGTCAGGACCTCTTCTCGACCCATGAGGGGTTGAGCCAATCCAGCACTCTTGTCTCTGATGTGCACATGCGGGGAGCTCTGGTAAGTGATCTTCTTGAGTTGATGCTGCATATGAGGTAGAGCTGTCCTTTATGTTCTAGAAGTGGGTGAAAGGATAGATATGTACGAGACTGCCTGTGTTTGTGTGTGCTTCACATTCCTCTGTGCAGCAATGGAACGGTGTTAACGTGCACAGAGATTTCACAGGAATCCTCCAGAGAGATCTCTAGAAAACTTTCTTGGAGGTACTCACTCACCAAGGTTCCTTGGCAGAGCTGCTTTGTTTCTTCCCCCCCATTGTAGGAAACTTTCCTGTAATCCCTTCAGCAGGGACTGAAGTGCTCCACTAGCGAGAAGGATAAGGACCTGATCTGAAGCCCTATGCTTGCATGAGATGCACTCTTGCATCCATGCTTACCCTCAAGAGTGAGAGATTGGCTGTGGAAAATGGTGGCAGAATTCAAAATTTTTTACCTAGTCACCTTCAATGATCCCCTTAAAAAACCACTTAGACCCTTTGCCCCATCTTGAGCACCCTGACCCTTGGACCAAATTCACTATATTTAGGGCATTCCCTGAGCTGTGTGTTTCCAAGGGACATTGAGAAACTGATTCATATCTTAAAAGATGTTTGTTTAACTATAATGATTCGATGATGGGGTGCACTAATAATCATGCTTCTGTTTGTTTGTTGTGCTTCTTCAGATTAGGCCCTTCACACTTGCGGAGCACATCCACCAGATAAGGAAGCAACTCAGGAGGAGTAAGGAGGACATGTTTTGAGAGATGCTCGACAGGCAGGGCAGAAGAGCCAGGAGTGAATTTTAGTGGGCCAGGAATGGATGATAAAAGTGATAGAGGAGCAAATGGAGATGTGCAAGTCCCTAATTATGCTGCAGGCAGGATACATGTGTGCTCCCCCCCCCCCCCCCAGCAGCTGATGCAGAACTGCTTGCCATACCCTCCACAAACTCCTCCTACATTCCTTGCAACCTCCCGGCCCACCTTGGTATCCCATTCACTCCACCTATTCGGACAGCTTCCAAAATGATAGCTGGACTTACACAAAGCTATACTGCCCTTCATTGTTATCTCCCTTCCACCAAGCGTTTTGTGTGTGGTGTTAATTGATATTTAATAAAAACATACTTTATGAAAGATAATATTTATTTGTCTTTTACACACGGTGGTTTCTGCAGCAATTAATACAATGTGGCAATTGGATTATTTGTGGACAACAAATAATGGTCAGGAATCATCAGAATTTTCATGTAAGGTGGCAAGTTAACAAAGCATGGCAGAGTGCTGTATAGAAAGACACATTAGTGGTGCTCGTTGTCAAAATAGTGCCTCAAAACCTCGTCGTTTTGAAAAGCCCCCATCGTGCCCCTCTAATAGCCTTAGTATGTGGTTACTCAAAATCAGCTACCAGGTGATCTGCCTCCACACTCCACGTGAAGGGAAACTTTTCACTCTTAACCTCACAGATATTATTGAGAGCACGGCAGGCTGCTATGACCATGGGAATATTTTCCTCATTTAGGTCTAGCCTGCCATAAAGGCAGTGCCAGCTTGCTTTGTAGTCCGCCAGATCCACATTCTCTTGTCATTCTGCACTTGCTTAGCCTACTGTTGAAGCAGTCCTTGGAGCTGTCTAGGTTTCTCTTGTAAGGCTTCATGAGCCATGGGAGTAATGGGCACACTCGATCTCTCAGGATCATTATGGGCATTTCAACATTCCCCATTGGAATCTTCTGGTTTGTAAAGAAAGTTTCTGCTTGGAGCTTTCTGTACAGGCCAGTGTTCCTGAAGATGAATGCACCCCCCACGTTGATACCAGTGAAATGCCCTTGGTGATCCACAAGCGCCTACAGTACCGTAGAAAAGTACCCCCTTTCTATTGATGTATTCCATCGCAAAATGGTCCGGAACCAAAATTGGGGTGTGTGTGCCATCCATCGCCCCTCCGCAGTTAGGGAACCCCATTGACCCAAAGCCATCCACTATTTTACGCACATTTTCAAGAGTCACAGTCCTTCGTAGCAGAATGCAATTAATAGCCCTGTACACTTACATTAATGCTGCCTCAATGGTCAATTTCTCAGCTCCAAACCATGACCGACCAGTAGCAGTCTGGAGTTACCAGCTTCCATGTAGCAATTGCCACATGCTACTCCACTGAGAGGCCATCTCTCATTTTGGTGTCCTAGCCCTGCAGTGCTGGGGTGAGCTCTTTACACAGTTTTAGGAAGGTGGCTTTCCACATCTGAAAGTTTTGTAGCCACTGCTTGTCATCCTCGACCTGCATCACGATGCGATCCCACCATTCAGTACTTGTTTCCCAAGCTCAAGAGCAACGGTCCACCATGTGCAGCTGCTCCGTGAATGCCAAAAGTAATCTGATGCTATTTGTTTCCATGGCACATGGCAGGTCACGTACCTCTGGTTCCTATTCAGATTGGGAGCTTGTGATATGCTGCAGGACCATCTGTAATGTGTTCGTAACAGTGATCACAACAGTAGACAGCAGTGCAGGATCCATCCTTTCAGACTGAGATGGCAGGTGCACAGTAAACAGGAGCCACTGAAAAATGTCACAGAATGCAGTCAGAAGCCTATGGAATGATGGGATGGAAAACACTGCATCATGGAACATTGCCTGCACCCATGATGTGTTGTGGTCCACTCCATCTTCCCACAATTCCTAGCTGCAGCGATGGTGAGTAGCACAGTGGGATAGCTATCTACTGTGCATTGGTCTCACTGTCGATGCTAGAGCATGAACCGTGGATGTGCTCCACCAACAGAAGGGGTGTTTATAGTGTTTTTTGATTGTCAGTATAACTTCCGTTGACGAAACTCTGTAGTGTAAACGAGGCCTTTGAACAGGGGTCTCCAAACTTTGAGTCGAGGGCCATATTCGATTTTTGAAGGGGCTTTGTGGGCCGAAGCGACCGTGGAAAAAAATTAACATGTCCAGATATATGCAAAATAAATACAAAATATTTGTCAATACATTAAAAATTTCACATTTTTCTATTTTATTTCTAAACTTACAAAATTTTAGCATACAAATACACATTCAAAAATAAAGAAATAGTGGGATTGGGTAGCAGGGACCAGGCAAATGAAAAGCTCTTAACCCTACTCCAGAGACCCGCTGCCCCTTCTCCAACTCTCCAGCACTCTCTCGCGCACACTGCCGCGCTTCCTGCGGAGTGCACAGCCGGGCCCCGCTAGTATGATTCTTTCTCCTTAGCAAGCTGGGCTGGAGGGGAGGGGAGGAGCTCAAGAGCTGCTGAGGCCCGATGTGACTGGCCTGGGGATCTGAAACTGCAGGGCTGGGGGAGGGAGGGGGGAGGGAAGGGGAGGGGAAAGGAAAGACTGTGACTGCTGGAGCCACATGCGGGCGGCTCAGTCCAGCCGGGTTGCTCTGTCAGCCGCAAATCCTGGACGTTTTTAGAGTTTTTCAAATTCCCCCTGACGCTATTTTTAACTCAAAACTCCAGACATATGGTAACCCTACCCCTGGGCCTGCAGACAGGGCCCCCGCCACACACAAAATGGCAGCTCCCTTCCCGCCACACACAAAATGGTGACCCCCCCCCAAATGGCAACTCGCCTCCCCCGGCCACACACAAATTGGTGACTTGCCCCCGCCCCAGACGCACACAAAATGGTGGCTCACAGGGACTTCTGAAGAGGGAGAGAATGCCCCTTCCTTCCTGCCACACAGAGACCACAACGGAGTGGTGCAGGGGTAAGAGAAGGAAAGGAGGACACCTCCCCTTAAAGCCAAGACACCCCGCCCTCCCCCCCCAGTCTGGTGGAGAGAAATCCCGTACATAGATTTATTTTTAGCACCGAAAATCCGGACATGTCCAGCAGAATCTGGACATGTCCGGCAGAATGGTAAGCCTTTCCATTTCTAGTCCAGCCATCAACCAGCGCTGTGCTATCCCCCAGCCTCTGCCAACCAGCGCCGCGCTATCCCCCGACCCCCCCTCTGCCAACCAGCGCTGCGCTATCCCACGGCCCCCTGCCAAATACTGCCATGTCATCCCCGCCCCCCCCTCGCCGACCAGCGTCACGCCATCCCCTGGCCCCCCCTTCCCCCATCGCCATTACCCGGCCCCCTCCCGCCGACAAGCACCTTGCATCCCCTGGCTCCCCCGCCGACCAGCGCCTGGCCATCCCCCGTCCCCCCTCCCCGCCGACCAGCGCCATGCTGTCCCCTCCCCCCCCCGCCGACCAGCCCCAGCCCCTCCTACCCCCCCCTGCTGATCAGCGCTTCGTCATCCCCCAGCCTCCCCCGCCGACCAGCGCTGCCCCATTCTCTCCCCCCACTGACCACTGCCGCACCAACCCCGGGCCCCCCTTTCCCTCCCCCCTTCTGAGCCATCCCCTGGCCCCCCACCAACCCCAGGGACACTCACCTCTTTACTCCTCCGCTGCTGGAAGCAACTGGCAAGGTGGAGCAGGGCTTCCAGCAGATGTAGGAGCGTGACCCATCCCCTTTGCTCCTTCCCCTGCTGCTACAACTGAATCCCTTTTCTCTTACAGCCCCTGCCACGCCCCTAGCTTTGCTTTTTCAACCTGCTGCAGCTACTGGGCACGGGAGTGTTCTCCACGTGCCGTCTCCGCTCGCGGGATGGATCTGGCCCGCGGGCCGTAGTTTAGAGAGCCCTGCGTTAGAAGAAGTAAATACTAGTGACTAATCAGTCTTCCATTCTCTAACTTCATACAATCCAATGTATTATTATTTCCTTCCAGAAATGTTGCTTAGGTTCTAATTTAATGAATTATTCACTCACTTTGTCAAATACTGTTCTTGTGTGCTCATTATAATCTCATTGAGAATTTTCTTCAGAGTTAGCATGTAAAAAGACTCCTTAGTTATGCAGACACAGCTACAACTTAGTAAGTTTCACCATCTTTGCTTTCTTTTGAAAAGTATGTTGCATTTGTTTGATCCTGAAGAAAGGAAAAAAATATTATCAATGTAGTATCTGATTGTTAATGTCAATGAGAAAAGTGGCAGAGGTGAAGGTTGCTAACTTTTCATATTTTGAGATTAATAAAAAGATATTCAAGTCATCCTTTTTTAAAACATGGTGTTTTCAATATTTTGTACCTCAAAAGAATTGTATGTAAAAGGAAAGGATAAATCAGGCTGTAGTTTGTTTTGACAAGAAAGTAACATTTTTCATCTATTTTATAATACAGTAAAACCTCCATTTAACGGACTAATTCGGGCGAGGGGCTGTCCGTTAAATCAGGAAGTCCGTTATTTAATAATAATTAAAAAAACCCGAGCTGTCAGAGCAGCAGCCCGCCCGCCACAGGGCCGGGGCGGCAGCTCCGCAGCCCACCTGCTGCCGGGAACCGTCAGCCAGCCTGCCCCGGTCCCGGCTGCTGTGACCCGGGCGGCAGCCGGGAGCCGGCAGCCAGCCCGCCCGCTGCTGTACCCGGGCGGCAGCCGGGAGCTGGCAGCCAGCCCGCCCGCTGTCTTGACCCGGGCGGCAGCCGGGAGCCGGCAGCCAGCCCTCGACAAATGGATTTCGGATACATCAGACTTGCTTAGAAATTTTGTCCGTTGCATCCGAAGTCCGTTAAATCGAGGTCCGTTAAATCGACGGTTTACTGTATATACCTTCTGTTGTCTTGCATCACTACCATCAAAAAGAATAAATGAAAGGAAGCTCCTAAAACTACTTGATGATGATACTACAGGAAAAAGGAGAAAGCTAGTGAATCTTTCCCACATGCTCAGGGTTTAGCTGATCGCCATATTTGGGGTTGGGAAGGAATTTTCCTCCAGGACATATTGGCAGAGGCCCTGGGGTTTTTTCGCTTTCCTCTGCAGCATAGGGGATAGTTCACTTGCTGGAGGATTCTTTGCACCTTGGAGTCTTTAAACCATGATTTGAAGATTTCAGTTGCTCAGACATAGGTTAGGGGTTTATTACAGGAGCAAGTGGGTGAGATTCTGTGGCCTGCATTGTTAAGGAGGTGTGACTAGAATCAGCAGTTCTCAAACTTGGGAGAACCACAACCCTTTTTTAAGAAGCGGCTTCTCAGCGCGACCCATGTGTGTCCGCCAAAAAGCCGCCAAATTGATTATTTTCACATTCTGCAGCTTTTTGGCAGACATGCTGAGCGCTCCCGACTCTCGGTCGAAGTGATTGCTTCTGCTTTCTGCAGCACTTCGGCCGACAGTCGGGAGAGCTCGTTATGTCCACCGAAAAGCCGCCGAATGCGGAAGTAATCAATTCGGCGGCTTCTCAGTGGCCAGAGGCTCGTGACCCCTAGGGAGGCCCCCGGCAACCCCCTGAGGGGCCGTGACCCCCACTTTGAGAACTACTGGACTAGATGATCATAATGGTCCTTTCTGACCTTAAAGTCTATGAGTCTGAGTCTAAAGTGCCATTGTGTGTTTTTTGCCCTCTAGAGGCATTAAAAGAAACTGAACAGAATTGTGTCTGTGCAAATGCTGATAGTGCTTATTAAATATAACCATCCTCATAAATTCCTTCCATCTGGTACCTACTATAGAAACAATGTGAGGACATCTTTCTGGTAATTCTGATAGACAGCCAACTGGTCTCGTCTGAGACAACTCCCCACCAATCCACTGCCTCTTACGGAATTTGTAAACAAAGTAGAATAAGTGATATTTGTTGTTCTGGATTGACAGAGAAGAAAGGTCTGGAGAAAACACAATTTTGAATACATTTTTATGGGGCATAACTAGAGTTATCAAGAGGCCTTGAATGTTTACACTAGTTTGAACATACAGTTAATATACTTCCCTTTAGCGTCACATGTGCTAGGTAGTAATGTAGTTGGACTTTTGTTTCTTTGATAAACTTTTGGAGATTCTGGGGATAAACAATAAGAGACTCTTGTATGCCAATGAATATTTGAAAACAGTAGTGTGAGATGCAGAGATTCCCGTTACTCTAACATTCTGTTTCTAATTTTGTGTTTTTCAGCTTTTTAGAAGTTTTAATTAAAGTACGGAACAGACACAATGATGTGGTTCCTACCATGGCGCAAGGGGTGATTGAGTACAAGGAGAAGTATGGCTTTGATCCGTTTGTTAGCAGTAACATCCAGTATTTTCTAGATAGGTTCTATACGAACCGCATCTCTTTCCGCATGCTTATTAACCAGCACAGTAAGTAATTGCTTTGTTTTTCAACTTGGAAGAATAATTGGTTGTTGCTTATAAACCTAAAATGACAGCATTGATTTGGCATTCCTCACACCAATGACTAATTTTAATATTGTGAGGTGAAGATGGTAGATGATGATATATTGTGACAATTGGCTATTTAAATAATGCAGTTTTTTGAGGTGTTTAGAAATTAATCTAAACCACTAAGAAGAATAACAGCCCTGTATTCCAAAGTGATAGGCTTGCAGTGAAGCTCCACTGTTCTATTTTGTCAATGTGACTATAATTTTTTTTCACCCTGTTAGCAGATACAGTGTGCAAGGTGATGTATAAGGTATTTTTAGGTACTAGTAAAATAACTAAATCTTTTCTGCCTACCAGTCAGCTCTGTAGATTTGACACGTTTCATCAGACACAAAAAAGTCTTCCACCTTTTCAGTTTTGTTCACTGTGCGTATTTTAAGAGTTAAGTAGTTTTCAGCAAATTATGCTGTCTCCTGTTGTTAATTCACCAACCTCTTTTTTTCTTATCTTCTAAAGAAGCTCTATTTTCTTCCCTTTATTAATCAACACAGCAGTTCTGATTTTCACACTTCCCTCAGTTTAGATTCTCAGGTTTGTACTCTTTAAGTATCCATTGTTGGTATTCATCCTGTAGTGTGAAAGGAATTACTTACATAGCTCCCAGTAACCAACATTTGTTGTATTTCAAAGTTAAGGTCAATCATGTAATCTCTTGAAGTGTATATTTGTATCATGGGCTCTAGGATTTCATTCCCTGTCCAATATTTGCTTTGTGACATCTTAGAAATGTGGGCACACTACATTTGATGATAATTTCCCTACCATATAATCCTAAATCTAGGGTATTTTACTAACCATTACGTATGTTTTCAATAACTTTTATTTATAATGTGATCAACGAAAGGTGTTAAATGCACTAGTATAACACAGCTAAAAATATTAGAATAGTATTTCTATTTAGTAATAAGTCTGGCCAGGCAGAAAAAAAGACGACAAAGCTAGGTAAAGAAAAAGGCCCCTCTTAAAAAATAAATGGTAATAATAAATAAAGGTTTCATCCTATCAGAGTTTGGAGGCCTAGTCTAAACAAACCAGTTGCACTCCTTTAACTAACTGTGATGTTAACTGATTTAGTTAGCTGGTGCAAAATTGAGTCTGGACACTAATACCAATTTAAACCTGGCTTATACCATTAGTTTGTACAAAGTTGCAGCAGTTTAACTAAACCAGTTTTATATTACACCTTTAATTAAACTGGTGGAATTTTTGTGTGTAGACAAACTCTAGTGATCCAGCCTTGATTAGTTAAGGGCAACTGGCTCTCTCAAATGTTGAAAGAGAAATGGCTAGGACAAGTTTTGAAAACAGAGGCTTCATGTAATTTGGCCTTGACCCCTACAGAATTCTGTTTAATTTATTGTTGATGAATGGGTGCTAAATATTAGAAACCTTTTATACTTCATCCAACTTACAGTTCTTACCTGCTGGGACCTTCTTATTACAACTTCCCCATTATTGTAATAGCTGTGTGCTGATAGAATTACATTAATGGAACAGAATCAGAGGGGTAGCCGTGTTAGTCTGGAATAGCAGAGGTAACAAAGAGTCCTGTGGCACCTTAAAGACTAACTAAAGTATTAAAGCATAAGCTTTCGTGGGCTAATACCCACTTTGTCGGATGCATGCAGTGGAAGTGCTTGCATCCGACAAAGTGGGTATTAGCCCACGAAAGCTTATGCTTTAATACTTTAGTTAGTCTTTAAGGTGCCATAGGACTCTTAGTCTGGAATTGCAGAAGTGACAAACACGGCTACCCCTCTGATTCTTGATATCAGATATTGCAAGCTATAATTATTAAACAAAGTGTTTCTTCTAGAGAGAGGGCAATGGTTTTGATCAGGGACTGACATTATGGAGGAGTATCTTTTTGCAGCATGACACCAAATCTTGTCAACACATTGTCTGATTTAACTTTTCTCTGTTGTTTTAAATGTAATAGCCATTCACTTAACTATCAACTTCTCCCTCTCCTCCACCCCGTCCCCCCCAGCACTTCTTTTTGGTGGAGATACTAATCCTGCTCATCCCAAGCATATTGGAAGTATTGATCCTACCTGTAATGTGTCTGACGTAGTAAAAGGTAAGGAGATAAATTTAATATTTGTATTATGTTTCAAACCCCAACTTACAGTTCTACATACATAACCGGTTAAGGTGTCGAAGGCAGAAGATTTATTTTCATTTAATTAAAATTTTAAAAAACTTTAAGGAATGCTACACATTTAATAGTTTATAGCAAGGCCATAAAAATATCAGCGTTTCTAATAATATTAACAATATCTAGCTCTTATAGCACTTTTCATCTGTAGATCTTAATGTACTCTACAAGGAAGGTGGGTGCAATTATCTCCTTTTTACATATCAGGAAACCGAGACAGAGGTGAAATAAAGGCTTGTCCAAGATCATCCTGCAGGCCAGGAGCAGAACTGGAACTAGAGCCCATGTCTCTGTCTTAGCCTGGTGCCTTATCTACTAAATCAGGCTTTATAGTGGCCTCAAAATCCAAAAATCTGAAACTAGTAGAATGTTAATATAGTTACAAAAAATGGAATTATACCTTTAATCTTTCCTTATACTACAGGATAAAATCTTTTATCCTTTTCTTATGTTTGATGTGGTGGTTTAAATTATTTTCCAAAAAGTATTGAAGAATACATATTCTACCTGACATCCTTTCTGTAGGAAATCAAGGATCTATGTAATCATCTGTTCTTGTACAGTTATTCAAGTACAGTGAAACCTTGATTTAACGGACTAATTCGGGCGAGGGGGTGTCCGTTAAAGCCGAAAGTCCGTTATTTAATAATTTTTTAAAATAATTAAATAACAGGACTTTTGGCTTTAACGGACACCCCCTCACCCGAATTAGTCCCTTATATAGAGGTTTTACTGGGCGGGAGCTGTCAAACTCCCCCCCCCCCCCTTCCTGCAAGGGGGGGGAGGGGCTTTGACAGCTCCCGCCGGGCTCCCCGCAGCGGGGAGCCAGGCGGGCGGGCTGACAGTTCCCGCCGGGCTCCCCGCAGCGGGGAACCCGGCGGGAACTGTCAGCCTGCCCGGCGGGAGCTGTCAAAGCCCCCCCCCCCCCCCCGCCCGGCTCCCCTGCACCGGGGAGCCCGGCAGGAGCTGTCAAAACCCCCCCCCCCCCCCGCTCCCGTCCGCCGGGCTGTCAGCCCGCCCGCCTGGCTCCCCGCAGCGGGGAGCCCGGCGGGAACTGTCAGCATGTCCGGCGGGAGCTGTCAAAGCCCCCCCCCGCCCGGCTCCCCTGCAGCGGGAAGCCAGGCGGGAGCTGTCAACCCCGCCTGCTCCCGCCCGCCGCCCGCCTGGCTCCTGGGGGGGGTTGGCAACTCCCGCCTGGCTCCCCGCAGCGGGGAGCCCGGCGGGAACTGTCAAACCCCACCCCACCCCACCCCCGTCCGCCGGGCTGTCAGCCCGCCCGCCTGGCTCCCCGCAGCGGGGAACCCGGCGGGAACTGTCAGCCCGCCCGCCAGGCTCCCCGCTGCGGGGAGCCCGGCGGGAGCTGTCAAAGCCCCCCCCCCCCCCGGCTCCCCTGCAGCGAGAAGCCAGGCGGGAGCTGTCAACCCCCCCCCGCTCCCGCCCGCCTGGCTCCTGGGGGGGTTTGACAGCTCCCGCCCGGCTCCCCGGGACAGGAGCCGGCAGCCCCCTATAACGGATTTCGGATGCATCGGGAAATTTTGTCCGTTGCATCCGAAGTCCGTTAAATAGGGGTCCGTTAAATCGAGGGTTTACTGTAAGGCTCTACAATAAAGAAACAAACACCATAAGAAAGTGAGGTTACAGTTACTCCTGGGGGAATTCTATGCCACTGTGTGCTCACATAATTAATGGGCCATGCATCGTTTTAATGGTTTTTGTGTAGAAAAAAACTGCTGGAAAGTTGCTGCAGTTACACCCATTTCCCACCTGAGTGCGCTATGGGTCTGAACAGAGCAGCCTCCCCTGCCAGCCCCATCAGAAAATAACTTCACTGGAAAGTTGTTGCAGATCCCCCTTTTGCCCACCAGAGGGTGCTGTAGAACAAAGCAGCAGCTCCCAGCTAGCTAGGGAAGAGAGAGTCTGGTTTCTTTACAGCAGGGGTCTCAAACTCAAATGACCATGAGGGCCGCATGAGGACTAGTGCACTGGCCCGAGGGCCGCACCACTGACACACACACATACCCTCGCTGCCCCGGCTCTGCCCCCACTCCACCCCTTCCAAGAGGACTAGTGCACTGGCCCGAGGGCCGCACCACTGACACACACCCTGCCCTCGCTGCCCCGGCTCTGCCCCCACTCCACCCCTTCCATGAGGACTAGTGCACTAGCCCGAGGGCCACACCACTGACACACCCCCTGCCCCACCTCCTCCTCTGAGCACGCAGCTCCCCATTCCCTCCTGGAAAGCGCTAGGCACCACCAACAGCTGTTTGGCAAACAAAGCAAGAGCAATCTAGGAAGTCCAGAGCTAGAAACACGCGTGGCCCAGCCAGGCAGCAGAGAAGCCTCCACTTCTGGCCCCGCCGTCCTGCAAACTGCTATGGGGGGACCGGGGGGGAGGGGGGGCGCCAGGAAGCTTGGCGGGCCGCAAGGAAGGGCTTTGCGGGCCGCATGTGGCCCCCGGGCCGCATGTTTGAGACCCCTGCTTTACAGCATCTGTCGGGCCAGGTCAGGAGACAGGGGTTATGGGGAGGCAGATAGCTTGGGGCTGCTGGAGGGTCAGAAAGGCTCATAAAGGCTAGTGGGGGAAGACAAACTGGGGCAGGGGCTGAATGGAAGTGGAGGCGTAGGACTGCAGAGGGGAGGGAGGTGCAGGGCCACATGGGGACCCCGGGGTAGGAGGTGCAAGGCAATATAGATGGCTGAATGGGGGCAAAGAGACATGTGGAGATTGGGGACAGGGAGAGGGGGTGCAGGGCCACTTGGGGACAGGGGAGGGGGTGCAGAGCCACATTGGGATGGGGAGAATGGATGTCTGGGGGTGGAGGGACACGTGGACAGGGAGTTCAAGGACACATGGGGGACAGGGGCAGATGTGCCTGACTGAATGGGAGAGGCTAGAGGTCTACTAGGGTCCGCATGGGGACAGCTCCCTAACAGTACCTCCCCACCCCCTCGCAAAAACCCTGTTACATACTTTTCCCATCCATACCCAACAACACTCCAATTTACACACAGGCTCTTTCCCAGCATTTACTGCCCTCTCCCTCAATTCCTCTGTTACCACAACTCCACCAAGCCTTTGCTCTCCTTCTAAGGGATGAGAAATATATTTCTGTTTTGTACTTTAAATGAATTATTACTCTGAGTTCTGTATTAATAATCCTGAATCTTTTTTGTTGTCTGTAACAATACAGACATACTTGCTGACAGATATTTTGAAATAAATGATCAACAATAATTGAAACTGGTGTGATTATATTGTGTTTTTTTTTGTAGAATTTTGCAGAATTTGAAAATATTGTGCGCAGAATTTTTTATTTTTTGTTGCAGAATTCCCTCAGGAGAATTATGATACAGGAATAATCTTTATATATTTAGTAACGTTTGACTTTTGACACCAAGCATATAGGGAAGTTTTGATATAACTGTACACCTAGTCACACAGTGTTGCTCCCATGGAGTGTGTGTGTGCATATATACACAATTGTTCCATATGCACATGCATATATGCGTTTCATACACATAGAGCATATAAGCATACAAACATTACATACCTATTAGTGTCTTCTGTGTATGAAATGTTTGTATCTGAATTCTCAATTGATATAGTCTCATGTGAAGACATATTGGCAAAGTATGCCAGGATAGTGATCTAGTGGAAGAATATTGGGATGCCATATGAGAACTGGTGTCAGGCATCAAATCTTAGTCTTGAATTCTTGGGTTGACGAGGACTATGAACACAGTGGAAGCAGAAACTGTTTCACACCCATGAGAGGTGGTATCTTTTCATGCTGTTCTCTGTTGATCTCATTTCCCCCATATTAACTCTAGGAGCAAAACTGATTGCCTCTAAGGGAGTGTGACCCCAATGCTTTAAAAGAGGGGAGAAAAATGAAGACAATAGTTGGAGGGAATCCTTAATGCTAGTAAAGCGTTTTAGGATCCTTATGAAGGACAGAGAGACATCATGTGAGAAACTAGTGGAACACAAAGCACCTTTTTAAAACTACGGAATCTATCCATGCTCATACTTGAAAATGTTATTTTGATATACAGTTGACTCTCGATTATCCAGGATGATAGGTGTTGCAGGGGGCTTATCTCGTTGCCGGGAGAAACGAGGCCTCACACAGGTGGCTAGTTGGAGAGTGGTGAGTTTATTGGAGGTAGCGGCATTTCGTGCTGGGGGGCTTATCTGCCAGCACGGCCGCAATACAAGATGACTGACACGCTCAGGCGATGTTCAGAGTGCCCAAAGAGAAAGCCCAACCCAAAGAGGTGTGTCAGCACAGATATACTCATGCTCATTTGCATCTCATACATACTCATCTCATTAATAGCAAGCAACAAACTGATTGGTTACACACTGTTGGTTACGCAGTCCTGCTTTAGTTTCCCCATTTGGTTTCTCACGCATTCATTCTCACACAGATGGGGTAAACACTCATGCAGCTGGGAACTGGTTCCCAAACACACAGATAACAGCAAGGTCATTCTCCGATAATACCACGATTATGCACTCTCCTGGAGTTGACTTAGAAACGTAACTACACTTTCTAGTGGGTGCCGGTCACAATGTCTTCCGGTCCTAACAATAGGGAAAAAAATAATTCTGGTTAATAAAATCCTGGATAATCACCATCCATAGGAAATATGGAGAGTGGGGGTTGATTCACCAGCCATCCTGCACTGGGGGGAGGGGATGTTGGTTCACTGGCTGCCCTGCGCCCTCGTAGGGGTTTTGTGTGTGTGTGTTTGGGGCAGCAGCAAAGCCAGAGCCGGCCCTGTGAGTTGCGCATATTTTTTTTGACATCCTGGTTAATCCACATCCTGGTTAATCCAATTCTGGATAATCGAGAGTCTACTGTATGCTATAAAATACATAATTATGTAAGCAATATTCTAGAAGTTCAAGTATATTAAAAAGAAAGAAAAAGGATGTGCTAAACCCTACAGAACAAATTTGTTCAATAAGCCTCTAATACAGCAAAATTACAAAGCATTTTTAATATATAAGTAGCCGCTGCATAAGTGTGTGTGTATATATATGTGTGTGTACACACACACACACACACACACACAAATTGTATAGTACTGCTTGCTTGACTATAGTTCCACTTGCAATGTGATACTTTATTTCACACTGTTATACATTCGTGTGTCAGTTGATATGTCTGTATGGTTTCATCTACACTAGTCTTGTTGCTTTATAAACATTTGAAAATTAATATTAATCTTATCTCAGTTTTGCTTTTGGAGTAAGTGACTATCCCAATGTGACCTTATGTTTTACTGAGCTTTTTTTTCAAAAGCAATTTTTGAATGTTTGGTGAAATTTAGTGTGTGAATTATAAGTAACTATAAATTACAGATCTTGAGAATAAATTATAAGAGTTTGTGTTATTTTGATATCCTCAAATAATTCTAACCCTATAGATTCAGCTTTTCTCTTTCTTTTTTATGAAGTTATTGCAGTTGCAAATTCTTCATAAATTAGTATTTTCGAGTATACATCTTAGTTGGTGAAACAGTTTATTTTTATAGATTAACAATGGCTGCCTTATAAGAAGTGCTGCTTTGTCCAGTGTGTTTTCAAGATAGCTGTTGTCTGCACTGTGTTGCAATTTTTTGTCAGCAGGTGGAGATATGGCATAGATTGCCAAAGTAGGAAATATAACCAAAATGGATTCTTGATGTTCCTTTGATTTTGTTTTTCTGTTCTAAACCATAGTAATTATTGATGCCATATTGATGAGTCTTGAAATTTAAGCTACTGTATTACATGTAAATCTAACAAATATTTATCACTTGGGCCTGGCTATATTATCCATAGTCACTTTAATAGTTTTATTTTAGTGAGACAGTAGTACCACTAGTTAAAGATGAGATGAGAGTTGATTAATAATTTTTTTTGATTCAGTGGCTGAACTGAAAAATCAGAAGGGGGAAGAAAAACCCAGTTTCAAACTAAAACTTGAATTTGTTAATTTTTTTCTTGATAAAATAAAAAACGGGACAAAAAATATTCAGGTGTAATGAAATATTTTGAATGTTAATGTTAAATGATATTTTGAAACAAAAGGTTGATATGAAATGATATTTTTGAAATTTTAATTTTGGGGGGTTTTCCCCCAGCAAAAACTATTTGCTGAATTTGACCCAAATTCTCATAGTTTCAGTGGCCCCCAAAATGAATTTTCTTGGGAAATTTACTATTTAGTAAATGAAATTTCTTGGGAAATTTACTCTAGTTGAGACTAGGTTTCTGATTTTTCCAAGTGCCCTAAAATCCAAGTTTATTTGTTGAAAGTTGCTGTATCTTGAGGAGGCCTGGTGGCAGGGTTAGTGGTGAAAATTTGAGTTCATTTGAAAAAGGGACACCCCCCAAATTTGTCCACCAAACCAAAAAAATGACATGCTGTAGCCAGTGAATCTGAGCAGTACCCATATACAGTGAGTTTGAACTCTGCCCCAAGTAGATTTCAAAAAATGTATGTTTTTGTGCAGAGTCATAGGAGTGTAGGGCTGGAATGAACCTCAAGAGGTCTTCTAGTCTAGTCCCCTGTGTCCAAGAAGCACTAAGTAATAACTAGACCATTCCTGACTGCTGTTTGTCTAACTTGTTCTTAAAAACCTTCAGTGACTGAGATTCCACAGACTCCCTAGGCAATTTGTTCCAATGCTTAGCTGCCATGACAGTTAGGAAGTTTTTCCTAATGTCCAATCTAAACCTCCCTGGCTGCAGTTTAAATTAATTCCTTCTTGTCCTATCCTCTGAGGTTAATGAGACTGTTTTTTCTCCCTTCTTCTTGTGACAACCTTTTATGTACTCGAAAAGTATCCTGTCTCTCCCTTCCTCTGCCCCCAGTCTTCTCTTCTCCAGACTAAACAAACCCAGTTTTTTTCCAATCTTTTCTCATAGGCATGTTTTCTAGACCTTTAACCATGAGTTGCTTTCAGCCTGTACTCTGCATAGTCTTCTTCTGAAGGTTGTGCCCTGAGGATACAGTTTCTGATTTAAGAGCTATGTTCTAAAATCCACATGCTTAATCAGATTTGTTAGAAGTATTGCCAAGGGAAATTGATTTAATTAATTAAATAGAGGGAAGATGAAAGACTGTAGTAAGCAGCATCATTCAGTTAATTTAATCACCATGCATGTGTCTCATCCCATTCCTGACCAGTAGAACTGAGGGTGATTTAAAAAATAAAATAAGCAAGTAGCTGTGACTCTCAGCAATGACTCTCATCAAAGAGATTGCTGAGGATCAAGATGTGCACCCAGGATAGAGAGCTTTGTTCTAAAGACTGGTGTTAGGTTGACATTGTAACCCAGCACTAGGATACTGCCATTAGTCAAAATAGTAACTTATATTTATCATGAAAAATAAACACAGAAAACACATTTCAAGTTTCTACAATAATTCATTTAAGCTGCACAAACTAAGGGTCCACACTTATCAATTTCACTCTTCTAAGTGAGTTCAAGTGCTTTTCTATGTGTTCCATTCTTGGTGCCCACGATCCCCATGCTCTTGAGATTGAAATATTTTGGTTGGCGCAGGCCTGGACCGTAAGTGTCCTTAAGCCTCCTTCCTGAGAGCATAAAATGGCAGAGTGGGACCAACTGTCTTTGAGTTCCTTCTTATTGCCCATAGGTGAGAGACCCACTTGAAAGCAATATGTGTTGTTTTTGCACACTTGCATAGTTAATTGTTAAAATTGTGTAGATAGTTCACTTTTAGAACATTCGTAGTATAGTTTTTTTAGTTAAGTGTGTGTTGTTAGGTTTCTTTTCAGGTCATGCTTTTAAACCCTTTTTTCCTGTTATCTGGGACTGCATCTTCAATCTTTGCGGCTGAACAAAAATCTCCAAGCAGTTTTAAATATTGCTAAATATTGTAAGCAAGACAGCTATACCACTTAATTGTGGCCACTTAAAATGTTTTTTTTTATATTCAATGAGGGGCACATCATGAGCAAATGTTCTGTTGCTTGATCATTTTCATAACAAACTCAGAAAACAGGAGAAGTTTACTGAAACTTTTTTTTTCTTGGATAAATCTGAGTCCAGCCTCTGATCTGGGTAAACAAGATCCATCCAAATCTGAGCAGTCTTCTTCCAAGAGTTCCTTCATAAGTACTGGTTCTGCTATCGGTTCCTGGGATCCTGCCTCTTTGATACATAATGCAGCAATTTCTGCTTCCTAGTCGTCATCCCACATTGGTACCAAGTTGCACTAGAAGCTTGACAGAGTGCACATATGGTGCCTGTAAGGGATGCCCCCAAAGAAATTACAGGGACTCCTGCTCCACCATTGGAGGAGTATTCCTTTTCCTTATCAGCCTCAGACCAGAGTATGGGGGCTTCTCCTAATGACTCCTGAGTCTACTATACCTCAGTCAGAGAATTTAGGATACATGTGTATCAACATAAACACTGGAATTATAGAGAGGGATGTTCTATCTGGTACTCTTCAATTCCCTTTTTGGCTCCATACGCAGTTTGCATATGGACCTCAGCCCTGCCCTTACTGGGCTCCTGGGGCGGGGGGAGGGAGGGGAAGGTGTCATGGCTCCATGAAGATAATCTGTCTGAGTAATTTGCTTTATGAGACGGGGTCTGAGTTGCTGGCAGAGACCAGACTTTTAAAAGTGGCCTTTCCAAAAGCAGTGAATGCACTGGGAGTGCTTATCTGTGACGGAGATCGATTTTTTGCAAGAGAGGCACTTCTTGAAGTCCTATGATGTGGACACATTCCAGTAGGGGAAGGGTTCCCTAAAAGGAAAAAGGAGCGGGGGAAAAATCTTTAAAAATTAGGGAGAAAATATAAGAAAAAGGGAAAAATTAGAACTACAACTAAGGACCAAGAGACTAACTATAGGGATGCAAATTGAAAGTAATGATCCTCACGGAGTGTGAATAGCTCTGTTTCTAGCCAGGGGCAGTTGAGAAGAAAATGAAGGGGGTTAGCCCACCTGTGCTGACTAGCCTTGTGGTAGGGCACGAGGGGAGACAGCACATGTGCGTGCCCAAGGACACTGCTTCCGAAGTTCTCCAATCAGCAGCACAGGCATGCAAGCACACCTACAGTGGAGCACGCTTAGGGACACATCTCAAAGAACCACCATTAGTGCACAAGGTGAGTAACTTCTTCATCCTTCGTCCACACCCAACTTGATGCATCTCTCATCCTGGAATCTGGCTGGTTAACCAACCTGGAGAAATCTTGATCCATTTTGATTTACAGTAGACAAGTCTCCACAAGATTTGTTTGTGTGTCGGGGGGGGGGGGGGTAGGGGGAAAGAGAAAATCACTATTTGAACAGAACAGCATTACCTCTCCCTCAGAGTCTTATGTTCCTAAAATTTTGGATTATTGCCTCTCATTAAAGAGATTAGCACTCTGTTAGCTCTGTAAGAGTTCACCTAGCAAATATGAAAGCTCACCATCTGCCAATACAGGATCACGCTAAATCATCACACCTTAAAGTGAGTAGGATCCTTGAGGGCTTAATGCATGTGTTCCCTCCAACATATGTGAATCTCCTTCCTCCTGGGACCTTAATGTGGTTTTAGCTGGGTTGGTTTGGGGGGTGAGACTGGGGAGAGAGGGGTTGGCTTTTGAATTCTTAGTAGTGATTACATCAGCTCACAGGAGAATTATAAGCATTCATGGAAGGTTTACTGCAAACTTTTTTTCACAAGGACAAGAGTTTCTCTTAGATCTCCAAAACTGTTAGCTTACATGTTTTTCTTTCACTCTCGAGACAGTAAAGTAAAGCTCCACTCTCTTGAGTGTTAAGAGCACTCTCTATCTAACTAAAGCCTTCAGGATCCCATCTAGATCGTTTACTGCAGAAGGGATTACAGGACAGGCTGTATCATCCAAAAATTACCTAAATGGATAGCAGATTCTATTAAAATGTTACCAGTTAGCAAGATTAGAATCTACTGGTCAAGTTAAAGCTCAGTCCATAAGGGCTCATGCTGCTGCTTTCAGAAGTGTCTTCATTTCTGAACTTCATGGAGCAACCACCTGGAGTTCTGTGCATGCATTCCCTAGACACTATTCCCCTGCAAAGACATGTAGAGCAGCTGCCTATTTTGGCAGAGCTGTATTACAATCATTATTTAAATAGACTCTGAGCATTCACTTCTTAGCATAAGGTTACTTCTCAAAAATTATCAAGAGTGGAAAGTGTGTATGCAGGGTCGGCGACAGAAATTTTGGGGCCCCCTACTCTGATTGTTTGGGGGCCCCCCCCAGCCCAGCCGGCGCTTCCCCCCCCAGGGCTGGGGACCAGGGGCTGGGGACGCTGTGGGGGGGGTCCAAGCAGCCTGGTTCCCAGCCGGGGCGCAGGGCGCGGCTGGGCCAGTCCCGGGAGAGAGGGACACTTCCCCGGCAAGGAGCGCCAGCCAGGGACCGGAGCCCGGCGCCACCGCTGCTGCAGGGTCTCGGGCGGGGCCGATCGAGAGCTCTCCAGCCCGCCCCGGGACCCCTCTGCCCCCAGCCGGCAGCGCCAGGTGCGAACCGGGCCTGGCTCCCTCTTACCTCGGGCTCCGGCTGTGGCAGACCTGGGCCCGGCTCCGCTCACATCCTCCGCCGGGCCTGGGCGGGCTCCGATCCCCCGGCGCCCCCGCTCCTGGGCCAGCTGCGGCCTCTCCGCAGCTGCCACCTCCGAGCCCCGGGCTGCGCCGGCAGGCCTGGCGACAAGGGGGGACGACTACGGGTACAGCTGTGTACCGGCCCCCGGACTTAAGGGGGCCCCCCTTAAGTCTGGGGCCCGGTACAGCTCTACCCGTAGTACCCCCCTGGCGCCGGCCCTGTGTGTATGTGTAGACAAGCTCTCGAAGAAGAAAAAAAGATATCTTGCATAACTGTCGTTCTTTTTGAGTTGCGTTGTCCATATGTATTCTGTGAGCCACCCTCCTTCCCTATTGGTACAGAGTCCTTTAACAGCTGGATTCTGTTTTGGCAAAGGAAAGTGAAAGGCATTTGGCCCTGCTCTATCCTTTTATGCCCTTGGGACAGGGGGAAAGATTCATGGGGTGTTGGCATGGGCCAATGGAGGCTGCTGGCCAAAAGCTTCCCATGTATGCTGAGAGGACTACATATGGACACCACATATCAAAGAACCACAGTTACTGTAAGTAAGATAAATAACCATTTTTTTTCCATGACCAAGCGATTTGAAGAAAATGTAAGCTATTTTTTAAAAAATCAGTTGCTTGGCCCTTCTTAAAATAGAACGAGCCTCAAATGATATAAACTACTATAGAAAAATCAAGCAAATCACAAATTACAATAAATATTTTTAAATGATAGTCTAATGCAAAAGAGATTTTTTGTAGGATTTTTTTTACCCCTGTTAAAAAGGAAATCCTGGTGCAACCATAGTTATGGTGGTACCACTGGACTATCATAATATTGCTGTGCATAATATTAAGGTCAAGAGAATATCCTACTGGCTGTGAATTTGGAGTCATTTGGGGAACGGGTTCCTCTGATAAGCCCTGCCTCAAAACTCCCAATAAGGAGTTCACTTTATTATTCAAATTACTTTAAAATCCACTTGCATAGTTATATTGCCTTGAAAATTGGTATTCCACAACAGAAGCTGGGGTAGATTTTGGGGAAGAGAGGAGAGGAAAACACCCATTGAGATGAAATCATAAGTTAACCCCTCTTAAAGCTATTGTATCAGACTGTATTCATCTTCATAGGTGGTCTCATTCATCTGAGAACATCCGATTGAGATTAATGAGCATCTTCACACCTTTGCAATCCTCCTATGTTGTAGAGATTTGTGCGTAGATCCCCTCAGTCTAACCTAGCCCCCCAAATCTGAATACAAAGTTTAGGGCTTCGTTCCACCCCCTTTTGCTGACTGCAGGTGATATGTATTCTCCTCACTGCCCCCCTTTTCCTTCATCCAAGTCCCTCCAATCTTACTGGGAGTATGAAGGGGACCAGGAGGAGAGCAGAACTAGTAGAATTGGGAGAAAGGGATAAACAGTGAGGTGGCAACGTTTGCAGATGATACTAAACTGCTCAAGATAGTTAAGACCAAAGGAGACTGTGAAGAACTTCAAAAAGATCTTACAAAACTAACTAATTGGGCAACAAAATGGAAAATGAAATTTAATGTGGATAAATGTAAAGTAATGCACATTGGAAAAGATAACCCCAACTATACAATATAATGGGGGCTAATTTAGCTACAACTAATCAGGAAAAAGATCTTGGAGTTACCATGGATAGTTCTCTGAAGACATTCATGTGATGTGCAGCGGCAGTTAAAAAAAGCAAACTGGATGTTTGGAATCGTTAAAAAGGGATAGAGAATAAGATGGAGAATATCTTATTGCCCTTATATAAATTCATGGTGTGCCCACATCTTGTATACTGCATACAGATATGGTCTCCTCATCTCAAAAAAGATACACTGGCATTAGAAAAGTTTCGGGGAAGGGCAACTCATATGATTAGGGGTTTGGAACAGATCCCATATGAGGAGAGATTAAAGAGGCTAGGACTTTTCATTTTGTAAAAGAGGAAACGAAGGGGGATATGATAGAGGTATATAAAATCATGAGTGTTGTGGAGAAAGTGAATAAGGAAAAGTTATTTACTTGTTCCCATAATATAAGAACTAGGGGTCACCAAATGAAATTAATGGGCAGCAGGTTTAAAACAAATAAAAGGAAGTTCTTCACACAGCGCACAGTCAAGTGTGGAACTCCTTGCCCAAGAAAGTTGTGAAGGCTAGGATTATAACAGGGTTTAAAAGAGAACTGGATAAATTAATGGAGGTTAAGAGGTTAAGTATTAGCCAGGATGGGTAAGGAATGGTGTCCCTAGCCTCTGTTTGTCAGAGGGGGGTGATTGATGGTAGGAGAGAGATCACTTGATCATTACCTGTTAGGTTCAGTCACTCCAGGGCACCTGGCATTGGCCACTGTCCGTAGACAGGATACTGGGCTGAATGGACCTTTGGTCTGACCCAGGACAGCCTTTCTTATGTTCTTATGTGGTTGAGTGGCAGTGAGGTGTTTGCGGGAAGCTTTGTACTCCCCACCACTGAACCATGACCCCCGCACTATCACCACCTGCTCAAAAAACAAGGGAAGTTCGTGTGCTAAAAACGTCGTAAATTCAGATTTAAGGTTGGCCTTTAGTGCCTTGTGCCCTTCCAGAATGTCAAATTGCACCTGTGCTTAAATCTCTTAAATACAGGATTATGGTACACACCAATCCCACCTTGCAATCTTGATTATGCCTTCTTTGAGCTCCAGTGTCCCAAAACGCATGTTGTAACATTCTATCTTTCCAGAGGATTTGAAGCAGTGTGGCAACACAGCACATTGATACAGCAGGAGAAACTGTCAGACTGTATCTTCTCTAAATAAAAAACAGTGGAGGGCAGGCTTAGTGAACAGCAGCTGGTCTATACTCAGCTACTTTCACCTACTCTGCTTAAACCATCCCAGAGTTGCCAGATCTTGTAACCCACCCCTTCGCCCTTGTCTTAATGATGCCGTTTACCCTGTTTTGTGCTGTTAAGTAAGCTCTCATACTACTATACATTTCCATGGCAAGATGTCTGTGTGCCTCTACTTGCACAGCCCATATAAGTCAGAGCTTCCGATAGTAAATCCTTTTTTAAGATAAAAATGTGCCCTTTCTTCCGGGATGGGAACATAGAACGCTACAAATAACATTAAAATGCACACTGATTTCGGACTTGTAAACCAGTGCCTAAAAAGTCAGATCTGTTTTCAGCCTTGTTATTCTGAGATGTTGAATGAACATTGCTAGCCTTTTCAGGATAAAGTGTGCTGTTTTATTCTTTCACAGATGCTTATGAAACAGCTAAGATGTTGTGTGAGCAGTACTATCTGGTTGCACCGGAGCTGGAAGTTGAAGAATTCAATGGTAATGGGAAGTTCATTACATTTTGAGTGCTCTAGGAAATACTGGGAGGAGGGTATATAAGTTTAATAGAACAAGTATAATTGCTAGTTGGTGTTTAGTCAATAGATAAGATTTTAAATTGAGTTACTGCAGGATTCAAAAATCATATACAGAGAGGTCTTTCCTTGCCCTTCTAATTACTCTCCCTCCTGGGACAGCAAATAACTTCATTAGTTAAATAAAGTGATTCCAGTAGTAGGAGCACCCTAAAATAGAGGAGCATTTGTTTAATACTTGATGCTGAGGGGAAAGTGCTGCATGATTAATCAAATATCATTACCAGCAGCTGCCTTTGCTTTCCTTGGTGTTATCTTGTGTAGGTAATTACCAGGCCTGATTCTACTTATATTTTGATGTGACTGCATTCTGTGTTTAATTGTGAAGTATGTTTTGAAGTTCCACTATTACATGGTTGGAAAGTGAGAGAGAACATAGTTATACAGTTGTCTTTATTTGTTACAAATTCAGCTTAATACAGTAGATGGAGTGAACTGTGATACCACAGGGGAATATGTTGAAAAAACTTTTTAGCTACCTGAAGTTTTATTTTTTCTAGCTAAAGCTCCAAACAAGCCTATTCAAGTAGTCTATGTACCCTCACATCTGTTTCATATGTTATTTGAGTTGTTCAAGGTAGGTAAGATTTATTAATGCTCTGATTGTAAATTGTATGTTGTAGTTAAGGTTATTCTCAGCCATAATGCTTGTAAAAATAATTCTTTTTCGTGTTCTTATGCTGCTTGTTTTTGAATGTTTGGAGTGTGATGTGATGAAAGTTAACCCTTGAGCCTTTCCCTGGTGTGCACACTTCAAATGCTAGTTTACACTCCAATGATGGTTGTATCCTTTTCTGTATTTGGTTAACTCAAAACAGCTTGTGGTAAAATTTCTAACACTAACCTTCATGGTACAGTATAAGACATTGCATTTTTTTGCCTTATTGGGTGGTTTAAAGTCTGGGATATTTGGGTGGGTACCAGTGTTCCTCTTGAGGGATGTCAGTTTTCTTTTTGAATGGTGGAACTTTAAATTTTTTTTTTTTTACTAATTTTCAGAAAGCAGAGAGTATAGGAGAGACATTAAAGTGCAAAAATTGTATGTTTTTGTGAAATAATGTGAAAATTCCCTGAAAGGCATAATTGGGCACATTTTAGAAATTAAAACAAATTCAGTAGAAAGCAAAGTAGAGTTTTTCCAAAAGAATATATTTTTCTTTTTGTGTTCACCATTAATGTGCATGTAGTTGATTACTATCTTTCCCCTGTCCTGTCATGAGCTATATGATATGTGACTTTCTCTAGGACAGAGTTGATGTGAATTTGTGGAGTGATTCTGTAGATGTATTTATAAAACTATAAAATCTCATTCCTGCACTAATATAAAAGTCAAACACACAGTAGTAGATGTAAGTTGTGTTACATATGTGATGTACTGTGAGTGCAAACTGCAGTGATTAAATGACTGCAACACAACAGTTTTGATGTGGGTAAGGCACATCGAGGCTTTACTATACTTCTATTACACTTAATCATTTTCAAAGTATAGTGATTTATCTATATGACTAATACAAGTGTTAATTTTTGTACTGTGGAGGTGTGCAGTCTTGGAATGGTGTATAAGTAATTTAATGTAGAAATATATTTCTTTCTAGTAGAACCTCAGAGTTACGAACATCTCAGAAATGGAGGTTGTTTCTAACTCTGAAATGTTGGTAACTGAACAAATTATTATGGTGGTTCTTTCAAAAGTTTACAACTGAACATTGAGTTAATACAGCTTTGCTATTTTACTATGCAGAAGAAAAATGCTGCTTTCCATTATTGGAGTTTACATTTAACACAGTACTGTATTGTATTTGCTTCTTTTGTTTTTGTTTTGTGTCTGCTGCTTCCTGATTGTGTACTTCCAGTTCAAATGAGATTTGTGGTTGACTGGTCAGTTCGTAACTCTGAGGTTCTACTGTATTCTGTGCTTTATGGTGTTGTATCCAATAGAAATGTTAACTTACTTACATTTTTATATTGTAATACTTTACTGTAATAAATTGACAGTTGACTTGCTGTCAAGTACATCTTGAGTTCATTCAGGTATACCCTGTATCCATGTATGCAAATTTAGGGCAGTTTTATTCACATGTTTTTCAGAATAACACTGTGAAAACATATCTGATTTGGACATTTTTACTAAAAGTATTTATAGTATATGTTGAGGTAGAGAATATATCAATCTAAAACATATGGTTTTAACTTTAGAACTCAATGAGAGCTACAGTGGAATTACATGAAGGTAGAAAAGAAGGCTATCCATCAATTAAAACATTAGTCACTTTGGGGAAAGAAGATCTATCCATAAAGGTAAACTAATATTTTTAAACTGTTGAACTGACTTTCAAAGAAATGCTCACATTAGAAATGTTTTCGATAAATGTATCCTTAATTTTACAAGGACTAAATTATGTACATTGTATAGGTTCTGGCACTCATTCCATTGCATTAATGTTCATACAAGTGATTTAAATAATGCTTGTCTGTGTTTGATGCTTGAACTTTCTGTTCCTAACCAGATATTGCGTGTTCAAGTAAAACCTTGCCTTTTTTCTGTAGATAAGTGATCAAGGAGGTGGTGTCCCTCTGAGAAAAATAGATCGACTGTTTAACTACATGTACTCAACAGCACCTAGGCCTAGTTTGGAGCCAACAAGAGCTGCACCTTTGGTAAGCATCTGTGGGTCAGGGTAAAATATTTTTTCAGAACACAAGTGTAGTTACGCTCCTCTAGTCTCTCTTCAAGAAAAATCTTTTTTCCTACGTTAAAGCTTCTTGAAGTTTTACTACTACAGAAATTGCATGTCAGGAAATCTGTGTAGGCAAAATTTACCAGGAGAAAAGTCTGCTGATTCTTCACTATTTTTCATTTTTAGCAATTTAACTTTGGAGTTGGAAATTACTTTTCTTCAAGAACCCTGAACACTGTGTTCTTCGAAATAACAATATCGATGTACAGTGCAAGATTTTAAAACAGATTAATGTAAAAGATGATTAGTATCTAAATTAACTAGAATACAGTGTTTTGTGTATACACCAAATAGTAGCCAATTAGCTGAGCCATGTTTTAAAGTATTATAGCACTTTACAGAGCAGTGCCCATAAGTAGGATGTGAATTTGTATCACGTTTTTTTAAAATGAATTTTATACAGGTTTAAGTCTTTGTCCTGTAAAAATAAAATGAAATCA
Source organism: Sternotherus odoratus (assembly GCA_032164245.1). Classification (NCBI taxonomy): domain Eukaryota; kingdom Metazoa; phylum Chordata; order Testudines; family Kinosternidae; genus Sternotherus; species Sternotherus odoratus. The sequence continues at coordinate 181,113,726 of JAVMKO010000001.1, read as the reverse complement.
AAATTTGTTTGTAATGTGTGGTGTCACCAATTAACTCAGGGACTGGCAACCATTGGCATGCGGCCTGTCAGCGAAATCTGCTGGCAGGCCGGGACTGTTGGTTTATCTGCAGCATCTGCAGGTTCAACCGATCGCAGCTCCCACTGGCCATGGTTTGCCGTTCCAGACGAATAGGGTCTGCGGGAAGCAGCATGGGCCAAGGGATACTGCCAGTGGGAGCTGCAATCGGCCAAACCTGCGGATGCTGCAGGTTAAACAGTCCCAGTCCGCCAGCGGAGTTCCCTGAAGGGCCGCGTGCCAAAGGTCAAGTAAAAATGGTATCTTGGGCACTTTCCTCTTCATGTTTTAAATACTCTCCTACCAAATGTTTTCTTGTGTAGTATTTGGTGGTGGTGGTGAACTCCATTAGTTTGCTTTGCCATTTGTAAGCAAATAAGAAGATATGATGCCTGCCCCAGAGAGCTTACAATCTAGTTCATACACATAATGTGTTTGGCATGGAACAATCCAATTGGTACAGAGAAAATCCCTGGTTTTCAGGTTATTTGAGTGGAGACCCTCAAGGCTCCACCTCAACCATCTGCTTCTCTTTTTGGGTATTTCATTGTTTGCTTCAGCCTCAGATACTCATTCAGTGCAAATGAATCCCAATCTAAATCTCTGTTGACTTGCACTCTCATCTTTCTATAGTCCATGTTTCTAACTATTGCTGCTTTTGACTCTTTCAAATTCTAGATTAATACCAAATGCTTCAAAAACAGAAGTGCTCTTTTTCTACTAAATCCTCTTAGATAGTCAGCAACACGGAATGGTCTCTTTAAGTCAAATAGTAATAGGCAGATAGTCCTGGCTATGGTTACCCATCATCAAAAAAAATCATGCTGCAGTACAGTAGCCCTTCTGTTGAACATTAAGGCCTCATTATAAGTCACTCTCTACTTGCCTATAGTCCTTGCTGTTCTGTAGCATTTATACTTCAGTTTTCTTCTACTCTGCTCCATCTTCAGGCATCATTTCCCTCCTCGGCCTGCCTGAGCAATTGTTTTCAGTCCATAAAGCATTCATTCTTTCTCTCCTCAGTCTTCCAAAAAGGAAAATAAAGTGATCCTGGCAATTATTGCCCTAGAAGTCTGACTTCTTCCCTCTAGGGTAGTGGGCCAAATATTGAGAGAGAGAGAGAGAGAGAGAGAGAATTCACTGAGCTCTATCCCTACATGGCCCATCTTTGTTCAGAAGGAAATATCAAGAGTAATGAGATATCTAAATAGAATGGAGAGGATTTCCAAAGTGAGGCTCGCCAATGTTTCATCCAATGCAGGAGTCGAGAGATACAAGACCTACTACTGATTCCATTGTTGATGGAGATGATATGGTCAAATGCTCAATTTTTTTGGCCACAAACTCAGATAGTTCAGGATAATGTAGGACAGAATTTCCTGTTTAAATTGAATAATTCAGCCCATCTGTACTGTAGCCCAGGGATCGGCAACCTTGGCATGTGGCACTGCAGGGTAAGCACCCTTAGCGGACCCCGCCGGTTTGTTTACTTGCCGGTTCTGCTGATCGTGGCTTCCACTGGCCGCGGTTCTCTGTCCTGGTCTAATGGGCTGCAGGAAGTGGCAACCAGCACCGTCACTGAATATTAGAGGCCATAAAACGTAACTCAATAAAGACCCATCATTCCTGCGTAGAAAAGAAGGTCTATACTTCAAACGATTGTATGATACTCTTATTTTCGTTTAGTAACATATATCAGAACTTATCATATAATGTAAAATGATTACTTTTATATTTGTTTTAACTTTCCTGTTTTTTTAAACTGAGCCCATATACAATGTATGAAACGTTACATTGATTTCGGTTTTTGTTCATTGATGAGTATTCCTTCTCTTTCAATAACTTCTATTACAAAATTAGGTCAGTGGAGAAACCTTGTTATATGGCAGCCTGTCCTGGTCTTAAGCATCAGCAAACTAAGCAATTGCGTAGGGCCCCAAGCAGCTCACATTTTCCCTCCCTCCCCATTAATTATTAGTATGTTTGTATAGCGGAGGCACCAAAAGTATTCCTGCATAGGGCCCCCCACTGGGCTATCACCAGTGCTACAAGCATTCTGATCCTGACAAGGTCTTGAGATCACCTGTACTATGTATTTATAATTGACAAACAACAATTGAGTCCATTGACGCTTATGTTTAATGACACAATTAAATCTTTAAGTCACACACTTAAAAATCTGCCTGATATATACAAGGTAACTATTTAGAGTGGGGAAAATGTGCTTTAATTTAGATCTAATAGATGCTAACAGAGCATGTTTAATACAGTGTGGAAAACATTTCTCATGTATCTGGTCCACAGTCTAATGCGTGATGAAAGATTGGTATTAGAAAGCTTATTTTCTCAGAAAACAGAGTTTTGCCCCCATTGCCTGTATTCTGTGTCCTAGAGCAAGGACAGCCCTGACACAGTAATTAAAGTATGTTAGTTGGTGTACTTTATTCAGGAGAACAGGGTCATGTTAAAACAAGATCCCCGGAATCTGAATCTTGTGGCCTTCAAAGTGTCCACCAAAACAGCACATGAAAAATAGGAAGTCTGCTTTCCAAAGGGCAAGCTGGAGAATATGGGGAGGGGAAGGTAAAATTAAGGAATGAGTTGGTGTGGGATGGCACAGACAAAAGTAAGGGTCAGGAAACAAGAAAGTCTGGGTGAAAATGGGATTCTGTGAAGGAGTCTGGGGACAGGCAGTGTGTGTTCTGGGGTGCCCAAAATATGGGGGCAGTGGGTTCTGTATAGTCTTGATCCACTCTTGAGGGTGAATGATGTCAGCTGTTAGGTCTCCCAATTCACATGCTCTTTAGCTTTAGTAAAATAACTAGTGTCCTATGTCCAGCAAAGATTTGAGTGTTTTTTAAAACATTTCTTTAGAAATTGATTATTTTGCTGTGCTAGAAAGAATTCTTCACTTGTTAATGATTCACAAAAAATAAATGTGCTCTTAAAATAAGATATCTCCAAGTGATGCATGTGCCTGTATGTCCTGTGTTAATGGGCATCTTTGAGAAGTGAGTTTATGGCATGCTGCTTTATTAATTTAAATGAAAGGGGAAGTAAACAAATAGCTATTTTCACAGTGGAAGCACAGATACTAATAACTATATGGTATAACAAGCAGCATGACAAATGTTTACATGAATTATCTTCACCATTTCTCTCCAGCTTACTGTTATAGCCATCAACTTAAAAGTTGAGCAATGCTGTAAGTAAATCTAGGTCTCTGCATTTAGCTTCTATAAAAATCAGGCAACTTCCCTGGAAGAGTGTGTATGTGTGTCTGTAAAGATAGAAATGATAAAGTTGCATAACATGAGAGAATATGCAGAAGTGACAGAGTCCTGTGGCACCTTAAAGACTAACAAAAGTATCAAAGCATAAGCTTTTGTGGATGCATCCGACCAAGTGGGTATTAGCCCACGAAAGTTTATGCTTCAATACTTTTGTTAGTCTTTAAGATGCTACAGGTCTCTTTGTCGCTTCTGCAGATCCAGACTAACACAGCTACCTCTCTGATTCATGAGAGAATATGTTATGGGAGATGGGACTATAAAGGTTTTATCAAAATGAGTTTGGAATAGCTGAATTACAAGTGTTGAAGCCATGCATTAATTATGTAGGTCATCCGGAACTCATGCTGGTAAGGCCTTTATAACATAGCATCCCATTGTGTATTTTAAAATCCAGGCCTGATCCTCAGCTGATGTAAATCCAGTGGTGCATTGCTGATGTCAGTGGAGCTGTGCCATTTTACCCCAGCTAAGGATCTGATACCAAACATCTTGCAGTCTACCAACGCTAGAACCATTGTATTGGAATGGGGTTTCCCCGGCTTTCCAAAATACAAAATGCCCAGGTCTTGCCCTAAAGAATTACAAGGTACACCTGTCACAAGATACTCTTCCACTCTGTGTACACATTTTTGTTTGTAACACAGTATACGTACCAATACATTAAAATTATGTCCATATATATCATGTGTGTGTTCATTGCATGTATTACTCTATTTCCTTGAAGACCTTACATGATATTTACTTTCATTTTTGGGAGGCAGATTTTGGGTCTGAACTGATTGAAAGTTTCAGCTTTCCAGATAATGACAATAGCAATAAGTATAGTGTCCCCAGTGGATATATGCTTGTGTAGTGACTCATTGCAATTTGATGCTGTTTTTTCCATTTAAACAATTTAAAGCGTATCACTCAAGGGGAAGACAGTATGATGTACTTTACTTTTATAATCAAGGTCGTAACTGAAGGAGATGGAGAAGAGAAGACCGAGCAAAATTATTATAGTGCAGTTTGTATGCAATGTGATGCTTGTACCATTGTTGATTTTCTGAGAAAGGTCAGGGCTAGAGGTTCTTTGGCAGAGCTATGTGAGGAAGTTAGCACAGCAACTCACATACATAATGCCTGGCTCAAGCCAGAGGTATTAACACTAACCTCATTCGTAACTTTTTTCTGAAGTCTGTCAAGATGACACATTAACCACCTTATTATGCAAAGTGTTACTGGGTATTGGTGGTACTAGAATTCCTGTACGGGATTTCTTACAATAGCTCTGTTCATCATTACTGCCCCCCAAACAGTGGGTGGGCTCGCTAGGGAGCCACAGAGATGAGTGATTCCTCTAGTCAGTTAATTAGCCGAGAAGCTGGAGCAGCCATTTGTTCGTTCACATTTGTGGGATGTGATTCTTCACAAGGACTAGATTATATAAATGACTGAGTGTTAAATGTGCTTCTGTTTCACCTTTCTTGTTGTTTTGCTGTAGTTCAGACTTTTTTGGCAGCTTTTTGTTGTTCATTGCTTTGTAAGAGCAGTTTTCAAGCACTTTGTTTATTGCAGCCCATCTTTCTTGCTTTGGAAAGTTCTTGCCAATATTGGGGGATTCAAACAAATAACAAGAATGGTGATTCTCTGCCTCAGCTGGGCACACGTTGTGGGGGGCTGAAACAGGGCGTGCTCCGCTCCTGCCTCCTTGCAACACAGAAACCTGCTTAGACTCCCTTAGTTGTTTACCTTTGCCAACACCTTTGCAGTCTCTTTCAGCAGTACTATTTGCAGTGTACCCTGTGCATTTGGCCCTTCTGCCAGTCCCTGAGAGGAGCTGAGGTCTTTTTTCTCTGAGATCTCCATGAGACTAGGCTCAGCTAGCCCTGATCCTCTCTCCCGCCTCACTGCTTTCCTGTGCCTTTCTTATCAGTCTTGAGCTGATGGGCCAATTGGCTCTTCGGCTCACCCAGCTCCCGCCCCCACACACTCCTGAGTGGGATAATTGAAATAATTATCTAATCAGCCTTTTCTGAGGGATCCAAGTGATATCGGAGTGATCAGAAAAAGTGAAGAGTCCTTGTGGCACTTTAGAGACAGAGATTTATTTGGGCACAAGCTTTCATGGGCTAAAACCCATTTCATCAGATGCATAGAGTGGAAAATACAAGAGCAGGTATAAATACACCACATATGAAAAGATGGGAGTTGCCATATTAAATGGGAGGTCAATCTAATGAGACCATTCAATTAACAGTAGGATACCAAGGGAGGAAAAATCACTTTTGTAATGGTAATGAGAGTGGCCCATTTCAAACAGTTGACAAGAAGGTGAGTAACAGTAGGGGGAAACTAGTGCAAGCTCACCTGGTAACTCCCTGAGCTCTGTCACAGGGCCTGAAAGTTTGGATCTGCAGGTAAAAATTTGTTCCACTATCTGCAGTGAGAGTGAAGACTGCCAGTCTGATAACCCACATTTCCATAGGCTAGTGTCGTGAAAGGGGAAGACTTTGTCTCCTGTGTAATTGGGGATACAGGTCTTAGTGTGTAACCATGTCAAGACTATGAATGAGGAATCTGTGCCTAGGCAAGTAGAGTGTGGCTTATAATGAGGCCTTAATGTTCAACAGAAGGGCTGCTTTACTTCAGCATGATTTTTTTTTTATGATGGGTAACCATAGCCAGGCCTATTACTATTTTATATTTTATTAATAAAGTTGAAGTCATAACTTTCCCTACACCTCCTTTCTATCCTCCATTGCAGCATGTTGCAACATGCCATCAACAGTCATTGGTCTATATTGCTAGATCAGCTGAAGTATGCAAGGCTGTCTTGCTTTTTCCACATTCTATTCCAAGATAACAAACTGCTGTCAGATACTGTACTCAGTACCACCAATGAGTGGAATATTGCAGCACAAGGTATCTCATGAGAGAGCTGTACAGAGCATCATTCTCTTTTGTTTGGTAGGGACTGCTTACTGTTTGTGCTGCTAAATTAACTGTATTCTTGGGAAAGTAACAAAATGCCCAAGCTAGTCTACTAAAGCCACTAATCAGATTTGGTCCTTATTTTTGTATGCTGCCAAAATGTATTACTGCTTTTGGTGATTTTTTTTCTTTATATTTAAGCAAGTAAATCTTATATAGGCAGAAAGAAGGTTGCAATATGTTGTATAGGCTGAGGAACAAAAGAAAGTCTGAAGGGCAAATTGATGCAAATAGGGTAATTGGCTTTCTTTAACCTTGTTTTGATAAATAATTGTAGCTCATACAGTGTACTGATTTTTAACTTCATCACAAATTTTTGTTTTGTCTTTTGTAGGCTGGATTTGGGTATGGTTTGCCAATCTCTCGTCTTTATGCTAGATACTTTCAAGGAGATCTCAAACTCTATTCGATGGAAGGTGTGGGTACTGATGCTGTAATTTATTTGAAGGTAACAACTTGATTCCGTCAAGATAGTAAAGCTCTCAATATAATTAATTCTCTTGTCAGGCAGAACAGTCAACTGTTCCTCAGTTCACACTTAAATTTCTTTTCCAGTATATCTACAGCTTTATTTAACTTGTATTGTTGTACTTTATTTAAATCAGACATGCAGAATCCTAAAAACAGAAGTTATAAATGTGTGTTTTTTGACCACAGGCTTTGATATTGAATTAGCTTGTTTCCAGTACTTTTTTTACCCCTTAATGTTGGATCTTTGTTCCATATTTTGATTTTGATCCATATTAAAATGAGATACCCACGACCCCGGTGTGATGGCAGGCAACTTTTGTTAATACTTTTGTTCTTTTGGGTTATGACACTTGTGATGACTACAATTAAATTGGGAGAGCAGGAGTGAAGTTTACATGGGAGTATAGCATAATGATGTAGGTTAAAATATTCCATTTCTATTCTTTTTTTTTCTCCTCCTCTCATCATCTCTTTTACTTCTCCTATCTTTGGGGCTCACACCTTTAGTACGAACCTTGCCCCTAGCCAATGAAGGTTAGATCATTATTGTTCGCAATTTACCAAGGATTGATTCTCCATCACTGGCAAGTTTTTTAAATCAGGATTGGAAATTTTTCTAAAAGATACACTGTAGGAATTATTGTGGGGAATTTTTATTGCCTGTGTTATACAGGCCGTCAGACTAGATCATCACAAAATAGAGAAACCCCCATGAAGAATGTTCTGCCAGCCACTCCATTTCTTTTGTATTAACGGAGTTCCATCTCAAATGTGTCTGCTGAGCTCAACTGTATCGGTATATCATGGGGGGAGAAGCATCACTGAGGTAACCAGCTCACAAATAAATCAGGGCATTTAAAGCCAACTGTTTGAATCCAACCCAGTGAATGTCACATAGTGCTAGTCTGTCAAACTGCACTGATTAGGCACTTCATAAGTAATTCTCCACTGGCTTCATCTTCTGAATGGTATCAAAGTGTAACCCTATGTCGAATGTACTATAATAATCTAATCTTGATTTGACAAAGGTATGGACAAGTGTGGCAAGGTCCTCACTGGAGAGAGAAGGTGAATGTTGGTGGGATTACTCACCAACCCAGGAAAATGCAATAAATAGAAAAAACTGCTAACTATGCATCCAGGAGCAGCCCATGATCTGACAGAAACCCCAAATTGTACAGTGGTGTTACAACTCACAGTTGTGGGCCCTCTTTGAATTCTACCACCTCTTCCAGCTGCTTCCCCATGACCCACCAACACCATCTCAGTCTTGCTAGGAATGCATCAAACCAGCTGGCTTTAGTTCTAGATTCAAATTAATCATGTTAGATGTAGGGCAGTGATTCTCAACAAGGGGTACATGTACCCTTGGAGGTACGCATTGGTCTTTCAGGGAGCACATCAACTCGTAGTTATTTGCCTAGTTCTACAACAAACTACATAAAAAGCAGTAGTAAAGTAGGTACAAACTAAAATTTCATACAGACAATGACTTGTTTATACTGCTCTATACACTATACACTGAAATGTAAGTGCAATAGTTATATTATAATTACATGGTAAAAATGAGAAAGTAAGCAGTAACAGTGTGCTATGACATTTTTGTATGTTTATGTCTGATTTTGTAAGCAAGTAGTTTTTAAGTGAGGTGAAACTTGGTACGCAAGACAAATCAGATTCCTGAAAGGGGTACAGAGGTCTGGAAAGGTTGAAAGCCACTGATCTAGGGGGAGTGGGCCTGCCAGAATTGTTTTTAAAAAACCATAAAACTTTTTTCTTTTTATTCTCTTTGTAGCCACCATTTCCTTGGAGACGGGGAGCATTTCAAAATGGATTTTTATTGCAATATGGTCAACCCATTTTGAACTGGCTCACCATAAACATAGCCAAAGTGGCTTCTAAAATATCATGTGTGGGGGACATGTAAATAGTTGAAGCTTTTGCTGAATGCAGAAGTTAGTGTTCACAAAGAGGTGACAGAGTCCTGTGGCACCTTAAAGGCTAACTAAAGTATTGAAGCATAAGCTTTCGTGGGCTAATATCCACTTCATCGGATGCATGCATGAAAGCTTATGCTTCAATGCTTTAGTTAGTGTTTAAGGTGCCACGGGACTCTTTGTCACTTCTGCATTTCCAGACTAACATGGCTACCTTTCTGATTCTTCTTCACTAAGAGTCTGTTGTCATGTCTGCCACTTTATTGTACCTGTCTCAGCAACGATTTCTTACCATTGCTTTCATTTTATAGGCTCTTTCAAGTGAATCATTTGAAAGACTTCCAGTTTTTAATAAGTCTGCTTGGCGACACTACAAGACTACACCTGAAGCTGATGACTGGAGCAATCCTAGCAGTGAACCCAGGGATGCATCTAAATACAAAGCTAATCGATAATTTACCACCTTTGTCTCTTCCGAAGATGACTTCTGCATTCGGTTTAAAGTCTCTGCTTTGTTCCAAAATCCTCTAAACCTTAGTAGCCAGTTACTTCCATACAAAGTCCTATCAGGGCACTGTAATTGCAAAAACAAAGTGATGTATGAGACTTAAGAAAAGCACTAAGCATTTTTGGTGTGGGTGGTGTTATAACAACTTTACCAAAATATACATGGTTAGTTTGGTTTTATATTGACAAATGGGATTGCACTGTGATTGCACTTGCGTACACAACTGTATGCTGAAAGGGTAGTTTTTAAAGGCCAGTTTTTATCCCCAAATAAAAATCAACAAAATCTGTAGAATCCCTTTAATAGTCAATAGTATCTTATAAAGCAATATGATGTAACAGACAAGTTCTAATATAGCCGAATGAATGTGTGCTTAGAAAATCCACTCTTTGCTGCAGTTTCATATTGTACAGTCAGTGTCATCTGTGTTATAAAATCCTTTTGGGCTCTTATAGCTAGTGACAATAGAAATGTATAGTTCTTAAAAGGTTTCTGTAGCTTTAAACTGATGCTTTCCCCATATTCCCAAATCCATTTGTCAAGTGCATCCAAATATGTATATTCTTGTAAGGCATTGCAACTTTCACCTCTTAATATGCACCTTAATGTTTTACTGAATTTGCACAAAATGCCAAATGATAAATCACATGAATTATTTTAAGAAAAGATTATAAGGGGTCAGTTCTTCGCTCCATCCTTGCAAGTAACTCCCATTGATACAGAGGTGAGAGAATAAATGTTATACATGATGCTCTTTGCCTGTCAGATACTCTCTTGCTTTGTTTTTGGGAAAGAATACCAATAAACCAGGCAGCCAGTCATGTAAATGAATTTTCCTTAAGAATGTTGATCACCTGGAACCCAATTAGTTGTAAAACGGTAAATAATTTGCCATTATTTATGGAGCAAAAGACAATATTCTGGTAATTTGAATTTGTATTATATAGAGAGTTGTTGCATACTGGCTTTTGGAAAGCATTACTGGTCTAAATATTATTAACTGGGAGCATAATAGAAACAATGAAGGATAATTCTAAATAGGAGATTGCTGATAACTTCTTCCCAGGAGAGAGAGATTCATTAAACAGCACTCTCTAAAATTGGTTGAGAGTTGCTTATGAATGTCAAGAAGCTGTATTATAGAAAGTTTCCATCAAATATTGCCTCTGATATTAAATAAAATAAATAAATAAATGGAGATATACCAATCTCCTAGAACTGGAAAGACCTTGAAGGTCATCGAGTCCAGTCCCCTGCCTACACTAGCAGGATCCGCCTGCCTACACTAGCAGGATTGCCCTAAATGGCCCCCTCAAGGATTGAACTCACAACCCTGGGTTTAGCAGGCCAATGCTCAAACCACTGAGCTATCCCCCCACCCCTATTGTAGGGCCATAGACTGTACTATAGAGGTTAGGTGTTCTAGTAATATCCTAACTACAAGAGTAAAGGTGGAACAGGTTGTAATGACAACTGTACTTGAAGATGCACCCTTAGTATCTCTGTTGTGTTTTGATATTTTTAAAAAGACATTACAAGATTTTAACTGGACAAAGCTTGTTTACTAAACTCCGCAAAATATCCCTTTGTCCTCCTGAATATTTATTTTGTAAGAATTAGTCTGTTAGATAAATAAGGAAAAGGTGAGAACTTCCTGGATATTTTTGTAAAGAAACTTAGTTTGAGTAATGATGTTACTTCACAATGCATGCTTCATTCATCTCAAAGCACCTTGTAAGCAATTCCATCTCACAGCACCACATTTTTTGATGCGCAAACTGAGAAAAGATGAAGTCCTGATCCTGCAAACACTTCCACATACTTGCATGGAAGTTAGCCACCTGTAAAATTATGTAAAGGATTGAGGGCCAGTGTTAAACAATAATCCTCCATGGTTGCAGACACCACTGCAGAGAGAGAAAGCTGTCATTCATGTGGTCCAGCCAAGTGATCCATTTGTCACTAAGGAAAAATCAATGTAGTCACTGAAGAATACTTTAAATGGCTAGCTAGAGCCTTAATTTTAAAGGACACATTTGACCAGAAAAACTGGTCCTACCATCTTTCGTACTTTTACAATCTCCTTCTAAGTTGTATCCTTGCTACTGTTTGAAAGATTCCCTCCCCCCCAAAAAAAATAGATGAAAACTGGTCAAACTGGGAGACTGTGAAACTGATCATATAAAAAATGGCAAAATGTAAAATTTGCGTGAAAATATAATTGAATATGAACTTCAAAGAATAGGATAAATGTATGAAGAGTGTAACATTTTTGAAGTTATTAGGAAAAAGTCATGGTACAATGCATTGAGTGATTTTTAGGTCTAGACTGCTTCTATTTGGGGAAATTGTGGCCTACTGTTTATAAATGAAAATGAATAGAATAGTCCATGCACAAGAATGTTAAGCAGAAATTCCCGTTTGTGTAGCAGAAGTACACTAAGAAAATAAATGCAGAAGCCAGTGAGTGAGAAGTGAAGGGCAACTATTGCTATAATGGCTGAGTGACTACTTTAACTAAAACAATTTGTTTGGTAGTCAAGGCTAATCTGACTACTGAAGAGGATGGATGCTTTGGTCCTCTTTAAGCAAAGAAAGTTTCTGTCACTTGCAGATTGGCCACCATATGCTCCTTACTGCTCTACGGAAGAGGTGTTGATGCCATGTACATTTTCTTCATATCCTTACGTACTTGAAAACTCATGTCCTCTGAAATGGCTGCAATTGGCCATTTATTTTTTGAATCCTGAGCATGTCCTGATAGTTCAGAGAAAGGAGATGAGAGCTGATTCTATTCTCTTCTTTTTCCACTAGGGACTCCTACTTCCTCTGTTTTCCTGTCGTCCTCTAGTCACTCTTGCCAAGTGCAGGGAGACCCCACTTCCAGTGGTTGGTCTCCCTCCTATGGTTTTGTAGTTCCTTTCACACTTTTTGAAGGAGTATGGATGTCCTCTCACGGATCAGTAACTGGTTAAAAGATAGGATACAAAGGGTAGGTATAAATGGTCAGTTTTCCCAATGGAGTGGTCAATAGCTGGGTACCCCCAAAGATCTGTACGGGGCCCTGTACTGCTCAACATATTCAAATGATCTTGGAAAAAGTGGTGAACAGTGGGGTGGCAAAATTTGCAGATGACACACAGTTACGCAAGATAGTTGAGTCCAAAGCTGACTGTGAAGAGTAACAAAGGGTTCTCACAAAACTGGGTGAGTAGGCAACAAAATGGCAGATGAAATTGAATGTTGATAAATGCAAAGTTACCCACATTGGAGAGCATGATCCCAACTATACATACAAAATGATGGGGTCTAAATTAGCTGTTACCACCCAAGAAAGAGTTTGTCAGGTCATTGTGTATATGAGAACATTTACTCAATGTGCAGCACAATCAAAAAAAGCTGACAATATTAAGAACCATTAAGAAAGGTATATATAATAAGACAAAAAATATAATGCCACTATATAATCCATTGTACACCCACAGCTTGAATACTGCAGGTCTGGTAACCCCATCTCAAAACAGACATATTAGAATTGGAAAAGTACAGAGAAGGGCAACACAAATGACTTAATAGTCTAGAACAGATTCCACATGAAGAAAAATTAAAAAGACTGGCACTATTCAACTTAGAAAAGAGACAAGTGAGGAGGGGTATGATAGAGGTCTATGAAATCATGAATGATACGGAAAGAGTGCACAAGAGGTGCACCCCTTCACAGAACCCAAGAACAAGTTGTCACCTAATGAAATTAATAATCGGCAGGTTTAAAACAAACATAAGGAAGTATTTCTTCACACAAAACACAGTCAACTTGTGGAATTCCTTGCTAGGAGGGAATTTGTTAAGGCCAAAAGTATAACTGAGTTTAAAAAAAGAATTGGATAAGTTCATGGAGGATAGGTCTATCAATGCCAAGATGGTCAGGGACGCAGCCCTGTGCACTGGTGTTCCTAAACCTCTGACTGCCAGAAGCTGGGGCTGAACAAGGGGATGGATTACTCGATAAATTGCCCTGTTCATTCCCTCTGAAGCATGCCATGCAGGTCACTGTTGGAAGACAGGATACTGGGCTACATGGACCATTGGTCTGACCCAGTATGGCCATTCTTGTTTTTATGATGTACATCTTGGGTTGCCAAATTTTATCTCCAGTTATAAATTGCCTGTAGCTCCAGTTGTTTAGGTTTTTTTTAATGCCGTTAAGTGTTGTACAGAGTTCATGTTCACTATTTAGGTTGTTACTTCCAACCTAATGGTGACTGCATTTCATTGGGTTGGGGTGGGGTGAGATCTCACGAACCAGACAAAGCATTTGGGTGAAATCTTGGCCACGTTGAAGTCAGTGGCACAACTCCCATTGCTTTCACCCTTAATATTTCTATAAAGTGCTTTTAGGTGCTTGTATCTAAGGTGCTATAAATGGCAAAGTGAGCTTGACTGATCTGAATGATTTTGTATTAAAAAAAACCCTAAATTTCAAGGTCAATTATATTTTGACAATATCCAAGCCAAGTTGGCAGTTGTTAGTCATTTAATTAGTATGCATGTTTCCTTGGTTGTAGCAAAGATGCTGTGGTTTTTTAACAACTCTTCATCTCCTCTTTCTGGATATTCTCTTATGAATTAAAAATATTCTAATGTGTTTCAGCGATAAAATAATCTTCTGAGGGCAGTTTACACTGAGGGTGATTTATTTTAGTATTTAATAGGAAGAGGAGTTTATCAAAAGGTTATTAAATAAACACAGCTATTAAGGATTTAGCAATGTCAGTGCTCAGTCCTGCAGACACTTAGACGTGTAACTATTCATGAGAATAATCCTATTCAAATCCATCTGTTTGCAGGATCAGGACCTAAACTATCCACAGTTCTTAAAATAATCTGTCTGTGGTGTTCCATAAAATATTTTTTCTTCATTTTTATTTTGTTTTTAATTTCATTACTAAAGAAGCCTTAAAGTAGTTCAGATTGGAATAATTAAATTTGCTCCTTCTACAATTCAAAACACTTTAGGTAATATTGGTAGGCCTGTATATGTTTTACATGATACTTTGTGTGCCACCTCGTACAGTAGCATGCCTTTTTTATTGGTTTTATTTATTTATTTGAAAATTTCCTTTGAATTGAATACCCCTGAAAGGTGCCAGTTTGACAGTCCTGGAAATCAAAGTTCTCCATCTACAACTGCCTTAGACTATGGACAATGGCTGTGCAAGTTTCCTCACTCTGCCCTGCCAATGTGCTTCAAACCTGTTCAGCAGTGACTGCCTTCAGATATAAGACCCCATGTCCATTCCTTCCTTGCTCTCTCTGCTGAAACTGCTAAGATGGCAGGAAATCGTTGTCAGATGCTTTAGAGTTTATGGTGCAGATACCTGTCTGATAGAATCACTTGACATAATAGGTCACTGAAAAGTATTCATAACGGTAACTGCTGTGGGTCACTTTTTACCTGGAGTGCATTAAAATTGGCATGCTTGAGAGCAAACGCACTTTTATCATATTAATCTCTTGAGGGGGCATGGTTTATAATGCTGGCAAATAACTATGAAGAATTAGTTTGGCTATTTAGGTGTGTGGGGAGAGGGGTAGTCAACTTTTTTCAAGAAATTCTATGGAGATGAGTTTTTTTGTGTTGGAATTGTTTCTAATCTAGTAACCATTTGTTTGTTGTATATGCTCAATCTTCCTTCCTTTTTCCTTTTCATTGCTATCAAATTAATGTAAAAAAAAAAAGATTGTGGTGAGATCTTTAAGGGAACTAACCAGCTGTGTAGATTGATATTAGTCAGAAGGGGCTTTTGGGGGCCTTTATTGAGCAACATACTTAAGTACATATTTAACTTAAGCACATGTTTAAATTTCTCTGACTTCATTAAAGTTAAGCAGGTGATAAAGTGAATTGCTAAATGGGGGTGTTAAGTAGTTTTAGCAAGGAAACTGTAAACATACCATTAGTTTCTTCAAATTTGATGTGGACTTTTACTTTTGATGTCAGAAGTACTTCTGTATAGAGCCCAGGGTAACTGTCTCAAAATCAGTACTTAAATAGTTGAGTTTTTGTTAATAAAGACAGCACAGACTATCAGCCCTTTTTAATTTTTCCCAAGGTCTCTTGGACACAGAGGGTTGGGAGTTCAAAATGTTTTCCCCCAAAAAGGTTTATTTAGTAGTGCCAAATCTTAGTTTCTGATTTATGATCAGTTATATCTATGATCTGCACATAATTGATGCAACTGCTTCTTTGAAAATTGCTACTCTAGTACCATGACTTGTCAGTAGGTTTCATTCAGGTGTATTTATTTTGTAGTTACAAGGTCATCTGAGTTTTCTGAATTGATTTTTAAGGTTGAAAGGTTTAATCTGTTTAATAAATATAGATGTATATGTATCTATGTGCATTTATGTCAAATATGATCTAGGTGGTTGCTTTCTAAGGAACTTTTTAACACAACTCCAAAGAGTCTCATAACCTTGTCAGAAACAATTGTAGTAAGATGAGGCCCTGAGACATAAACCCTTGGTATCAGAGGCCCGGTATGAGGCCTGAGGCCTGAACTGAAGTAATGGTCAAGACGTTGCTAACATAAAGCAAAGCTGGGCTGTGAGCCAGAGGCAGGTCCCTGTTCACAGTAGTTGGCAAGAAGGGGGCTGCTAGAAGTACATATTAATCACTAATAAAATGAACATGTGCAAAGATGGCACCAGAACACCTGGGTACGAACACATCCCACACAGAAAACAAAGAACAGGCAGACCTAGCTTAAAGGCAGTAGACAATATGATGAATAGATAATATGAAAGAACAATATGATGAATAGACAGTGTGATGGATGAATAAGTTTGTTCGAGCCAAACCTGTGAGAAAGCAACTAACTCAACCTGTGAGAAAGCAACCAACCAACCCGTGAGATAGGCAATCCCCTAATAGAGGGGCTGCACCTCAGTACATTTGTCAGGAGACACAAATTCGTAGTATGTCCTGTAGAGTCTATAGGAAACTATCACTGTGCTTCATTTGACAATAAACCTGGCCTGGGTTCCTTCGTATCTTACTAGAGTCTGTGGTCATTGGGGGTCCTCTCGGCATCTGGTGGGTCAGCGATCTGCGCAGAGCTGGGGCAGCAAACAGGGAAAACGCACACAGCCGACTGATATCATCGAACAAGAGCAGAGCACCACACCGGCAGCTACTGACAACAATAATTTACTTTGACAACAAGGCCTTCTCATTTTCAGTCTAACGGAAATGTAAATTAAATTTATTTTTTACTTAACTTATCTTCTGGTGGCTCTTGTGACACTCGGAATAATTGACTTATTTTAAGGAAGCTAGAGCCTCATGCTAGCAAGTTCTACATTACACAGTTCTTTGATGAAGGCACCATACCAAGAACCTACAACACTGCAATACTTCTGTAAAAAAGTTAGTAAACAAAATTGAATAAAATACTTGGTTTTGAGAAGGATTTTGAAACACAAGTAGGCAGAGTTGTGAATCATAAGTAAAAAGATAGCTGCTTACTGAACAATATGACAACTCAAAAAGTGCATGTGTGACTGGCATTCTTGTAGAATTTAATAGATGCTTTACTGATGACAGCACAACCAATACTGAGTCCGGTGTTTTGAAAAAGTTTCTCAACATTCATCTGATGTCTTCATAAATCTGCTTTCCCAGTCAACCTTAGAATAAAACTTGCTTTCCTCTTTTCATTTATGATCTAAACTCAACAGTTTATGACTGTGACTTATCACAGCTGTTTTTCATTTTGTGTATATCTGATGGACTTATATTTTCTGAATCAAATTTAGTTGCTGTTCCCTGGACATATTCATAGGAGAGTGAGTCCCAGGTCTCTTGGTTAGGAATTGGGAAACTACTGCCTAGAATGTGTTAGTATTAATAAAGAAAATGAGGAATACTTGTGGGACCTTAGGCACTCCAAACACTCCCTGTCCTCACCTCAGTGTCTGGATTCAACTGCAGTGGTTGTTTTATATTAAAGGGTCCTGTGGTAAATTTAAATAAAGTAAGTTGCCACCTACCAGTCAATTGGTCAGTGTGATAGTTTGTAAATATGAAGTGCTCTTTTGAAATATCCAGAGAACATAGCAAAACTCTGATGACGGGTTCCAGAAAAAGCTGTCCTATTAGAGGGACATATACACAGTAGCATGTATATAGAAAAAACATTAGCAAGGTTTATATTGAAGCACATGAAGAATTATGGAGTTTCAGTACTTGTACATGTAATACACACTCTAAATTTGATGTCCCACACTTTTTGGTGCAAGGATTGCAGTAGGTTATTTGACTTTTGTCTAACTATCCATTTGTTATGTGATTTTGGGTGCCCAAATGGGAACAACTTGAAGGAGTCTGTAAGCTGGTGGGCCGTTTTCCTAGAAAGAGAATAGAAATAAATCACCAAACCTTTTAAGGCCCTTTCCACACAATCTTCACAAAACAAAGCAAAAAACCAAATCAGCTGAGAACCACTGAGCAAATAATCTCCAGAGGCTTTGCCTGCCTCAGCTAGCCCTGTGGGGAGAGGACATACTCTTCCCTTCATTTCCCCTTTTTACCCAGCTTCCCCTTCCTTTTATATTCCACCCTGAGGAGCCTCATGCTCAGTGAGGCCTGTTAACTCCTGTACATCACAGTGTGGTTCAAGCTGTTAAAAAATATTGAGATCTGAATTTACTGGGATTTGGCATGCCAGTTGCTGACTGAAGGAAGGTGGATATTGCTGTTGCTTAACACCATGGGTGTCCTGGGCAAACTGTGGTGTTCTTATGGGTCCTGTGAGCATGTTGGACAGACCAGCCGTGGTTTTGCATTTGAGGAGAATCAATACAGCCACTTCTGACACTTTGATTAGGTTTTGCTCAAGGATTTCCCCCCATGCAATAATTAAGCCATTAAAGCTTCAAAAGCAGCTTTGGGGATTTGCAGGTGGAGCAGTAGAACTTGCCTTTCTAGGTGACGTGTGCATCACCATTGTATCAGAGCACCTTCAAGGCTTTTTTAATTCAAGGCTCTACAAAACTTGCAGATCCTGCAGCCATTTTAAAGAGATGATAGTACTGTGTTCCATGTGATCGTAGTGACGCACCAATCTGTCAGTATTAGTGTTCTCTCTTGGTTGAATGGATACAGTGCCAGCAGTCAGTGTAGGCACTTCCCATGTATTTCACTGGGATATTGTGATTCCTTGCCAGTTTAAGTATCAGAGGGGTAGCCGTGTTAGTCTGGATCTGCAAAAGCTACAGAGTCTTGTAGCACCTTATAGATATTTGGGAATATAAGCTTTTGTGGGCGAAGGCCCCACCTCATTAGATGAATATGTGGAAATCTCCAGAGGCAGGTATAAATATGCAGGCAAGATATCAAGGTAAATTCAATCAGGTAGGGTGAGGCCCTCTTCCAGCAAGCTGATCTGGAGGTGTGAACACCCAGAGAGGAGAAACTGCTTTTGTAGTTGGCAAACCATTCACAGGCTTCATTTAATCCTGAGGTGATAGCGTCAAATTTGCAGATGAACTGCAAATGGATTATTGCAACAAGTGATTTGAGTCTGCAAACTGGTTCTATTACATGTATATCTTAGTTTAAAATTTTATGCATTTTTAAAATACAATGCTTAATGTACCTGATGAGGAATTACTGACTTTGGATTTTTGATACTGTCATAGCTAAGAATTTTTTCCCCCCGTGCTATAAATTCTTTTCACAGACATGCTAATCCAGTTTAATTACATATAGCTAGACTCATCAGATACTGTAATTTAGAATAATTTTCAGCTATAAATAATATTTTCTACTGGAATTTTTATTAAGCACGCCTGTTCAGTAATAATAAGGATGATAAAATCAACCGCAGGAAGGTTAATTATTATGAGTATATAGTAGATTATTTTTCATACCTAAATTATTTTAATTTTGAAGACTGGATTTGCATGGAGAAGCATTATTTGTTGTCTTGGAATATGTTACTTACATTTGAGAAAAATAGACTTGCAAAATATTTAAAATTCCAATGTGCAGTATTTATGTGTGTACATCTGGATAGTTTGTCTTGTCAGCACATTTTTCCATAATTAAATGCTATTTCTTTTTTTTCTGAGTTGTAATGTTTGTTTTTGTGCATGTATCTTTGTGGCTTTAAATGTTCTTAGATAACATCGGACATTGGAACTGTCAAAATAATACCAGCACTTTTCATCTTGAAATTCTCAAACCTCTTTGTAAAGTTAGGTAAAGTATGATATAATTTTCCTCATTTTGTAGAAGGAAAAATGGGGGCACAGAGGAGTTTAAATTACTTACCTAACACTTCTGGGGCAGATAAAGGGATTGAAACCCAGATTCCTTGATTTCCAGCCCCTTTCTCTAACCAAGCAACTAAATTACAAGAATAAACATATTGCTAGGTCTGAGGTCACTTTCTTTTTCCTGAATAAACATTTTTATTACCTGTAAGGAATCTGCATTGCATTTCCTCACTGCTTATCCTTTGGCATCTCAGAGGTAGGAAGCGGTTAATTAACATAGCACTGATATTACAAAATCTGTCAATATGTACTATATAGTGTCTGATGGTAGCTGTCTTTAGAATAGAAAGCTACCAGTTACGGCAGCAATATAATTAAGATGTGTAGCTCCAGGACAGAGGATCACATCAAAGACCGAATTTATGACGCTAGTACTCCTCTCCCATTACACAGTTCATACATTTTTATTTTGCAAACTTCTTTAATGCAATATCACCTGGTTACTCAGTGAGTGGATTTTTTCTGCCAGTGTTAACAGAAGTCTTAAATAGTAATCAGTTTTAAAATATTTTGTACACTTTTTTTTTGTCTGAAGCTTTTTCTTAATAGAAAAATTAAACTTGTAAGCTGTTGGAGTCAAATTTGGTCTATATTCATAGTTTCTCTTACCATTGGGGCTGTTCATTTCTGTTGGGGTTGTACTCATTTCTCAAACCGTAGTATAAAATTAATTAGTAAATTTAATCTATTACACATTCTGATCAAAAGCATCAGTGACTCATTCCAAGCAATTCATTAGAACAGTGGTCTTCAAAGTGGGGTGCACAAGACCCTGCCACCGATCCCGCCCGGGAGACTGCCAAAGTCGTGGTCTATTTTTGTCCTGTGGAAATGCTCCCAAAAGAAAGTAGAAGCTTTCTTTTCGGTGGACATACCCCGGGGGCCGCCAGTGGGAGCAGGACCGGGAAAGGGGCTGCGGCACAAAAAGATTGAAGAACGCTGCATTAGAACACTGTTCCCTACTACATTTGAGATAACCTGGTCTTGGATCTCTCATTCAAACATAGTTCCTGTCTCTCCTGTTCTGAGGACAGTATGCACCTCATTTGCTTCTGCTGGAATGAAAGTTAGCAAGGCAAAACCCTTAAATTGGTAGCTGCCAACACTCTCTTTTACTTTGCTTTTAGTCCAAGTCATTGGAAATTGTTTGGAAAAAAAATCATGCAGTCAAATGAACATTTAATCAAGTTAAATTGGCATTGCTCTTTATAATTAAACAAGTAAATTATGTTTACATATAGACAATCCCTTATTGTAACTTTCAGTCTGACCCTTTAACATTGATTAGGTCTTGCTACTTTTGTATTACACTGGAATACTTCTTTCAGTGGATAGAGTTACTAGTATTTTTTGTGTTTTTAAAAGTGACACAGGTTTTCCCATGTGTATGAAGAGTGTGGGCACTTAAAATGTGAAATCCATTTTAGCATGCTGCACATTATGTTGTGGTACAGATTTCTTACTGTTGTTCTCTTCCTGTGTAAAGTTTTTTATTTTTCCTGTTTTGTTTCACCTTGATCTTCTGTTTCTTATAAGTTAATAGGCCCACTGTTCTGTAGAAGCACATTTAATACATGACTTTGGTCCATGAATGATTCTGTTAGATATCTACGCTTACAACAATGCTGTCACTATATATGAGTGAGTCGTTTTGTTGCAAATAAACTATTTAAACCTTGTATTCAGTTAGAGGAACCTATTTTATTATTTTATCTCTTCATTTTGTTTTTGTTCACATACCATTCTGTATGCTGAATGAGTGGTAGTTTCTGTACTTCTGGATGCTGGTGAACTAAAGGTTTAGTTTTTCCAGCAGGAGGCTGGTGGCCTTCATTTATCTTTAAAAGAGACTGGCGCCAACAACAACTAACCTTCTGCAAGATAGTGCCCAAAATTTTGCTAAGTACATCAGTGTTTGAGAACTCCTGCATATACTGCATCATGTGTCTAAGCCAGAAAGGTTTGTTCTGTATTGTATCACACAAGTTTAACTGTTGTTGCACAAACATATCATGCACTTGGGATCTTCAAATATGTTTCAATAAGAGTCTGAATCTGCTGATATATTTAAAAGCATTAGATCTTAATATTGCACTGTATGCTTTATTATACAAGTGGTGGTGTTTGCTGAAAGTTCTTGTACGCAAACTGAACATCTTCATTTTAATGGGGTATAAAAATAACTTTGGCAGTTATAATTTATACCTAAGCAACGTTTGTGGCATTGGACAATGTTACAAGTCTCCAGCTTTGAGATAAAATACCCCAATACTGAAACAAAGATGATCCTATTGCTTTATCTTGAAGCTCCGTTATTTCAAGCGACTAATATACAGGGAGTCACTTTGTCTGGTGATGCGGTAATGATAGCACTTGTTCACTGAGCCATCACTGATTGATTGGCTGCATTCTAATGAAAAAATAAACTTGTTTTGTGCGCCTACGTTTGAGGTCATTTTATCCATGTGATTTTAACGGTGAATTGATTTCTCTCTAGTTGGGGGACCTAGGGTTTCAAAATAAAATTCCAGGCAGCCAGCCATTGGAGTAGCTGGCACCAATTTTATTGATGATTGGTAGAACTAGATACAAATACTGGACCATTATCCAGCAGTCTTTTCTCATGTGAGTAGTCTCATGGAAACCTCTGGGACTATTTCATGAGGGAGAGAAATTACAAATTTGGCCTCTTATTTGGATCACTCTTTGACTTAAAATGAGTTTGTCTCTGATGAAAACTAATGTTAATTCTTATACAGGAAAAGTCTTCTGTCACTTTGTACTTATGTACACATACAGTATGACAGCTGAGACCCTTCAGACAGCCAAATCAAAAAAATCAATTCAGCATAAATCACTTTGATAATGAGGAATAGTTTTATGTTTTAAAATAAGTCAGATCTTGTTTGCTGCAGATTTGCATAAATTCAGTGTGTTGACATTTGACTCTTAATTATAAATTGCTGTGATCCCGTAAAAAAAAGGAACTCCTGGACTTTTAAATTGGGGACAGCAAATATTCATAAAAGTATGGCAAGGTTATGCTGCTCTTTCTGGGTTACCGTCAAGGTGAAAAGAAAATACAGGTTAATACATGGGCACAGTACCTATGTTAGGACCACCTGCCTTATTGTCACTCCAAGCGGCTAGCTGTTTGGTGATTGATTATTTATAATCCGCTTCCTATGTTTCATAAATGGATGATGGCTTTATAGTTCACAGTTAATTTTATACATTTTTAATAAAAAAACTTTTGGTTTTGGGAAACAGGATTAAGTTGGAACAGGCACATGTCTGCTAGGAACAGAATGTGTTCTTTAGTTCACTGTGCAGCGTGGTCATTGTGTAGATGTGGAATTTTCCTCTTCGTGTTTTACCCTCTTTCTATGCTTAAAAACACGAGGATCATTATTTTGAGGTAATAGACCATTTGATTTCTTTATCTGCTTTCTTGAACTGCTGAAGGCGTAGTTTAAAGCTAGATTTTTGTGAACCAAAAGATTGCATCTTAGAACATGTACATTCTTGGTGTGTGCCATAAGGACAAAGTTTCCCAGCATTTGCATTCCAAGTTTCTGCCAAAAGTGGTTTCCCCCTTTCACCTCAACCAACCAATACACTTGCCCGCTTTCTGTCCGAAGCTGCACAGCTCAGCAGAGGAAGGGTGCCTTCACTCCCTCCAAGTCTGTATGGCCCTGGGGTTTTACTTGCTGGGGATAAAGCTGTTCAGGAAGTCTCCTAGACTATTTGTCACTATTGCAAAAAGTATTAAGGGGCAGGACTTCTCCACTCAGGGAATTTTGAAGTAGGTTTTGGGGTACACTATGCTCGGATACCAAGTACAGGGACTGCCTCCACCCTTTGGGGTACGATCCCATTCCATGAGAGCACATGCATCAACTCCAGCCACGCTTCACAATGGAGGGCAGCCAGGTGGAGTTCGGTACACACCTTCTCTTCCCATTATTCCCTGGTGGAAGACTTTGTGACAGAAGCCTCGTTCAGTGTGGCTGTCATCTGTTCTATGGTCCCTCATCTTCCTTGCATCCTCCTCCTAGCTAGGTACTGCTGGTCAGTCACCATCACTTGAAGAAGAGGAGGTTACTTACCTATAGCTGGAGGTTCTTCAGGATATGTGGTCCCTATTTATATCCCACTACCTATCCTCCCTCCCTTCTGCTGTGGATCTATAGTGGATTTGCAGTGGAGAAGGAACTGAGGGTACAGTCGGTCCACCCCACCCTTTATCACCTTGGGAAAAACCACAAGGTGGTACTAGTGCACATACACTGACCAACGGACACTACTACTTTTAAAAGCTCTGGCTCCAGGCACATGGTGCATGCACATAACCCTCAGTGAAATACAGATAAGGACCACATATCTAGAAGAACATCCTGTCCCAGGTAAATAACCTCTTTGTTAGAGGCTTTCTCTTCACACCTCCCACCTCCCCCCCCCCCCCCCGCTTCTTGTCATGCAGACAGAAGTCCAAAGTGCAAGCAATTAGATGTTTATTGGGGTTAGCGCCAAACAAATATACCCATAGTTCTACACACCAGCAGAATCTGTTTCCCAGTGTCCATTCCCAGCTCTGATACCACAGAGCCTTTACCTCATGTCCCCATTCCAACACCACAGAGCCTTGCCTGTGTCCCTATTCCCCATTCCCTAGAGCCACTGGATGATTTTTAAACCAATTTGGAGCATTTCAGTATAAAAGGAGGAGGACAGAAAGGAAGGGGATAACTGGAGGAAACACAGCTTAAGACAATTTGAGCAGGAGAAAGGAAGGGAAATGGGCAGTGAGGGGGTGAATAAGAAACAGGTGACTCTGTTAGCCAACCCTGTGGTCCTTATGTAGGCAAAACTGCAACTTAGCTTAAGGAAATCTTGCTTGAGTGAAGACAGCAGGATTGGGCCCATATTAACATGAAAGAAGGGATTAAAAGATGCAGAAGGAGAATGTAACAGAAGATGAAAAGGAAAGAGCAGACAGAGCAACAAGGGGAGATCAGGCTGGCTGTATGCCTAGAATTCATTAAAATAATTGTATACTTTGGAGATGGCAAAAAGCCCTGTTAGATCATTGAGTCTGTACCCTGCCAATTCAGGATTGCTCCTTGCAGTACGCCATCTCCTGTTTGGCTACTTTAGTTTTGAATGTCTGTCTCCTGATATTCAGCTAAAATTTTCCTTGTATGACTTTCTGCCTATTAGTACTCTCTTGCATTACTCTAAATATATCCTCTCTTTCATTGGTACTCAGCCCCTGAAATATTTGTAAATGGTCATTAATGTCCCCACATAATTGTCACCTCCATGTTATAGGTGGTTAGCTCATCTTTAAAATATGTCTTGGTAAGTTAAACCAACCAGCCAGTGTTTGTATATTAGATTGTGTTTAAATGCCTGTCTATACATACATACCTAAACACTATTACCCAAGTATACAGACTAAACACTGGATTCTAGATGTTTTCACGTCAGAGCTATGTGGAAAAGAGCTCTCTCCTTGTTGCTTTGTGATATGATCTCTGCTTGTTCAGACAAATTATCATTAACCTTACACACCACACGGTTATTCATCTCTTCAATACATGCTTCTTCCTATTACGATTTCCAGGTTTCTACCTCCCGTGGGAGTATGTTTCATTTTATCCACCTCACTCCACACTATCAATACACACATTGTACTAATTGAAGTCAAACCAGATTTAAAATAGATTTACGCCAGCTCAAGCTTCTGTGTAAACACTGCAACAGGGTCTCCCTCTGCTTCCCCGCTTCCTGCTGGCTGCCCAAATGAAGCTTCACAAGGCTTCACTGTGCAGCACCCATGTCCTTTATTATTTACAATGCAGTGCCCACCACCAGTGTCAAGCTATATACAATAGAGGCTTACTTGGCTCCTCACAAACACAGCAGCCAGGAGACTGACCTTACTCTGGCCATTCTGGCTCCTTCCAGCCTTTATAGCCTTCAGGCCAGCAGGTGTAGCCAATCCACAGGCCAGGTATCGGGCTCTCCCCAGCCCCAATCCATCTCCCCTGATTGGGGCTGGCTGAGCAAGGGCTGATTAGGTGCCTTCTGCAGCAGCACCCTGCTACAACACTCTTTTGAAAGTTTACAATTGGTTTATGTCTCATTAACTTATTTTGGTACCTGGCTGAAACTGGAGGAGATAATTGATATATGTTGGGGCGTTAGATAGTCCTCCGTGCCTTTTAATTTCAAGATTGTTCTCAATGGCGTTTGCAACACTTCTCAGTTATACCAGCGTGAACAGGGATAAGAAGGAAGCCTGTTGTCTTCAAAACATCAGTGTCTTAAAGGCAATGGGGTCAGAAACGAGTAAATGGCATTTGTGTGACAAATGTATTGAGCAATTAAGAGTGCAGCTCCCTCTTCTAGAGCTGGGTTGGCTCTTAAGGGCTCCTATGAATAAAAGTAATATAAATTATTTTGGTCACTACTGTTAGCAGACTTAAGTTAACACCCACAGGAAGCAGATCTGTTGAGTGAAAGTAATTATGATGGGTTTTTTAAATCCATCTTATCCCGGGGAAAAGCTTGTGTAACCAACACTGATTCTGGTGGGGACTTGTGCCTTTAAATCATTTGTTTCTCGACCATTTTCAATTATTTTTAAAATCCTTACATTTTATGCCCTAAAATAAAAATATCTCCAGCTCGTACGTGCTTAGCTCTTCTCTGCAGCTTCCACCCTCCCTTACACTCAGGGACAGCTAGGACTGTCAGAAGAATATTTCATCTGTAACTGCTAAAGTGAATTTAAGATCAAAGAAGGAAAACAGTAAAATTGGGGTCATGAGATGTTTAGTTTTTAGAGAAGAGAAAGGGAAGGTCAAAGGTGCTGTGGTATTTAGAGCTGCTGCCAGGCCAAAACGTTTCCCTATTGAGGCTTTAAATAATGTTAGTTTCGCCCAGCAGGGCCCTGAGTGCCTCCCCTGTGAAAGTGAGCAGTAGGGAGGGGAAAATCAGGATCAAAAGTGAAAGTTAAGGCAAAGCAGCTCAAAAGTTCCACTGTGCCTGGGCAAAGACTAAGGCAGGCCTGACGCTCGTGGTATATGATGCTGCAGCCTACCCTGAATACCAACATCTAGGCACCAGCGGATAGAACCCTATTGATTTGGAGTAAAACTGGAAAACCAGAAGGGTGAAAATGGTGAGCACATGGAGCCCGTGGCATCTAGTTAGCAGCGCCCATGGCTTCAGCCAGTGTGTAATTGTCTATAGACCAAAGAACCGGTTGATGGCAGCCATTAATGCCTTCAAGCGTAACACTGCCTCCTACCCCAGCTCTGTCCTCCCACCCTTTTAAAATGTTGACACTGAAGGTTTTCCCATTCAGGCCGAGAGAAGTGGGGAATAGGGTGCACACAGAGTTCTGACATGGGTGGAATTGGGGGACATGTGGAGCACCGGTGAAGGCACAATGGCGGCATACATGGAGCCCCTGGGATGGTGGAAGGAATGGTATGGGAGGAGAGGGACACAGAAAACCCCTTCCATGTGGCAGAGCAGGAAATGGGGGGGGCATATAAAGCATCTGGGATGAGGAGAGGATGTGCACGGAAGGGGTGGCTCAGGTTCAGGAAGTTCCTGAAAGAAACGCAAGGGGATGGGGGAGAGCTTATGCGGAGGAATGTAAGGAGCCCCCCCCCCCCCCCCCGGTGTACGCGATCTGCTTGGCCTACGGAAACAACTATGTGATCCTCTAGTTTAGAAAACACGGCGTTCACTAAATGTAATTGAATTTTCTGGTGGATTGCAGCCTTCCAATTCAGCAAGGTACTTGTGCATGTTTAGTTTGAAGTATCTAAGCAGTCCCATTGACTTCAAAGTTAAACACATGCTGAAAGACTTTGCTGAATCAGTAGTGAGAGGGGAATGAAGGAGAAGCTGTAATAAAGGGTGTGGGGAGGAAAGGGAGTAGGGGAGATATCTATTTCAAAACCAGCAATAAAAGATCCTCCAAAATCCAGCTAAGAGCAAACACCCTTGGCTCTAGGCCAGTGGTAGTGAACTTGACAAAGGAAGGAAATAGTCTTGTATGTGGAAACTAACTTTTCCATGTCTACACTAAGGGTAGGGACTGATTCTTGAATATAAATACCCAGATGTTTTGGAATTGCATTATTTTAAATTCATTGCACCTGCAGCCTATTGGATGGTTTGGGTTAAGAATAAGTAGAAGTAAAGTTTGGAGCCTAAGTAGAGGAATATGGAAAACTGAAGATGCTAGTGTGAGAAGTTAAAGGCAAGTTGGAGAAAGTACATTATGGGACAATAAGAGTTAGTAAAGACATGACCATTGGTTCCATTATAATGGTTCCATTATAACTAGTTCAAGCAAGGTTTTCAATGAGTGATTTTAAGAATTGTGAATGTTTTATTAAAATGCTACCTATTATTGATAGTATGGGAAGAACATTGATGCAGATTTTAATTTAAATATGTATAATATAAAGAGCCAATATGGTTGAGGAAATATAATTTGACAAAGGGGAGTTTAATGTTAAGGTGTTATGAAGTATAAAAAATAGCTTTGCTAATTGCATGGGAGTTCCAATTAACATGGGGGGAGGACATGTTCCAGGATTATAAGATTGTACAGTACTTCATTCTCGTCAGTAGACTGATCACTCGTTGATACACCCTTTCATCTTTGTGTGTAAGTATTTGTTGTATGTGGTAACTGCATGTCTGTCTGCCTACCTAATCAGCTTCCAGTTCAGTTGTATCACTAAAGTGTTGCCTAGTTGTCCTCTCTAAATACATTTACAAGAATTTTCTGTAACACCTGGAAGTTTGAACCTGAAAGCTAAGTTGGGTTTTATTGCACTCTTATCTTTAACAACTTAATATTAGTTGGGAATTAATTGAAAGGTTACACACCTACTAATTCTGGATGCCTTCTAACAGCAGCGCTAATGTAGCAGAAAGAGTGTAAAATCCTGTTTTCTACCCTTTGATTAATTATATAATTAATATATGAGAGATGGCTGCTCCCTGACCTGAAGAGCTTACAGTCCAGCTGGAACAAGACAAAACACAGGCCAGTGGGGCAGGTGAGGGAGGAAGACAATACTGAAGACAGCCACACAGGACAAACCTCTGGGAGAAATGGGTCGAAGGTGGTGAAGGCAGGTGCTTGGCGTACAGGAAACACAAGGCATACACTGCAAAGCTGGAAGTGGGAGGAGGGTTGGCAAGGAGCTGCTAGGAGAGCCAATTGGGAGGTGGATGAGTTTTTAGCAGCAGGGGCTTGGATAGGTCCGAGTGGCTGGCTGTGCTGCTTTTCAGCTCATTTAGTATCATGGCTGTAGAGAGGGAAAATGCACAAGAGGGCCACTGCGGTTAGAACCTGGGCTTGATGTTACCCAAGAATGTTCCGGTAATGATGAGCAGAGCTATAGTAAAATAAAGATGGCAAGCTGCGCTCTCTGTTGTATTTCATTTATTTTCCCCACGAAGCTTGGGCTTATAAATAGGAGCACAATAAAGCAACACTTGTTAAAAATAAAAAAATGAAACCCAGCGATGACCAACAAGTGCAAATCACCATCTGTATGTCCAGAGATGGTGAGGAGGTTGGCTGTCTTTTCTGTGCGCGGTGGAGATTGTGCATGGAGGGTGGTATCCATACCAAGAGAACAGGCGCTCAGGCGTAGTCTTCTCCCAAACGCAGACCAGACATCCGGTACAGGTATATATGGCTTTGTCACTCGGTAAACCACACACGACTCTGGGAGCAATAGCTAAGCTTAAAATGAGGGTCATTCTGGGGAGTGCCTCTCCTGTTTCCTATTACTAGCCAAGAAGGTTAATTTTCCTCCAAAACATTGCCGAACAGAGGGCACTGTTGTAACAACAACAAACCCACCCACCCTGGCAGTCTCCATCTCATGTGGACAGGGCTCCTTGGTATACACAGCACTGTCAAGAGCAGGCCGTTCTCACTGTGGAGGGATGGTTTGTGATGGAAAAACGGAGAAGTGGAGAAATCAGAAGAACAAACAAGCACACCCGAGGGATGAAATTACAGTACCTGGTTGCCTAAGGTGGACAGGAAGGTTTAAATCACCATCTTCTCTCACAGGGCAAGTGGCAGCCAGACACTGTGTCCATTGTGTCATTCTCACTAGTGAAAGAAGCAGTGAGTGGCCTAGTACCATGATAGCTGCCTGTTGCTGTAACTCTGTAAAGGGACTGATGGTGTCTCCAGAAAACCAGTTTCTCAGCAAGGACGTCTCTCCCGGAGACAGGGTCAGACAAGGGCCTGGCTGAGGTTGCATATGAAAAATCAGCTAGGCCTTGCTGGGTGGATAAAGGAATACATGGCTATTAGGAAAAAACACAGGGCTGGCTTGGGGGCCTGGTGCTAGGGTCCTTCAGTGGCCCACCTGGAAACTGCAGAGGGCGGGGCTCATTATCAATAATTTCTAACTCTGCAGGGCAAGGGAATGCAGCCAGTGGGTAAATTGCTGCCAGTACCTTGCTATACATGAACACACACCGTACATTTACACACCAACTCCTATTTCACAACCTCCTAGTCTTGGTGCCTCTCTGAAATGTTACTGCTAGTCTGTTCCTCATGGGCTGGAGCAAAGTCCTCTTCTTTTGCTGGTTGAGATCTCGTCCTTTTTAAGCCCTCTGCCTTTCTCTCCTCTCCACTGGAGCTGTGTTGTCCTGTCTCTACAGGAAATCAACAGAATGAAGAATACTAAAATCTACAGTCACTGTCGCACTGTGACGTGCTCACAGCACGAAGGAAGCAAGTGGAGCAGTTGGCTTTGGGCTACTGTTGTCCAGGCCATCCCTTGTGTTGGCTGCCGCACAGGCTGCACATTGGAATTTCTTGCAGCGTTAGTGTGCCTTGCGGGTTTGGTGCCCAAACCGCTCAGTGGATTGGTTGGGGAAACACGTGTCATGCCAGCACAGGTCAGTCCAGTGCTGCATCCTCTAGAGCAGTGGTCCCCACACTTTTTACCTTGCACCCCCCCTTTGGGCCAGGAGTGAGGGAAGTGGACAGGAGTAAGGGGGGTGGGACAGGGACCATAGCTAGGGGTGGGAGTGGCGCTGGGTGGTTGCCCCCCCCAAATGTTCCTCCATGTCTCCCCCAAGGGAGGCATGCTTCACAGTTTGGGGACCCTTGCTGTAAAGGTGGCTGAGGCAGATCACTTCTCTGCAGTGCTGCCCGACCAGTTTCTAATCTCATTTTCCAGGTTGGGGGGAACGCGGGACTCTTATGGGAGGTAGTTCATCCAACCACAGAGCTTCACGTCACACAATCCAACAGCCACCCCTCCCAGTGGTTGCTGATCTGGTGTAGATGGAGTATGAGGTAAGTCTCAGCCTGAGCTGAGAGGCTGGTGCTTTCATGTGAAATGGAGGAGAAAATGTCTTAAAGTTGATGTGGCTCCATTAGGGAGATGAGGCGGCTCTGAGGGAAGGAGAGGGGGAAACACCAGCATCCAATTCTATGTATAAAGTTTCGTTATTTTCCAACTGGGCTCCCCATGTTTGGATGTATTGAGAGCAGTTGCCAGCAGGCAGCTAACCTGGATCCCAGCCTGAAAGCATCTCCATGTGTGTATGCGTGCATGTATTGTATGCCTATCTGTAAAAGAACGTACAGTGTGTATATGCTTTTGCCTGGTTTAGAGATATGCCAAACGTTTTAAGGTTGATCTGATTGATACAGGGGATGGGCAGAAACGCTGTTGCATAGACAGTCGGTTGCTAACTCACATCTCCAAAGGTGTGGTGGTCCCAGGAGAAATGTGGCTGAGGGGCTTTGGTTCCTGTGTATTCTTAAGGTGATCATTAAAATAGCTCAGTCCTTTAAAATAGATTTTCCCCAGACAAGAAATCCCAGCTAGGACATTCACTGTCCTATGCTGCAGCCTTCAGATCAACGTCACAAAGAAAACAGAACACAACAGGTGGCTTCTGAGGCACTAGGAACAAGGAGTGAGATTTGCTATAGCAAATGGGATTCACACTATATTTAGCTTTGCACATGCCCGGACAAAGGCCTGGTCAGCAAACATTCATTAAACTCAATCTGTTCAATGCGTCTCCAGTGCCAACTGGCCAGATCCCCATTGCACTGGCCTGGTTGAGTTTTTTGGTGGCTTTTTTTATTTTGAAAGAAAGAAAAAACACATTTCCTGTACTGAAGAAGCTTTTTGCTGCTGTGACGAGAGTCCTCATCGCGCTGACAGGGCTCACGTTTAGTAGGGTAACCGGAGAGCAAGTGTGACAAATCAGGACACATTTTTTTCCTGGAGGTGGAGCGGGCGGGGTATAGACGCCTATAGAAGATCAAGTCCCTAGTGTTATCAGGACACCCTAGGTGCATGCAGAGTCCAGAATCGGCTAAACTGTCTCTTCCCACAGTGCTGCTGCTGTGCACACGCTCACTCAGTCCAGCTCCGGGGCTGACTGTTCCCTGCAGTGCAAATTCCCCGAGGTTCTTGTCTGTCCCTAGCAGCTGCAGCACGTAGTGACTCGTGACAGGTATTTACTCCAAGGTCATGGGTCAGTTAGTTGTCCGGGTGTGTCTGAGCCCCAAGTGGAAATGGGGTGGGGGTGGGCTGTTCCTGAGAGGCACCGCTCTCCTTGCAATGCCTTTTCCTACTGTGCAATTGCCTCTGTCACAAACAGCAGTATGTAGTACCTCTCCTCCCAGCCACCGGCAGGGTCCTATGAGGGGTGGTAACTTTGTTTTGTTGTTTATTTTCCGTTACTTCTCATCCTCATCTCCTTCACTCATGCTGCTGATGGAGGCCGAGGCTGCTTTCGGAGAGGAAGGGGGTGAGGCTTTATTGAACACCCAGGGGGAGGGCGGCGATGGAGAGCGGCCGCGCGTTGGGCTGCTGGTTGGGCTCTGCCTTGGCGACGAGGCCTGGAGCATTCGGCCACTTCGCTCCTGAAACATCTGTTTCTGAAAAGCAGTTTGAAAAAGAGGCTGTGAGAGTCAGGCACAACAACAGGGGTGATTGGGTGCAGTGAGGCCAGGTGGGGACAGTTACCCGCGTAAGGGGAGAGGCTTCAGGAAAGGGAGGGGCTTAACAGGCATTTCTTCTCTGAAATATGGCCAGTCAAAATGGCACCCTGGAGTCCCTGCATTGTTGCCTCTCACTTGTTCCGGGCAAATGCTCACACTTTACAAGCCAAATGGCTTTGGTGCCCAGCAAACTGGTGTGGATGCAAAAGTGCTGCCGGGAGCTTTCCAGCTCCCCTACACATTCTGCAGGTCTCTGAGGGGATGCTGGAGGCAGAATTTAGTTAGTTGTTCGGTTCATGGGTGAGCCAGAACAGACCCCGTTTCACTCTCGCTTAGCTGGGCTGGCTCCACTGTACCAGTAGGAGTCAAAGTCAGAGAAATATAAAGCCGGATTGGGCAACCCTGGTGGTTATTCACAGAGTCGTCCCTGGGGTAGGACGAATCAGGGCAACCACTCCGGGCTCTGCACTTTGGGGGGCCACCCAGGCCGGGCAATTGACCGGCACGGTCAGTCCCAAAAGTGACAGGTCGGTCCCAGAAATTACGGATTCATCACTTCTGCCCCGGGGCTCCACACCCACCCTACGGACGGCCCCGGTTATTCACATCTGAAGTCAATGGAACTGTGCTTATGTGACGTGTGTACAAACCGGCCTTTACTTTGTTGTTGGAGCCAGCAGACATGACTCTGGATACACGTATGGGGTGAAATCCTGACCTTATTCAAGTCAGTGGGAGGTTCTCCATTGACTTCACCCATGGAATGGCTCTTTTGAGCAAAAAAACCCTCACATTTTGAGTTGGTCACTTTTCAAAGCAGCAATGTACTGTTAAGTTTGTTACAAAAGAGATGAGGGACTTAGCCTTCAAGGTGGAGTGGGGAAGGTGCTGTCTGGGCTACTTCTTGCGGAGCTCTCACTGCTGGCTGAGTCATTGAATTGTATTGGTAATTCTTTCAACAGCTTCCACCTGGTCTGTGCTCTTGTTCAGAGCCAAATGTAGGTCAGGCGTGACCATGTGTGAGCTAACACATTGTAACCAACAAGTTTCTACACAGAGGCATAGGCCGAGTTGACACTTTTAACAATAGTGGTAACAGTCTTGACCACTCCTGGGCTTCCTTCTAGGACTGGACCACAACCACTAGCATAGTTTGAAAGGTGATACACCATTGTTCAGAAAGATGGTTAGTTAAAATGTGTTTGCTCACACGTGCCCTATATTTCTAGTCTGCACAAGAACAGAGCAAGTGGCTGCTTGCAGCCAGTGTTCTAATGAAAAGAATAAGGCCTTATCTACCTGCAAAAGTTGCACCACAAAACTGCTAAACTGGTGCAAACTCTTATTTTTGGCTAAAGCACCTAAATAAGCTGAGTTTAAGCCAAAATAAGTGTGTCCACCCAGCCTTTGGCTCCAATTTAAGCAACGTGATTTAGGGCTGGTCTTCACTACGCGGGGTGGGGGGGGGGATCGACGGCAGATACACAACTTCAGCTATGTGAATCCCGTAGCTGAAGTCTGTGTATCTCCAGCCGACTTACCTGCCGTCCTCACAGCAGCGGCAGTCGGTGGCGCGCTCCCCCGTCAACTCCAGCGTGCGCCTCTCAGCAAGCCGAAGTTCTGGAGTCGACGGGGGCGCCGCGGGCGATTGATTTCTCGCGTCTTCACCAGACGTGAGAAATTGATCGCTAACAGATCGATCGCTACCCGCCGATCCGGCGAATAGTGAAGACAAGCCCTTAAAAGCACACCCTAAATTGGTGCCCCCAAGGCTTCCTCCTCCAGAGTATTTCCATGCAAAATAAGAAGAGTCCTTTCTAGCTAGAGCCAAGGCAAGGCCTTGTCAGTCAGCTCTTGTCCATCGAAACTGTGCGACTTGCCTTCTGCCAACTAGCAGCAACTTCATCTGGCTCTGTTAAGCTTTTGGGTCACATTTTGTCTCACGGAGCTGGTTTTCTCTCTGTCCAAACTCTGGGCCCTTTGTGCTGCCAGAACTTCTCCTGGTCAATAATCTCCATCTGAATCCTGCCCCACCCTCTCATGGCTGACTTTCACTGCTGAAGATGGAGCTATGACCCTTCCTGCTCAGTGCTAGAGTTCCAGTTCTGTGCCTGTTGCATACCATCTGGGTCTATACACCTAACCATAACACACACAACCAGGCCAGAAATCTTAACATAAACTTTGGGTTGGATTTCATTTTGTATTGCTCTAAAGAGGAATCACTGGCGAGGTGTGTTAAGATTTGGTTTTAATTTTAACTTTCCTTTGAAATATACAGTACTTGCCAGTGCGGGAGGAAGGAAAGGGTTAGATGTATGAATGGCCTGCTTTAATATGGCACATCATATGTTTCTAGTGCCATGCGTGGCCTCATGGCTGAAGTACTGGACTACAGGAGATCATCTATTTCAGCTCTCCCCCAGACTTCTTGTGTGATGATGTAAATTGCTCAGTCACTCTATGGTTCTAGTCTCTATCAGGGATAACAATACTTCTCTATTAAATCAGTCATAGGGCTATGCGAAGGATAAATCTAAGCGTGTATGAGGTGCTCACATACTATAACAATTAGCATGATTTAAAATAAAAAACATAAGTAGCTATAAATAAAACGAGGAATACTTGTGGCACCTTAGAAACTAACCAGTTTATTTCAGCATAAACTTTCGTGGGCTATAGCTCACTTCATCGGATACATAGAATGGAACACACGGAAGTAGCTAGTGTGCCGTGCAATATTTGGAACATACACCTTGCTGAGTATTTTCTGCTTTTCTTTTCCTCTTGGAGGACCCAAGAATTCCATGATTTTTCTCAATTTGATCCCCCCACCAAGTTATCAAGATCTTGTGCTGTGGTGACCTCCCTTCTGGCCAAGAAGGTTGGATGGCTCTCTCTGGAGCTCATCAGATCTACTACAACAGCAGCCGGAGTATTGCTGAAATGAATGGAAGGCCCTTCCGACCTCTGGGGACTAAGCTAGTTTCTTTCACCATGCTCCTGGTTGCTAATGGGCCAGGGAGTGAAGTATCAAACTAGAATAACAAATGTGAATTAACTCCAGAGCCCCCCTACCAATCTTATATTTTACCTTCTATTTGAATAGAACTCTGGCTCTGTAAAGCATTAGTGCTAGTGGTGCATGAGCCTTTGTTGGATTTAGGAAGCTTTATGGAGCTGTGCAAAAGTTGCATTTACTGTGTATGGAAGTCTCGTTTTTTTTACAAACTAAAAGTGACCAGGTAAAGAACCTAAGCAGTGGAAAACTCCCCCTGAAGGTCTGCAGCTGCTGCTATTTGAGCTTCTGATTCTACAATATGCTACAGACATTTCAGTGGGGTCATATGTGGGCTTCAGGGTCCAGATTGAAAGTATATTGTGCACTAAATGTGGGATCCTGGATTTTGATTAGACTGACAATAAACTGTGACAGTATGACTGACTTCAGGCTCTGGCCAGTCAAACATGTTCCCAACAACAGTCAGGATTGGTCTCCAAAAGCTGAGACGTTCCAGTTGGGGAACTGAGCGGGTTGCTCTTTAAACTAGTTTCCTATAATGTTGCTCTATTTCTGAGGCCTTTTGTAAACACTTTTATTTTCCAAAAACATGGACCTTTTTGGACATCTTTCTTCAAATAGCACAGTTCAGCCCAGAGCCCCAAAGGATGTTACACTCACACCTGCCAGCAGGTTCGTGCAGGAAACTTGCTCATTAGCTACTTTACATTGTACCACACTAAACAAGTGTGAGGTTGCAAGACAGCTTTTGGTCTGGCTCTTTTCCTATAGTTTTATTTCATATTCACCATTATTGTATCACAGCACCTCTGGACTGTTTGAATGAAATAAACCATCTTGGTGTATAAAACCATCTTGGGGAACAAATTCTCAAATGAATTCTATCCATCCTTTGCAATTTTGAAAAACAGCATTTTTCCAGAAATTATATGTGAAATTGACCTTTTCCAGAAATTATATATGATTTAAGTGGGTTGCCCCACCCTTAGCTTATCTTTTAGAAAAGGGATGCGAGCACACAGTGTATTATTTCACGAATAGTAATTATAATAATAGCATATTAATGGATGCAAATTACTGATCTAGGAATATAACATGCCTATAACTATTCCTGGATTTTTAATGTCAACATTCAAAGCAACATCTAACTAACACTGATATGGCAAATTAATGTTAATAACGGTTTTGACACTAATAGCAAGTTATCATTATTTAAAAAAAAATACCAAAAAACTTCCAGTTGCCAGGCTGAAGATGATTTTTGAAAAACCTCAGTTCACTGTCATGACTGGTCTTAGAACAGTGCCAGCTCTGATTTCACTCTTCATGGGCACTTTTATGGACTTTGCTTTGCAAATGTCTCTGCATAAAATTACATCTGGTTTCCTACTCTGCATCTACCATTTTAAATCAGAGGGCCAACAAATGTTCTTTAGCAGGAATTTTAGCTGAGTGTTTGTTTTTCACTGAGGAATTTCAGTCTATAAAAATGTCTAATGTTTAAGATAAAATATTTCTCAATGGTACTTTTTCTAGTGCTTGGAGCAGGGAACCGAGTCAAGCTTTAGCCTCTATTTCTACCTCAGCAATGACTTGGAGCATGGCCTACTATAGTGCAGATGCCACTTACCTTAGTAAAGCAGTTTTGCCAGTAATGCTTACTCCAGTCACATGAAATAAACTATATTGGTAAAAGCACTTATTTACTGGTATAACTGCTTTTGCAGTAGGGGTTTTTGCTGGCACAGCTGCATCGGTCAGCTTGCAACTCTTCATACCCCTGATCAACAGAGCTATGTTGGCAAAAGTTTGTAGTGGAGACCCAGCCTTAGGTTTTTTATCTAACGAATAAGACCCATTCTCTGTTCTGAACAGCTTACAGTCCAGTTTTAGACATAACACACTCAATTAGAGTAACAAACGTGGGAGTGAAGGAAAAGGTAGGCCCAGAGGTGCAATAATATGAGTCTATTTAGAGCAGGGGTGGGGAACCTTTTTTCCACCAAGGGCCATTTTGACCCTTATAAAGTCATCCGCGGGCTGCTCCCCCCCCTCCCCCCCCCGAAGCCCAGGCTGGCAATGGGAGCTGAGACCCCAGCTGGAAAGGGGCCAGCAGGGGAAATCCCAAAGCAGTGGCAGGTGGAGTCCTTAGCCCTGCACTGCTTTGGGGTTTCCCCCACTGGCCCCTTGCCAGCCAGGGTCCTGCCGCCTGTCTGACCCCCCCCCCCAGCCCAGTCTCTTCCCCCCCCCCCGTCTCCCCCCCAAAAACCTTCTTCCCTCCCCCCCCAACTGACCCGCCCAGCCCGGTCTCTCCCCCCCAAACCTCCTTCCCTCCCACCCACCCCCAACTGACCCACCCAGCCCGTTCTCTCCCCTCCAAACCTCCTTCCCTCCCACCCACCCCCAACTGACCCACCCACCCAGCCCGATCTCTCCCCCCCAAACCTCCTTCCCTCCCACCCCCCAACTGACCCACCCAGCCCGGTCTCTCCCCCCCAAACCTCCTTCCCTCCCCCCCCCCCAACTGACCCGCTCAGCCTGGTCTCTCCCCCCTCCCCCCCCCGACCGTCGGCTCCCCGCGGCTCCTTGTTTCGCCGCCTGGCAGAGGGTGGCCGTGCGGCACGTCCCGGCCCCAGCTCGGAGCCGCCCCCAGCCGGCGGCGGCAGCGGACCATGAGGCGCGTCCCGGCCCCTTAATAACTCCTGTGCCCCTTAATAACTCCTATGCCGATGCTGATTGCTTTTACATTACTACTGAGTTTTGCACCAAATTCCAATGTAACATAAGACTTGGGACAGTAGGAAGAAAGATCTCTAGGTGTGGCATGGGATGCAGTCTCTCAGGGCTCTATTCCAGATTGTTTCATTAACTCACTGGGTGATTTTGTGTGAACCCCTCTGTGCTTCAGCCTCCTCAACTGTAAAACAAGAACTGTAAATAATATTACTATGACCACCTTTGGGAAGAGCCATGAGATCTCGGGATGAACGTGGCTGGGTCAATTGTTCACAAAAAGAAGTGACTTACAAAAGTGCAGCTTGAAGCTTGGCCTAAAACATGTATCTCTCTGCAGACATCCCTATGAGTTTGATTATTAGGGTCTGAAATAATTTCTCAGCATAAATTTATACCTGACTACAGCATGACCATTTTATATTTATTCTGCTATTTTAAAATATTGCCAAATACAGATTTTTAATGTTTCCCGGTCTCTTTTTCTGCCATTTTCTGGAGTATGGGCTCTCTCTCATATAGGTGCATAACTCCTCTTTATTGATGATGGTGGTAGGGGGAGAGGGACAGAATAGGGCTCAGTGTATAAATGTACAATGTGTCTGTTAAGACACCGTACTACATAATGCAGTCTTACCCTGTATCCTACCTGGGCACTACATCATATTGGTAGTGCCTTTTAAAAATACAAACTCAGAAATTGGCCTGAAAAAGACATTGGAAGTGGGCAGTGTTTGCACTGTGGTGCTGGTACATGTTGTTGGATGAAACAAATGGAATTGGCACTGACCTGCTAGACTGGCTTTCAAAACAAAGTCTGCAGCAAAAGAACTTGCTATGGGTCTGTGTTAAGAGAAGAATAAACCAAAGGCAGAGAGAATTCCTGGAATGAAGTACCTACCCAAGCTCCGTCGGGTCCAAACAGCTCTAAAAAGTTGCCAATGAACTCTCTGGACTTCTCTTCCCATTTCTGAATGAGGTCATGGCTCTTCTCTTCCACCTTATTAACAAATTCTTTTGATTTTTCCTCTACATTTTTCACTTTTTCTTTCATTTTGTCTACCTGGTTCTGAAAGCGATATTTCTTTTCCTGTTTGAAAAGTATGTGTGGACAGACAAAAACATTATCAAGTGGGTTTGGGGAAAGAAGAAAGCTTGTTATTTGTGCTTAAATACACAGGGCTTTTTCTGACTACTATCATGTGTAACATTTGAATATGTAAGTGTTTGGATGTTCTGAAAATATTTATCATTTAGTGCTTAGCATGTGTTATGTTCCCCAGTAGAAAAACAGAGTTCTAGATATATATAAAAATAAGGTGTTCTTTAAAAATGTCAATTTAGTATTGGTGCAAGTAAAGAACTAATACCCCAGGCAACATGCAAATGTCCCCACACTCTTTTGCCAGTGCATCCCAAAATTGGCTTGTCCAAGTCCAAGGTATCTCCTGTGAAGAGATCTCTTCACACAGAAGAGAATCTTCATGATTGGGGTTTTGAATAATCAGAGGTCTCCTGGTTATACCCGAGAGAGGTATCTAGGCCAGAAAGCTAGCTGACCAAACAGCTGGGGAGTGGAGGGAAGGAAGGGACTGATCAAGGCCCAGAGATCCGCTCAGCTTATCAGAAGAGAAAAAGAAATGGGCTCTCAGAGCTGCTAAGTGCCTCAGATTCAAAGCTTTAGTCTTGAAAAGCTTCTAAACTCCTCAGAATTACACCCAGTCACTTGGGGCTGAAGCTCTGTCTCTGGAGATCTTATC
The DNA here is from genome assembly GCA_032164245.1 of Sternotherus odoratus. Lineage (NCBI taxonomy): Eukaryota > Metazoa > Chordata > Testudines > Kinosternidae > Sternotherus > Sternotherus odoratus. The sequence goes on along the minus strand of JAVMKO010000001.1, from coordinate 181,073,589 downwards.
AGTGCTGAGCTTCACTCAGTTCATAACCAACTTTTGGTGGCCTGGGAGCTTCAGTTAACTGGAATTTGAGTAAATCTGGATTACACAGTAATTAATTAATTTTCCTCTAGGACAAAGCACCTTAGCCTATAAAAGTGCAGCTTTCGTTGGAGAAGTGGGAGTGTACATTTGGCATCTTAAGACTCAAGAGCATCTACTTGGTATGTGTAGCCAGAGTCATATTTTCCTTGCTGGTCTCGTTAGCACTTCAGTTAGGTGAGTGTGAGATGGATTTTATTCTAGCTCAAGCATCGTCAGTAGAATTGTTGAAGTCCAGTTGCAGAATCTTTATTAGCAGTGAGGAAGAACAAGCCAGAAAATACACAGCTTGGCTTCCAGCTTCAAGTCTGAGTGTTCAGGGTTGGCATTCAGAAAACTTTTTGTAAACCTGTTAATTAATCAGCTATGAGATGGAGTCATTGGGATCTTGATTTTTCAAATGTGGCCATGCAAATGCATATGCCAAAATATGTGAGCATTCACACACCTGATTTACATGCACAATTCCCACACGACAGATGCAAATTAGTATTTGTGCTTCTGGTGCAGCTAGTTGGTCATCTGCATGCATAAATATCCAATTTGAGACGGCAGTACACAATGGTAAGTACATACATTAGGTGAGCACACACACGTGCCACCTGAACTTTTAAAAATTAGCACCATGGGACATTGAAAAAAGAGCTCTACGATGCCATTTTAGAGTTGAGTTGACATGTGTCAAAATTTGCAAGTTCTTAAATATACCCATATTTTTACTAAACCATTTTTATGCTAAACATTTAATGGAACTAGCAATTGCACTTTATCTTAAACTCTGAATGTTAGCACCTCAAAGCTGTAGCTGACACAGGAACATTTGGTTTGCAGCTTAGTAGGACTAGCCAAAGAGGCTAAGTCACGATAACCCCACCACCCCAAACTCCACGGTTACATAGGCAACCAGGCTTTAATTTAGGAACACCAGCATTTTGATTTTCTACTTGTGCCCTTTTATTTGTTTTGAAACACTGGAAGCCCTTGGAGAAGAGCAGAGCTCCCCCGGTTAAACTACTGTAATTCTACGCCAGCCGGGACTGCAGAATGCACCGCGCTAGTCTGCACTACAGACCTCGCAGCAGCACCGCTGTAGGGTCTCCCATGAAGCCACTTTTTGCCAGCCTGAGAGAGCTCTCCCAGAGGCATAATTATATCACCCCAACAAGCAGCAGTAGCTATGCTGCCAGGAGAGCGTTGCCCACCGACCTAGCCCTGTCCACACCGGCGCGTCTGTCGCTGTAACTTATGTTGTTCAGGGAGGGTGTTTTTTTCACATCCCTGACTGACAAAAGTGCCAGCGTAGCCATAGCCTTAGTCTCTAGAAGTGAGGTGAAGAAAATGCTGCATGTGGTATGCAACAGTAATACTTGTGAGCAGTTAAGGAATGGATCTGATGAGCTCAAAAGCAAATTCACACCTGGTGTTCCTCTGTCTGAAGGATGGCTGCAGTATGGCTCCTCCTGCCTGGATAGTTAGTTACAGCAGGGAAAATATGGGGAAGCCTGTCTAGATCTACAATAAGGATACACAAGATGGCCCCATTTCCACCTTAAACATGAACATAGAAACTAGAAAGACAGTAGATCTGGATTGAGAATGAAGGTTCAGAGGGAAAATCTAAGGATCCCAAATGTCCGCCTAATTTGGAGTGACCGATGAATCTTGAGTCACTGGCTGAATTAAATTAGCGAGCCCCTTGGTTATGTGCCATATGCAGCTCAGTCAGGTGGGAAATATAAGAGCCCAGTGCTTGGAAATGAAACAAAGACAAGGAAAATGCCTACATCTGTGTTTCCAACTCCAACTGAGAGCTGCATGTTACAAAAAACATGGACTGTCTCTGTGATTTAGTCTGTCTCAAGTACGGGAGAATTGTGCCACTCAGCCTGTCATTCCTTGGCTGGAAAAAGGGCCAGATTTACAAAGGTACTTAAAGGTGCCTAAAGAGACAGACAGGCACGTAGTGGGACCAGAACTTAATTTGTAATGACAGAGGTGCTGGGGCTCAAGCAGTTTTTTTTTACTTTTTACTGTTGCGGCAAGCCCAGAGGTGCTGGGGCTATGAGCCACCATGCCGAGAGATGCCGGGGCTCAGCCCTGGCAACCTTGACACAAATTAACCACTGAGTGGGACTTACCAAAGGGCCTAATCCAGATAGGTGCCTAACTCCCACTGCAAGTCCCAGGGTCTAATCCAGCACACACAGTCTGTCCTCATTGCTTACAAAATATTTAAGGGAGCACTGTCCTCTTCAAAATAACACGTCTGTCTGAAATAAATGTGTTTGCTGTCGGAATAAGTAACACTTCAGATTACTGTACATGAAAATTCGGAGGGATAAAAATCTTTTTCCCCCGTTGCCCACTTTGTGACCAGGTAGCACTTTATTTACAGTTTCCCCTGTTGGTCATATGGCTCTTTGACACAGCAAAAGGGGGGATAGATTTTTTTTTAAACGTAGGAAAATACAGTAAAACCTCCATTTAACGGACTAATTCGGGCGAGGGGGTGTCCGTTAAATCAGGAAGTCCGTTATTTAATAATAAAAAAAAAAACCGAGCTGTCGGAGCAGCAGCCCGCCCGCTACAGGGCCGGGGCGGCAGCTCCGCAGCCCACCCGCTGCCGGAAACCGTCAGCCAGCCTGCCCCTGTCCCGGCTGCTGGGACCCGGGCGGCAGCTGGGAGCCGGCAGCCAGCCCACCCGCTGTCTGGACCCGGGCGGGAGCCGGCAGACAGCCCTCGACAAATGGATTTCGGATACATCAGACTTGCTTAGAAATTTTGTCCGTTGCATCCGAAGTCCGTTAAATCGAGGTCCGTTAAATCGAGGGTTTACTGTATAATTGCAATCCCACAAAAATTGGCAGTGGGATTCAGGAATAGGTGTAAGACTTGACAATACTTTTGACTTTTTTTCAAAATTGGCTAGATTTCTGCTAAAGTGAGGGCTAATGAAATAAATACACATAGCAAATAAATAGGAAATGTACATTTTGTGATGCATTGTCCTTCCTTTAACATTTTTCCTCATTAACTAGCTACAGTCATTCACAACGTCCTTTTGTGATCTGGCACAGTGCAGAGGAGCTTTTCAGCATTGTCACTTTCACCGGACTATGCTGCTAAGGGCTGGTCCCCACTACGGCTTAACGTTGACTTTAGCGACGTTAAGTCGATATTAACATGTACCCGTCCTCACATGCATGCCATTTGAGTCGATTTAAAAGGACCTCAAAATCGACTTCTGTACTCCTCCCTAACGAGAGGAGTAGCACTGAAAGCGACCTCTCTGGGTCGGTTGTGAACTAGTGAGGATGCATGTGACAACTAGCCTCCGACCTTCCACAATGCCCGTTTGCTCCCCAGGGGACCAGCCACCACTCCGAGCAGCTCCGCGCCCCCCCCCCCCCCCAGTGCCTGCCCGAGCAGCTCTGCGCCGGCTCCCCCCCGCTCGCCCGAGCAGCTAGCTCCGCGCCGGACCCCCCCCCCCCACCCGCCTGAGCAGCTCCGCGCTGGCTTCCCCCGGGCCCGCCCGAGCAGCTCCGTGCCAGCTCCCCCCCCGCCCGCCCGAGCAGCTAGCTCTGCGCTGGACCCCACCCCCCCGCCCGCCCGAGCAGCTCCGCGGCCCCCCCGTGCCCGCCCGAGCAACTCCGCGCCGGCCCCCCCCCCGTGCCCTGCTGCCCCGAAATGGTGCCTGCTGGGGACTCCCGGAAAGGTGGGATAGCTACCCACAGTGCAACACTCCCTATGTCGACGCTTGCCACAGTTGTGGGGACAGACACTGCCGACTTGCTGTGCTTAGTGGGGACACACAAAATCGACTCTGTACAGTCTGCTTTAAAAAATTAACTTAAGGGAAATCGACCTACTGCTGTAGTGAAGACGTACCCTAAGACTTGAAAGAGAAAATGGAGGAAGGAAAACTTAAGTTTCCTTCACCTCTTTACCCTTTTCCTGGACAGTATGGAGAGTTCTGTCGTTAAAAGCTGCTTAATTTGAAATACTGCATCCTCCAGAGCAATCCTCAGCAACCTCTGAGCTTCTATACTGGCTCTCTCATTCATTCTGTTCTGCTTAGGTTTTGTGTCACATGTTATATGACTTGACACACTGCTCTCTGACTTCTGCAATACCGGTCAAAACAAAGGCTCACCATATATTCCCTTTTCCCCCCCTGGGCTTACATTGGACCCTTTAAGCTTATTTAGACATCTTTTTAAAAATGTAATTGCTTTGTAGAGGAAGAAAATTGATGATGATGCTCGTGCTTTCTACACCTTTTCCTTCTGATCTCTGACATTTGGCCACATCACAGCAACAATAAGGAAACGAAGTCAAACTGCAGGCTGCTTTTTGAAGCGCCCGTGACTGTCTTCCTTACATGACTGGAACCTTCTTTTTTTTTTTTAGCAGCAGTGTTATTGAATTAGCAGCAGCTCCATGAGCAGTATGCACTAGTTTGGAAACACAATGGGAAATTGGGAGCATTGGCTTTACTTAAAAGAACTACGGTTTCTAAGAACAATGCCAAATCATATATGTGAAGTGGATACTTGCCAGAACTTCTTAAAAATAAATCCAAAATCCACCAATGTTCATTTTTCCCAGATAATTTTAACCAACTCCTGCTCAGTTCCATCTCCCATTTCAAAAGCACAAGAGGAAAATTAGCATCTCTTAACCCCCTACTTTGAGGATGGGCTTTTAATGGAAACCCTATCAGAAGAGGAAGAAGAGAATATGTGCTTACTTACATTTATAAAACTAACATTCAGCTCTTTGGCGGTATATCCTCTTTGGAGGTTGCGTCGAGCATAGACATCATAGTCCCGTACAATTCTAGTAATGATGTCTGATGTTGATATACCTTCAGTTCTCTGTGTCGGTACAAACATTCCTGTGAAAGTGGAAAGCAAAAATCGATGAATGACATGACGAGACATCACAGTAGTTAGGCAGGGGTGCATGTTTTAGCGTGAATGCTCCTGTGGTTAAGGTGTGTAAGTGGGAGCTGAGAGATATCCAGTGAAATTCTGAAGCTAATGGGAGTTTTGCCATTAATTTCAATGGGCCCAGGAATTCACCCGTGTGCTTTAATCCTGGGTCTACCTTGGAGATTCCTGTATGACCTTGGAGAAGTCATTAAGTTGCCTTGTGCTTCATTTTTTCAGCCCTTAAAACTTGGATATTTGCCAGCAGCTGGCGTTATTGTGAGGTTTAGTTGGCTGGCTGTGGCATTATAAGATCTTTAGATAGAAGATGCTACAGATGAACAAATTATTATGCTATATTGCTGTTCTCAATCCCTTGAGCTCTTTGACTCTCTCATATAGCAGAGATTCTTTATTACGCTGAAGGGGAAGTACAAAGGAAGTGTTTTCTTGTACTCTTTCACCAGAAGAGGAAGCACAACCACGGTGGTGAAGAGAGCTACTTATTATTACGAGCTTATTTCCTTCAAAATATTTGACTAGTGTGTTTTACTGTTTGCCATTAAGACTAGCCCATGTGTACTGTTAAATACAGGCAGAGGCAGAAGCAATATTAGCAGTAACTGTGAATACATCTTCTGTACAGAATTCAGTAGAATAATGTTTCAGTGAAACGCAATACAACTCCTTTCAAGTTCCATGCAGGTTGCTACAGAGTTGAATTTTTTTTATAGTCTTAAACAAAACTATCTTTACAATAGGAGATCAAGACTCACTCTTCCGACCAGCTTTTACCTGCTGTCAATCTATGTTACCTGTCAATAGTCATTTTGTGTGTGAACCGTTTATTGCTGTCCAAGGTAGTTTGGTGCAAGAATCAAGCGCAAAAAATCCAACAGAGATCCACAGTGAGGATAAGAACGGATGGGAAAGGAGAAATCAGCCCTTACTTTTCTTAAAATGGGAAATTTATTCTGGTTAGTCATTTACTGAATGGTCTTAATTGTCAATAGCTAAACAAGTCATATTACTAACTGTCTGAGGCATATGTAGGACAGATAACCTTGCAAAACTGAGAAATAAAATTAAGCATGGTCATGATTTCTGATCTATTGCATTTCTATAAATCATAAGTTTAAAAAAATTAAGGATTTTCTGAGCCCACTGCATAGTTGGTTTAAATCTACACAGTGCGTTTCTATTAAGGTTCTCCTCATCTATTAAATCTGGTTGTCTCCTTTTCTTCCATTCCCCTCACCTATGCTAATGCTATTTTTCTCCAGTGCCAAACCTAGCCTCCTTTCCATGATGTTAAAGACTCAATTTGCTGCAGAAAACCTGGGAGGAGTGGAGGTGCAGACCCTGAAGAACCTATGTAAAGGGCTATCCAGGGATCGGCAACCCCCATTGGACCGGGACGGCGAACCTCGGCCAATGGGAGCCACAGTCGGCGAAACGGCAGGTAAACAAAGCGGTGGGGCCCGCTAAGGGTGCTTACCCTGCGGTCCTGCGTGCCAACGTTGCCGATCCCTGGATAGCACTGCTCCCCAACAGCTCTCTACGTGGCAACATGAAAGGGGTGGTGGGACTAAGGAAAGTGAAAAGTGAGTAGGTTCACAACTATGCATTGACCAAACAAACCCCCCAGGTCAGGAGGACTAACTGCAGTCGTCATGTTTTCATATGGTGGCCAAGGATATCAACTAAGAAGAGATCTCAACACATTTTACAAAGGCGGTAGGTATCACATGTGGGAAGTGAGGCACGGCAGGATGAAATAACTTGCCCCTGGTCAAACACCAGGCCAGTAGTAGTGCTTGGAATAGAATCCAGTCCAGTGCTCTCTTCACTCAGCCATAATGCTCGACTGTCTTGGGGAACAGAATCCATCTCCCTCCATCCCTTCAGAGATCTCGAACACACATCTGTTTACTCCAATTAGCTATTGAAACCTTCAGCCAGAGCCAAGGTGAGATTTGAATGTAAAATGAAATCTGCAAGCCGGGCCAGCCACAGGAGCAGGAGAGGTGGAGTGCTTGAGTAACCTACGGGCACAGCACTGATTCCAGCTACAAATGATGGCTGTTATAAAACAAAATATTGTAAAGGCATCTTCTGCTCCCTTTTTAACCGAATGTACCTGAGAAAGCTAACTGAGGTCATAGGGGAAGAGTGCAGTACATAACTATACCACTAACCCTTTGTGATTGGGACCGGCCTTGGAAACCTGAATGAGGTTATGTGACTTAAGTGAAGAAATAGTTTCAGTTTCTTGTCAGAACTTCTCACACCTTTGGTTTACAGCAGGGGTGGGCAAACTTTTTGGCCTGAGGGCCACACCATGGTTCAAAATTATGCGGAGGGCCGGGTAGGGAAGGCTGTGCCTCCCCAAACAGCCTGGCCCCGCCCCGCCCCCTGTGTGACCCCCACCCACTTCCCGTCCCCTGACTGCTCCCATCAGAGCCCCTCATCCACCACGACCCCCGCTACTTGTACCCTGATTTCTCCCTCCATAAACCCCCCTCCAGCGACCCCCCCACTCTAACTGCACCCCCAGGTCCTCACCCAAGCCCACCTGCTCTTTGTTCCCTGACTGCCGCCCTCAGAACCTCCGACCCATCCAACCCCCCTTTCCTTGTCTCCTGATCGGCCCTCCAGAGACCCCCCCACTCGAGCTGTCCCCCAGAACCCCACCCCTGCGCTCTGTTCCCTTACTGCCACCTCCTGAGACCCCCCCCCCCAATTAACTACCACCCCCTGGAACCCCACAACCTAAGCCCTCCCATCTTGCTTACCTGCTCAGCCGGGCGCAGGGCCCTGCGGCTCCCCACGCTCGTTGCTGCGGTCAGCCAAGCACCCTGGGTCGGAAGCACGGGGCTAGCATGGCTTGCCGTGGTTGGCCCTGCATACCCAGCCGGGAGCGCAGGGCCCTGCGGCTTGCCGTGGTCAGCCCGGCCCCTGGCTCAGGAACGCGGGGCCGTGCAGCTTGCGTGGTCAGCCCAGCATCCCCAGCCAGGAGAGCGGAGCCACGTGGCTGCCTGACACCCAGGGCTGGAAGCTCAGGACCACGTGGCTGCCACAGTCGGCCCTGCACCCCCAGCCGGGAGCGCGGGGCCCCGTGACTTGCCGCGATCGCTCCAGCACCTGGGCAGGGAGCTTGGTGCCCCTTGGCTTGCTGCGCTTCGCCGGCACCCTGGGCTGGGAGGGCGGGGCCAGTGGCCCTGTCCCCCAGCCCAAGCTCGCAGGCCGGATAAAAGTGGCCGGTAGGCCACATGTGGCCCACGGGCCATAGTTTGCCCACCCCTGTTTTATAGTAATGGAGAAGTAAGTGCTGCTCCATGCAGCAGCCCCAGAAGTGCTATATTAGCCCTCACAGTCAGCGCTTGTCAAAGACTGATTAATAATGATGCTGTAATGTTTGAATAATATGCTGTTAATCCCTTCATTTTTGACCATGTGAATTCTTCAAAGAATCAACACATAACTAAGGTATTGGCCACAGCACATTGTGTGTTCTCCTCTGTTCCCAATCCTCAGAGGTTGTGAGTCTGTGAGAGCGCCCTTTAGCTCAATCCTAGAGACTCATGCTTTTAGCTCACTACCAGGGAATAGTTATCAAACACAGTGAGCCTTTCACTTAACAAATTACCAGAGAGTAGATTCTGAGGCCCTAGGAAATTTTAGAGAGAGCTGCACACATTGATGTAGGCTGAGAAGAGAGAAAAGTTTCATGTGCTTGAAACAGTCTGCTCCCAAGACCTGTGGGAGGAAGGTTTAATTGCTTCCCTCTTCTGCAGTCTTCATTGTATTATGATAGCAGGTCACGGTAAAGAGGCTTTTGACATCATAATGGTTTACATTTTTCTCAAAGGGCCCAATCCAGCTCCCATTAAAGACAAATACAAAGAGTCCCATTCACTTCAGAGTTGGACTGGATCCACTGCCTTTGAAGCCACAGATCACATGGCAAATCATTTGTCTGACATGGATGAGACATAGGTGCAAGAGAGCAGACTCCACAGATCTAGTGAGTCAGCGAGCATCACAGCAGTAACAGAAGCCGGCAAGGCATTTAAATGATTGATTTAAAAAAAATAGATTTAGGAGGTAGACAAAGAGCAACTTCCTAGAATGGCAGGTGGAATATTCTGTCAATTGTCTGACTTCAAGGTGGCATGTGGCAGCGGCGGCGGCGGGAGGGGGGGGGGGAAGGGATGGCCAACACAGGTCCAAAGAGCACAGGGTAGCTGAGGACCAGATATGGCCAGGACAGCTGATGGGTGCACTGGTGGGAGAGCTACCAAACCCTGATCGGTTACAATAGGCCCTGACAGAATCCAGTAAGGCCACGAAACTGAGTCCATGATGGACCAAGGAAAGGAGCAAATTCCACACCCTGGGGCTCTGCACTGAGAACACTTAGGCACCTATCCTCACACCCCAGGAATGAAAGCTATACTCAGCTGGTCTCCATTGTTACCATGGGCACTGAGGAAGAGGCAGGGCTTGATTCTTCACTGCCTTTCGCCTGTGCAACGTGTCAACAGATCCGATGAATCCCCTCACTCACACCCGCAAATGTAAACGGCAGGAGGCAGTGGAGAATCAAGTCTGCTCTCTCTGTGGCAAGAACAGTTACTATTTGCTCCATTTAAAATTAAGTTTCCTTTCTGTTTTATATGTTTGAGCTGCACGATGGTTGGAGAGGGACCGTGAAAGGGGCTCACACTCAAAGTAAGACATGAACAAGCATCTTTCCCACTTATCCTAAGGCTGCACTACACTCCTTTAAGGCCCTCTTGCAGTGCCAGAGTCATGTAACGGGGGCCTTGGTGTAAATGCGTCTCTGGTCCTAATGATTTTTAACTGCTAACTGTACTTTTTCCCCATAATAGGAGTCACACTTATGGACCAGAACAGAGCTGCACAAAGTGCAGGGAAAACAGGTGACTGAATGTTGGCCATGGTACTTTAGGTACATGGGAAGTAAACTCCTTTCGCAGAATTTCAGTACTGCTTACAAACCACACCAAATAGGGTGACCAGACAGCAAGTGTGAAAAATCAGGACACAGGGGTGGGGGTAATTGGTGCCTATGTAAGAAAAAAAACCCAAAATTGGGATTGTCTCTATAAAATCGGGACATCTGGTCATCCTAACTGCAAATCAAAACAGCAAGCAAAACCCAAGCAGGAATGTTTACTGGCAAACCAAATGGCTTCCGGAAGGTTACAGTTGTAGCCTATTTTTGTTTATCCAGCCTTGGGCATCACCAGTGGTTTCAAGATGCCTGCCGAAGTCAGCAGCACTTACTTATTGACAGGCGGAGAGGGGATGTGCATTTATCTCTGTTTTCCCTCCTCCAGCGGGTGTGGTTACGAGGCAGTAAAGCATGTAAATGGGCTTTAAATAAAGGCTGAAATGGAGAGTGTTACAACAGAAAACTGCCCTCACCTGCTTCCTTTATGTGCTTGTAAACGTCATCCGAGCCAGCGGAGGAGTATGGAATGTCGTCATGGGCTACAAAATCAATCTGCAAAAGATACAGGAGAAGAAACAATCAGATGCAGCCATCAGGGAATCTGCATTGGCTTTGGAAGGGCAGTTTCTTTTCTGAACTGTGTCTGCCTGCCTCTGAAAGTCTCATCTGAAAGGTACTATTTAAAACATTGCACTAGGGCTGGAGCTGCAACGGAGCGCCCCATGTGGAATTATGGTAGAACTCAGGACTTTTGGCTCCAAGAACACAGGTATAACATATACCCTTGCTTTGTGTTTGATGCCGTCCTGTACGTGCTGCTGTCACCGCAGAAAGTTGACTTTTAAAACTGAAGGAGCTGGGTTTCTATTCCCAGCTTACCATATTTGTGTGTATGCATTTTGTTTATCTAGAAACTGTCTATCAAACTGTAGATTCAATACAAAAGACTGTTTGTTTCATTTGAGCTAAAGTAAAGTCCAGTGAGCTGTAACTGCATTTGGGTTTATATACACTGCAGGACAGTCCGTAAGGTGCACAAAAACTCACATATACTTGACCAGGTCTGAAGTTCTATCCACTAGAGCACAGTGGCACATGTACATACTTATGGCTGATGACGGCGTTCACTGAAATCACTGGGAGATTTGCCTTTGATTCGCTGGGAGCAGCAGGAGCAGGACTTTAGTCAGTATGTATGGACCAGACTGTTCATGTCCATTCTCCAGTTTATGGGTACAGTTCAGGGGGATCATTTCAGAAACATTCAGGGGCAGGGGACCAAGTTCTGTCAGTGTATAGAAGATATGTGATTGTATTACATCCTGCAAAATCTGAGGGGGAGGGGACGGAAAACAAAAGTGGAGCTCAAAGAGTTATGAAAAGATTAAGGAGGTCAAACCAAGGTTGGGGAAAGCTGTTGCCCCCCTTATCCCATAGAAAATGATGACCCTGTGCAACTGATTCTTCAGAAGCTCTATGCCACCTGAGGATCCCCATATGCAAATCCCCAGCCCAAGCATATCAAACAACTGGGCCCCAGATTTTCTCTATAGAGAGACTGTGCACTGGTCTACCCTACAGTTAGGTGTCTGCAAGGCAGTTTACATGAACCTAATACTGCGTCTGTGCTAAAATTTCACTCCTGCCAACATAACTCGCCCGCTATACCGACTTAATAGCTCCACCTCCATGAGGAGCGTAGAGTCAGTGTCAATGTAGCTAGGTTGATGCTGTGTCAGTGTGAACACTGTGTGTTGCTTACATTGACTGTTGCTTGCTTTCAGAAGCCACCCCACAATGCCCTGCACTGATAGGTCAATTGATGCAAGCGCTTCAATTGACAGAAGGAGCAAAGTATAGACATGCACAAGCAATGTAATTACTGTATACTGACGTAAATTAGATTGACTTAATTTTGTAGTATAAACATGGTCATATATAGTTTATTGCTAGACTAGTCCCTTATATCTGCCCCGAACATTAACACAAAAGAATATTCTTATTTGTTATAGTTAGGCTAACAAAAATTGTCTAATCATTATCCACTTGATTAATCCACTTGAGGGATGCCACCATGATCTCCTATCCTGTTGCTTTAATCCAAATCCTAAAAAATGCTAACTCTGTTCTTAGTACTTATTTGGTGGATATCACTTGCTATGGCATCAAGAAGATAACATGCACTTCACTTATATTATAGCCTTGGGAGTTAGACTTTATCTATATGAAATAACAACTGGGTATCTCCGAATATGGGAGTACTTGGCAAGTTGTGGGTATTTTTAATCCTTAGTCACTTTCTAACCCATGGGAAGTCTCAGGATGTAAATCCCTGATATATGCTTGGCTCAAAAAGGCAGGATCTTTGAGAAGAGTGTCCTGTTATCACAGGTCAATGAGTTAAGTTTGCATTATTGATGTGCTGGTATTTTGAGTCAGTATCCAAAAAACAGAATACATGCCCTCTTCTACTTACATCAAAAAGAGGCAGAGAACAGAAAGTTTTCTGATTTAGAACTGGCAGGTGATTTATACTAATTGGCTGTCAGGAATTGAATTACTTAATTTATTCCAGGTAATAGAATCTCATATCCTTCTTATGTATTCCCAGCAGTTAATTTACAGAAGGAAAGGAAGCGGTTTGGAGAAGAATGGTACCTTATGTTTTTCTAGGAACTCCGGTGTGAGCGTCCATGGAGCATCTCTGATGACTTCATCTACGTAGCGACAATGCCTGAGTGCCTCATACCGCTCGGTTTCATTCATTACAGTGAAGCCTTTGAATTTGTGGGTTAGATCATCACTGCAAACTGACATAAGAACAATCAACAAAACATTTCTATGTTAACTTTGCACAATTAGTGCATCTGGCTGGTAAGAACTTTCTGATCAATATCCTTATTTTAAAGCTGTTTGTTGAGTTACATTCCATTTTCAAACCAAATAAAAGATGTGCCTCTTTCTGTCTTTGGAACAGAGACCAGAAGTTCACGCTAAATAGGAGGGATGCTCTGCAAAGTTCCAGAAATTTGCCTACACATCTCTAAATCCCGATTGAAACCAGCACCACTTAATAGCAAATCATAGTGCTAGGCTATGGGATTCGCAGATTTCACAGCATGTGAGGTTGGGTTTGATTCCTATTCAAACAGGAAATCTCTGAGGAAAACCCAGCTGTGGGATTGTAAGAGGCAGTGTGCCCTGGAGGAATATGCATAGGATGTGGACTCAGGACATTTTATATTCTAATCCTGGTTTTTAATAAGCTTGGAAATAAGGCCTATATCCCAGGCTGTTGTGGAGATTAGTTAATGTTTGTACAGCATTCAGAAGGTGTAAAGAACGATACAAATACTAAATCTTATTACTGCTCCAGGAAGGGTTATTGATGACTCAGCAGCTGGACCCTCTTCCCTCTGAATCAGAGCTGACCTAAGGCTCCAGCGTGGTACTAGTGGATGCTCTTCTGCTGAAGGGGTCATCTTTTGAATAAGAGGTAAAATAGAGGTTCTCACTACCATGATCATTAAAGATTTTAAGGTGCTTATACATAAGCAGGAGGAGTTTGTTATTACCAGAGTTCTGCCAAATACTATATAGTTATAGTTATATCTATATATATAAAAGTCAAGTGGTGTATGTATGAGTGTATGTATGTACGTATGACTGCGAAGTCCTCCCGCACCGTTTGAGCCAGAGACTTGAATTTTGGTACAGTGAGGGGTCTTGGGGTCTAGATGCTGGTAAGGGTCGAAAAATTTTCGGATCTCACCTCTGACGCCCCCCAGGGGTGAAAGTCTTTCAGGGCCAATCACATCAGCTTGGCAGTTAGGTGGTGATGATGTCATAATACCCCCCTCCAACAGACACCTCACTCGCTCAGCTCACCCCTCCCTCCTCCAACGGAACCCCGGAGATCCCTCAGTTCTCTGCCCCTCCCACCTCCCCAACGGAACCCCGGAGATCCCTCAGTTCTCTGCCCCTCCCACCTCCCCAACGGAACCCCGGACTACATCAGCTCTGTGCCCCCCCCCACCTGCGAAGGTCCCCGGAATCCCTCGGCTCTGGGCCCCCTCCCCTCCTGCGACGGATCTGAGTTGGGTTTGGTGGGACGGTAAGTGAGGTGGGGGTGTCGGATTCGGTCGGGGGGTGAGGTGGGGGTTTCGGGTTTGCTTCGGGGGGTGGGAAGGTGTCGGGGTGGGTGAGGGGTGAGGGGTGGGTGTTGGGGTTGGTCAGGGGGTGTCAGCTGTCTGCCACCTCCCCACCTCCGACTGACCCGAGCAGCGCCGGGCACTTATGCTAGTACTATATAGTTATATACTTATCTAGACTTTCAAATGGTAATGGATGTCTCACTTCACATTACAGAATTGTGGTGTATGGTGGCAACAAACGTGCCACAGGTCGGGTGCATTTTCAATAGTGAGTGGAAATCTCTCTCTGTGCAGGGCTGGCCCGCAGCATTTTGCACCTGAGGCAGGGAGCTCAAATGCCCCCATACTCCTTGGTTGGCCAAAACTTTGAAACGTCTCTTGTGCCCCTTTCTTCCCCCTCCACCATATCTGTGCATCTAGAGCAGAGAGAATACATATGTACCAGTAGCAGGTACAATTTTCTACACTCTGGGTCCTAGGGCCACCCCCTCCCCTCCCCCCCCCCCCCCATCTGGCACCTGAGGAAGCCGCCTCAGTTCACCTCATGGTAGGCCAGCCCTGCCTCTGTGTATTTATTTTTATGTACAGTCTGTAAATTGCCTGTTTCTCCTGGAAGAGACATACTCTATCAGTGTTACTGAGTATCAGCATGTAGCATTTTTAGTTGACTTTCTACAAATCATAAATATTTCTTTTTAATTGTGCCTGTCCGCCTCTGGTACGCACCCATCAGCCACGAAGGACTGCTTTCTGGTTACCACACTCTTCTGGGCCTAGTGATTTGCAAGGTACTTATAAGATCTATTTAGTGAATTACTTTTTTAAAAAAAAACTTAACTACAAATAAATATTTCCACAACAAGAAATAAGACAACAAGATGGACACAGTGAGACAGGTGACACCAGACTCTGGTGCAGTGCAAATTTTGTGTGGGGATTGATGATTGACATTTTCCCACACCTACCAAGAGACAGCACATTACTGTGGGAGCAACTGATTAATATGGATGAAAGCTTGCTCCCCCACACAGAGAACAGTGGGTAAATAAAAACAAGATGCTACTTTTCTAATTTTGTGTGTGTCCTGAGCTAAGGCAATGATACAAAATTATGTCTCAAATTATTCATTTGAATGTTCCAATGAACTCCTTTGAATCATACTTTGTTAAGATTTGAGCAGTAGAGTTTTGCTGTCAAAAATGTTTTTGAAAAAAAAATGTCAAAGCAACATGCACTAGTATCCAAAGACACCAGACCTTAAATGCACATGTGCAAATATTCACACTAGATGTGCTTGCATAATCATCCAGTCAGGAAACAAAAACAATACTTCTTTGATATGTGATAACTTTGGAATCTATTTAATCAATCCACAGACTAACAAATTCAAAAAAGTTCCCTAAATAAACGAAAAAGAAATCAGCTCATGGATGTGTTGTAAACTGAAAAATATGCTAAATATCATTAATTAGATTATTAGTTATAGATTATTCACTCATTTCTACCATTTTTACAATCCTGAGACTAAATAAAAAAGATAAATACTTTTATGGAGACATTCTGCCTTCAGAGTTATGCAGGCATCTCCCTTTAACTAGACTGGGAACTGTGCATATGCAGCTGAGGACAGAGTTTGACTTGACTCTTACTTTATTTGACATAATTTTAAGATGGACTATTTTTTTAAGGTGTAAAATACCATCAAAACAGAAAGTAGTGCTCACAGTCAGAGTGTATAAACAGCTGCAATTGAGAATATATACTGTTCCTCTGCTACTTCAGAATAGAAGCAAAAATCCAGTAAATAGATGTGTTCTTACCTCCTACTAATAAGTAGCTATTTGGGAAGAGAGTTTTGGCTTGCATAAGAGCTCTAGCATGGCCGGAGTGGAAGAGGTCAAATATCCCATCTGCATACACTCTAACGGGTCTGTCAACTGTGGGGAAAGAAACACAACAATCATTTGACTGGAGGATAGCTAATGGGATGACAATTTTTACAAAGGGCCCTAGAGGTGATCCTGGCAATTGCAGGTCAATAAGTCTGAATTTAGTACCAGACAAACTGGTTGAAACTACAGTAAAGAACAAAATTATCAGACACAGATGAGCATAATTTGCTGGGGAAGAGTCAACATAGTTTTTTGTAAAGGGAAATCATGCCTCACTAATCTACTAGAATTCTTTGAGGGGGCTGACAAGCATTTGGACAAGGGGGATCCAGTGGATATAGTCTACTTAGATTATCAGAAAGCCTTGGCAAGGTCCCTCACCAAAGGCTTTTTAGCAAAGTAAGCAGTCATAGGACAAGAGGGAAGGTCCTCTTATGGATTGGTAATTGGCTAAAAGATAGGATACAAAAGGTAGGAATAAATGGTCAGTTTTCAGAATGGAGAGTGATATATAGTGGTGTCCCCCAGGGGTCTGTACTGGGATCAGGCCTATTCAACATATTCATAAATGATCTGGAAGAAGGGATACACAGTGAGGTGGCAAAATTTGTAAATGATACAAAATAGTTCAAGATAGTTACGTCCCAGGCAGACTGTGAAGAACTACTGAAGGATCTCACAAAACTGGGTGACTGGGCAACAAAATGGCAGACGAAATTCAATGTTGATAAATGCAAAGTAATGCACATTGGAAAACATAATCCCAACTATACCTATAAAATGATGGTATCTAAATTAGCTGTTACCACTCAAGAAAGAGATCTTGGAGTCATTGTGGATAGCTCTCTGAAAACATTCACTCTGTGTGAAGCAGCAGTTTAAAAAAGCAAACAGAATGTTGGGAATCATTCAGAAAGGCAGAAAATATCAAAATATCAATATATCAAAATATCAATATGTCAAAATATATCAAATATCAATATATCAAAATATTCAGAAAGGCAAAAAATATCAAAATATCAAAAAAGGCAGAAAATCATTCAGAAAGGTAGAAAATATCACTGCCTCTATATACATCCATCTTGAATATTGCATGCAGATGTGGTCTCTCCATCTCAAAAAAGATATTTTGGAATTGGGAAAGATTCAGAAAGGGGCAACAAAATGATTGGGGTATGGAATAGCTTCCATATGAGGAGCGATTAATGAGACTGAGACTCTTCAGCTTGGAAAAAAGACGACTAAGGGGGGATATGATAGAGGACTAAAAAAATCATGACTGGTGTGAAGAAAGCAAATAAGGAAGTATTATTTACTACTTTTCATGACACAAGAATTAGGGGTCACCAAATGAAATTAATAGGCAGCAGGTTTAAAACAAACAAAAGGAAGTATTTTTTCACACAATGTATAGTCAACCTGTGGAACTCCTTGCCAGAGGAAGTTGTGAAGGCCAAGACTATAACAGAGTTCAAAAAAGAGCTTGATAAGTTCATGGCAGATAGGTCCATCAATGGCTATTATCCAGGATGGGCAGGGATGGTGTCCCAAGCCTGTTTGCCAGAAGCTGGGAATGGGTGACAGGGGATGGATCAGTTGATGATTACCTGTTCTGGTCATTCCTTCTGCAGCACCTGGCATTAGCCATTGGATATTGGGCTAGATGGACCTTTGGTCTGACCCAGTATGGCAATTCTTATGTTCTTATGATTTTCAGCTTTAACAGGAGTTATGTTTAAATCCAGCTGTTAAGTTTTGGCCTCTGGTAAGGATGTTGTGGGGTTTCTTTCCTCCTCAAATATACAGAATTACAGTGGGTAAATTTAAAATGTTTTATTCTACTTACTCTTCTACATCCTTGTCATGGGGTGCCTGACTCTCATTGGGCTCTAAGAGGTTAATAGAGCCCTTGAGAGGATGCACAGGAGGTGGCCAATCAGGGCTGGGCTGGCCCATATAAGAAGGGCTGCAGAGCAGTTTTGGTCGCGCCCTGGAGCTTGAGAAGGGCGGTCCGATGGCTGCCTTGCCGACTGAAGGCAGTAAGCACCCTGGGCAGAGCAGTGCTGCAGGCAGAGACCCAGGGAGCTAAAGGCAGCTGCTGGTGGGGTGCAGGGATCTGTAGGCTGAGGTCCTGAAGCAAGGGCAAATAGGGTGCTGTGGCCATGGGGAAGTGGTCCCGGGAAATCTTCTAAGGAGTAAGAGGGGGCACCACAAGCAGCAGCCATAGACAGGATCCCTGGACTGGGACCCGGAGACTTGCCACTGAGGAAGTAGCTACACTAAGGGACTGGGACATTCCCCTGGAAGCAGGGAATACAGAGTATGACAGAGCTGGAGATCTATGTCACAAAGACAATACCCTGGTCCTGGGAGTGATGTGGGTCCCTGGAGCAGAAGTGACTGAAGTGAGATGCCACCAGAAGAGGGAGCCCTGGCTAGTAGAGCTGACCTCCGGAACAGCCAGCAGGGGGCACCACAGTGGTGAGTCCCACCCTATCAGAATCCTCTTTACTGTGTTCTCCTCAAGTTGGCCTCTTTATTATCCTCCCTTTCTCCTGAATTCTCACTTGGAAAAAAGGTCTTTTTCCTGTCTCACTCTATTTGTGTCATCTCACTTTTTTCCCTGCCCTTTCCCTCAGCTTAATGCTGTACATACATATTTGTTTCCTCTTGCATCTACACCTTTCCTCTTCTATCAGTCTCTTCTCCTTTCTGATTAACCTTTCTATCTTTCCCATTCTTATTGCCTCCTCCTCTTTGCTTCCTACTACCCATCTCTTCTTGTGCCCCACTCATCATGCCCTGGCAGTGGGCTGCAAGCCTGAAGAGGAACTGCTTCACTGAATGGCATGCCTGGTCACTTTGCTACAGGTCGGAAGTCCCTGTACCACTGAAAGACAAACACCTGAGTTCCAGAGCTACTGCTGCAGTGCGTCAGAAAGACATGTCACTGCTCAGGATGGTCATATATTCCATGACTCAGGTGAAATGTGGAGAAAACCACGTTTCTTGGGAAACTCACTGGGAAAACGGGGAGGCTTCCTCAAAGCAGGGTAACAGGCAGCTTTTGCGGGGGAGGGCTGTGTTAAACCATCAGTTGGGATCCTCCCCAATGTCTGAAAGGTCCATGATCCAGAGTATGACCTACCCTAAACTCTTCTGAAATGACACCAGATTAGAAGGGAACAGGTGAAGTATTTAATACTTGTCTGTGCGTTATGTATAGGGAGTTAGAAAAATAGTGGATCAACATTTCCATTTAAGACATGTGAAGGGAGGAACTTGTAATGGAGACACCCAATGTCTCAATAAAGGGAAAGGCTCTCTGATTCCCCAAGGCTGTAATTCCTGTCAGTCAGCATGAATCAGCTCCTACCCCACACCATTTGGAACTGGAGAATGGGTGCCAAACACCACACTATCACTGTGGAGGCCCTGATTGCCTGCATTGCAGGCCTTGACTTTCACAGTAATGTCCGAAAGGAAAAAGTGGTACTCCATAGGTACTAAGGCAGAGTACATATATACACTCATAAGCTGTGGTGCGGTCCAAGGAGATATATCGCAGCTGTGATGCAGAGGTGATGAAGTATGTTTCGAAATGTGAGGAAAACATTTGTTTTAGCCAGTATCCCATATGATTTCAGTATGTAAATAACCTGTATGTTGAGATTTGCTGAGTTACCTCTTATGCCCAAATCTCACTACCCAGCATTTTTATAACCATTCAAAAATTAAACTGTACATTTAACAACTACATTGAAGTGTGTGGGCTGTACGGCTAAGAAAACATAAATATCCTTTTGTTACACCTCCCTGAGCCCCAATCAGGTAGCACATGCTGCCCCTCCTTCTCCCAACTGAAGAGTGCTATTGTAATAGTGAAATACTTTCACATCTGAAAGGCTGTGTCTGTGGAAGCTGCTCTTAGTCCTGTCAATGCTGCTGTCAGCAAAGATGTCCAATTAATCAAGACTCACCTGGTGTTCCCAGGCGGGCCTGAGTGATGGTTAGTTTCTCATGCGGGGCTTGACACTGACAGCTTATTTCATCTGCAAAGGGAGCAGGTGCAATCAGAGTCTGGAAGGCAAGGGAGGGATAGAGACAGAACAAAAAATTACATGAGCAGATATCTAGTTCATTCTTCAACCAGGAAGACAAACCTGAATCATTTCATTGTATGTCAGCAAGTCCCAACTGTGCATAATGATGGCTTGTTTCCTTTTTGAAATCACTCATGAGTTCACCCAATTTATACAAAAAGCACTAATTAAGCACTGAGGAGACTGGTGTTTTTAAAACACCATGCAAACTAAACCTTGGTCTTAGTGAAGAAGCTCTCATATATTGGAAATGGTTCAGGAAAATAAACAATTTATCCACACACTGAATTCAGGTCTTTCTGGCTACAGACCCAGAGTGTAAGAAGCTTAGTTCTTGGACTGTTGATTGTATGAGCTTTTTCTTTGCCTGGACTGTCTTGTGTACTGAGGAAATCCAAAACAATCAGCTGGCACAGTAGCTTGTCTGCTGGAGGATTCCATCAGGGTGAGTAGGGTTTCATTTTCCTTAGCATTTTTCCTGCAGTTTTCAGATAAAACATTTACTTTTTGCTATTTATCATTTGTGAGCATGGGATAGTTGCACTTAGGACAGTGTCCAAATGCCCAGGAGGTAAAATGCTCACATATATCTTAGAAGTAACTGAAAAACTGATTAGACACTAGGATTTTTGAAGACACTTACTGACCATCTCCTCACTAGCTTTCGAGTGGACTGGGCACAAACTCCATCTACGGACAAATTAGATATAAACTACCTGTGTTGAATTTTTCATCAAGCATCTTGATACTTCATTTTATTTATAGAGGGCATACAAAGTCAGGGTTGGACTAAGGTAGGAAATCCCAGTGAAATTCTGACTGATTTATCTGGAATTCCTTTCATTATTATTAATTATTATTATTATTGTATTGCAGTAATACTTAGACTCCCTAACTGAGGTCCAAGGCCTATTTTATACATATAATAAGAGACAGTTCCTGAAGAGTTTATTCTTGAAAGGTACAAGAAAGACAACGGGTAGGAGAAATGAAGTGCTATACCCCTATTTTACAGATAGGAACCTCCTGATGCAACAAGAGATTAAATGTTTTGTCAGGAAGTTATCAGCAATTATAGCCTCTGGTATTATATGCCTTGTGATTTGATATGGAGGGGAAATACCATTTACTTGTTAGTTTTGAAATCTCCATTAGTTGAAAGTAGTAATCAGTTAATGTAGGGAGGCAGAGTGGCCTCCCTCCGAACCAGAGGGTAAAGAAACACTCTCTCAGCTGGAGTGGGCGGGCCCAGACCAATATGGCCCTGCCCCCAGGAAGAGGAGGGGCGGAAGAGGAAGTATAAAGAGTGGGGCCCCTAGCTCAGTCAGGACAGCACCAGGAGGGAGACAGATGCAGCTCACTGGCTGCTCCTGCCACACCCTGCTGCCAAGCCAGGGGAGGCCCTGGACCCAGGGAACCCTGGTCTAGAGGAAGGACTGGGGTTTCCAGACCTGCCTGCTGCAGAGGGACTCCTGGAGCCTAGTAGTGACCCGTGGCTGACAGAGGCGGATGCTGTGGGGGAACCGGAGCTGCCAGCGGCAGAGTACCCTCTGGGAATGCTGGAGCCCAGCAGTGACCTTTGGCTGATGGAGGCAGACATAGAGGGGAAACTGGAGCTGCCCATGGTGGACAATCCTGGTTCCTGCTGGTGCCCCCTCGCCTGGGAGGTGCACCCCTGCCTGAGGGGCGTACCACTGACTCTGGACAGCACACCTCCTGACCCTAATTCCCCAGTAACTGGGAGGCGTGACCAAGACTGTCCAAAGAGGCAGTAGCTCCCCACTGCCCCTAGCGGCTTGCGGACCTACTGACCCTCCTTACAGTTAACAATAAAAAGGTTTTCTCATTTGTCAGAAGCAAATATCTCTTATTAGTCTTTGGGATTTCATGGCCTTGCATCATCTGTCTTGTTGTTTTGCTCTTTGGAAGAGACTGAATGGAGCACACTAAGTTGTCATATCTGTTATTTGAACACTCATTATTGGCCATAACAAAATATTTTTTGCCCTTTAGTTACATTTTTCAATACTTAGAAGACTGCTATGTCATTTAGTGGGCATTTCTCAGCAATGCCAGAACACTGTGTCTCCTCTTACCAAAAACTGGCTACTTATTTCTTTTCTTTTCTTGGAATGGCTGATATGGTTTCAAGTTGGTGATTAAATATGCTCTTAATTTAGGCCATTTTTGTAAATATTTATTTTTCTTAATGACGAATCTCCATACTTGACAGGCACTTGCAATGGGACCCTTTCTTTCTTGACCTGAGAGGGCTTCCACTGTTCCATAAAGGTGAACTCTAGGATTTGTTTGTAGACTATCTTGGTTGGGATTCACCACCATTATTGCTTTTGTAAAACTCTCATCACTCCTACAGATTTAAAAAATCTCCTGTATTGCCGTGAAGCAGCCCTACTTTCACTGACGCCTTTATCATGTTAAATGCAACGGCCACACACTGACAACATTAAAAATAAAGTCTGAGAAAATAAAACTGTTTGGGTTCTGTGGAAGGGAATCCTGTTCAACTAGATGCCCACATAGCACAGTGCACACTCATTTCTACATTTTCTCATCACTGTCTTTTTGCTTCTGTATCCATGAATGTGGAGGGCTAAACTGCCTTTTTATCTCCAAGCAATGTCAAGTTACACAACATCCCACACAGGCTGCTTCATGCTGGGATAAAGAGGAAGGCAGGAATGTTAAAACAATAATGCCTATGGTCTGAGGCCTGCAACTGGTAATCACATCCTAGCTAGGTACAGGTTGTTTCCTGGGAGATTATTTGAAGAAAATAGGCCTGGTTTGCAGCAAAAGGGTTTTTTTGTTTTGTTTTTTGTTTTGTTTTGTTCTTTTTTGCTAGTCAAACAGAGTAAACCTTTTCCCATATATATTTCTTTGCAATACTGAACAGCTTTTTCTCTCTGCCCTTACTAAAGCCAAGGACATCTGTTTTAGCTTCCCACTAGCCTGGATCTTGTTAGAAAAAGTCTTGCCAATTCTTTTCTTACCATGTGCTCTCTCAACCGTCAGACATTAAAGCGAACAGTAATTAGGAACAAGAGACTAAAATCAGGAATATGTCAAGGAAGAACACTTATTCAGAAGTGCATAAAAATAATATGCACATAGATCAAACAGAATACAAAGAAGACTCTCAATTGGTACCCGAGGCTGTGTCATTGAATCTAGAATAGGAAAAATTGTAGCTGAACCTAGTCACTTTTGAAAATGAAATTTGGCCATCCAAGTTACTAAAGCCCTTGAACACTGAGAGGAATAAATTACAATGCCTAAATACCTTTAAAAACTGGGCATAAGTGCCAAATTTAGCCCTTGGCTATAGTAATTGTAAACACAATGTGAAATCCCCTCTCTTTCCACCTCTTCCCACTCTAACCAGCTTGAATACTATTTCAACTAAACTGGAGACATAATACAGACCAGGCTTGGGTGGTCTGAACTCTTTTCATTGAATTGGTTTCAAAATCACCTTCAACCAATTCAGCAAAATCAGTGGTTTTGAAATCAGGTGAATATAAATGGTTCAGGCCCAGGGCCGGTGACAGGGGGGTACTACGATTACAGCTGTACCGGGCCCCCCGACTTTAGGGGGGCCCCGGTACACAGCTGTACCCGTTGTCGCTGGACCTGGAGAGCGGGGAAGGGGCGGGGAGGCGGCGCGGCTCTCCCCCGGACAAGCGCGCCTGGCCCCGGCAGGAGCAGAGAGCCCGGCCGGCGGCAGCAGCGCTGTCCGGGGAGAGGAGGGGGGGAGAAAGGGCGGCTCACGCAGCTCTCGCTGCCCGGGGGGGGGGAGAGCGCTGGCTGGGCTGGGCTGGACGGGGCCCATCCGCTGTTGGTTGGGCTGGGGGGAGGGGAGCGCCGGCTGGGCTGGGCTGGGCTGGGCTGGGGGGGGGCAGCCGCTGTCGGCTGGGCTGGGGGGCCCCCGGCTGGGCTGGGGGGCCCCCAAACTATCAAAGTAGGGGCCCCCCAAATTTCTGTCGCCAGCCCTGTTCAGGCCACCCAAACCTCTGGCTCCAATTAGTTTTTTAAATGGTTAGAACGTATGGGGAAATCTCCCTGGCGTAGACAAGCCATTTCTCTTTAGCCTGAAGATCCCTGTGTACCAGCTGAGCAACTAATTTTGCATGCCGTCTCCCTGCCTATCAAATTTGGATGTGGAGGATTTGGCATGAAGAGTGATTTGAGATCCGCATTACCTCTGCACCTGGTTTCTGTCCATTCTAATATGTAATCTCCAAAGTAACCGTGTGTTCTTGGCTCAATAACCTTAGCTGTGGCTGACAAACACAGATCAGATTATTTAGTTTCTTTTTATTTGAGTGTACAAAGAATGTTGCAATAACAGGGCGTGCTTGCTTGTTATGTCGCCACCAAGGAAATCTCTCCCTCCATCCATTTGCCAGCATATTATATTTCAAACAGATTACCAATCAGGACACTGACGGTAACTGTTTTCTCCCTGTTTATCCCTCTGTGCCAGTGACTTCAGAAAAATACTGAGCCAGAGAAAATGCAAACAAATAATGTTTTAGTTCAAAAACAAGAGTACTAATGAACAGTGTGGTTAATTCTGCCATGGTAGCATCTACCTGGATATAGTTTTCCAGGTACTGCCTTCTGTTTCTGGTGCACTTCTGATGCCTGAAATTTGCAGTGGGAAGGTTGCAGAATATAGCCTGGTTCCTTTTTTTTCTTTCATCTGTCTCTTCATGTTCTATGCCTTGATTGTTAAACCCTGGCTGATTTACTGTTGAAAAGGACACAGGTGAATGGAGGCAATTTGGAGGCAATAATTTATAGAACACTAGCAAAAATACCCGGCGTTGCTCGGGTCCGTCGGAGGTGGGGAGGGGGCAGAGAGCTTAGCGAGTCCGGGGTCCATTGGAGGGGGAAGGGGGCAGAGAGCAAACCTGATACCCCCACCTCACCCCCGACCAAACACGACACCCCCACCTCACCCCCCGACCAAACCCGACACCCCTACCTCACTTACCCTCCAACCAAACCCAACTTGGGTCCGTCAGAGGTGGGGAGCGGGCAGAGAGCTGAGCGAGTGCAGGGTCCGTTGGAGGGGGTATTATGACATCATAACTAGTCACAGAGAACAGCAGCTGCCCAGATGATGTGATTGGCCTTTAAATAATTTCACCCCTGGGGGGCATCAGAGGTGAGATTTGAAAATTTTTCGACTCTTACCCTGATTAGGACCCTAAGACCTATAACTGTACCAAATTTCAAGTCTCTAGCTCAAACGGTGTGGAAGGAGTAAGTGCACGTACATGCACGCACGCATACACCATTTGACTTTTATATATATAGATTTTGGAACTGACTTCCTCAAACTCCCCCCAAAGAGAATAGTTTTTATAAAGGGTTTGAGTTTCCAGCCTCTGATTCTGTGTGCTAGCAAAGAATTCAAATGTCTCCAAAGGAGAGGAAAAATCACCAGAACTCTTTTCAAGAGAAGCCCCCAGTCTGGATCACTTCCTTAAACTAATAAGAGTAGACTTATAGGCCCAGCTGTCCTCTTCTTGCCAGGGAAACTCTCCTAGAAAGTTTCCCTGATCTCTGATTATGATGAGTTTGCTGAGATTGCTCCAAGTACTCTGAATAAACTCATTCAACACAGTGAACCTGGCAGACCTATACAAGGAGGAATTTGGCTCCTGGATTCTAAATCAGATGACTGTACAACAATTATTAGAGGCACACTCTGTCTAAATATATTTTACAAGGTGCTGTTTACTTGTAACCTCTACAATTTCTATAATTTTCTGAAAATGGGGTGGGGAACTGATGTAAGGAGCTCTCTCCCCTTCCATCTATTGAAAAAGTGAGACAAAAGACCTGAGGAGCAGATTGTATTTGCACAACAAAGCACCTAGGTGATCAGTGGAGAGACCTGCTTTGCAAAATGATCAGTTTTGGCCTCTTTGGGTTAAAATGTACTTTAATCTTGGGTGCAAGGGTAATGAAATGTTAATCCTTATTGTATAATGAAAAGGCAGCAGAACTGTCCTTAGCCTGCCCTAATGGGGGCAGGAGTGACCCTAAGTTTACCTCATTTTCTAAGTAGGGGGTCGGGATGCCAAATTTGAGTGAAAGTTGGAGGAGTGGTGTTAGCTCTGTTTCAGGAGTCCTAGATATCATTTGACCCTCCTTCTCCACTGTTTAAAAATAAATTCAATTGAGAGCTTCTTCTTTCTGCTCAGTAATCACTACTGCTGAAATCACTGAGCAGGTCTAGGGGCCTGAACAGTAGACTTGGCTTGTGGACAGTATTGTGGTGAAAGGCAACACAGCAGATGCAGCAACAGTGAGGTTCCCTGCAAATCACTAAGAAGTGGGCTAAGTGATGGTTTGCATTCTAGCATTGTGGCTAGAGGCAGTGAGCAGTGAGAATGGCAAGCAGAAGGAGCAGTGAGGAGTGGCAGGGATGACAGTGGCAGGCGTGACCCAGCGTAGCGGAGGCATCGCTCAACCATTCCCCTCCTTCAGGGGTGGGAGGTGAAGCTGTGTCAATGCACCGCTGGATTCTGGGTCTTTGCTGACCTCACACAACAAACCATGAGTGGGTGCAGTGGAGGGAAAGGGGAGTGGAATGTTAATGGCCGTTTGAACATTGGACTTTCACACTGCAAGGTGGGAAACGAAGGCAAAGGACACTGCCCAAGATACCGTGGGGGCAGGTGTTTACTTATAGTTTGCATGCTTTTGAATCACTGTGGTGTTTTCCCAAAGTAATATGTGTTCCCTCTCTCTTGTAAGTTCTCTTTTGTTGTACACACACTCAGCACTTGTGAGCGGGGATGTCTTGCCCCTTAGTGCATGTCTACACAGCATTTCAAAACCCACTGCTGTGGGTCTCAGAGCTTAGGTCTACAAATTCGGTTTTGTGCTAAGGCGTTAAAAAAAGCTGTATAGGCATTTGGGCTTGGCCGCTGAGGCCCAGAGAGGTGGATAGATTTCAGAGCTCCATCCCCAGCTGCAATGTCCACAGTACTGTTTTTAGTACCATAGTATGAGCCCTGTGACCTTGAGTCAGTTGTTCTGGCTGCTGAGACTCATTCCTGCAAATTTTTAAATGTAGACATTCCACTGGATGCTTCTAAGGGTGGTGTTTATTTTTCCCAGTTTTCTGGGTGGGGATTCAAGCAGGTTCTGGTTTATATTTTTAAGAGGATCTGGAGATCTTGAACTCGGCCCTTTTTGCTGCCACAACCACTTTGCAGGTTTTCAATTGGTTTACTTGATATGTTTGACAGTACTTAGTGTCTTACAGTCTGTTTAGTTATATCTCTTAGAACAGGGATGGTTGGTTCTGGTTGTGTGGGTCTTTCACACAGAAACAAGGGAGAGAAAAACATTTTTGAAAATAGGAAAATGTTGCTGTGAAACCACAGAATTAGCAGGAGGATTAGAATCATATAATATTAGAGTTGGAAGGGACCTCCGGAGGTCATCTAGTCCAACCCCCTGCTCAAAGTAGGACCAATCCCTAACTAAATCATCCCAGCCAGGGCTTTGTCAAGCCTGACTTTAAAAACCTCTAAGTAAGGTGATTCTACCACCTCCCTAGGTAACCCATTCCAGTGCTTCACCACCCTCCCAGTGAAAAAGTTTTTCCTAATATCCAATCTAAACCTTCCCAACTGCAACCTGAGACCATTACTCCTTGTTCGGTCATCTGCTACCACTGAGAACAGTCTAGATCCATCCTCTTTAGAGCCCCCTTTCAGGTAGTTGAAAGCAGCTATCAAATCTCCCCTCATTCTTCTATTCTGCAGACTAAACAATCCCAGTTCTCTCAGCCTCTCCTCATAAGTCACGCGCTCCAGGCCCCTAATCATTTTTGTTGCCTTTCTCTGGACTCTTTCCAATTTTTCCACATCCTTCTTGTAGCGTGAGGCCCAAAACTGGACAAAGTACTTCAGATGAGGCCTCATCAATGTCGAATAGAGGGGAACAATCACATCCCTCGATCTGCTGGCAATGCCCCTACTTATACAGCCCAAAATGCCATTAGCCTCCTTGGCAACAAGGGCACACTGTTGACTCATATCCAGCTTCTCATCCACTGTAATCCCTAGGTCCTTTTCTGCAGAACTGCTGCCTAGCCATTCGGTTCCTAGTCTGTAGCAGTGCATGGGATTCTTCCGTCCTAAGTGCAGGACTCAGGGACAATACTTTACACTACTTTTATCTCTTTTTAACTCCTTAGATTTCAAGTTGACAGTCTCTTAAAAACATAGAGAGACTTTGGACCTGTTCCAAACCAAACTCTGATTTCAGTGGAACTAATCACATGCATAAGGACTCATTGTAAGGACTTGTAGCACTGGACCCATCATTCGCAAGCAATGACTACAAATCAGGAAACATGAAAATCTGAGGGGAAAATTTAAAGCAGTTTTCAGCATATTCATTAAGAATAAAGTATTACCAAAAATCTTATAAGTAACTGAAGAATGAGAAATAGACACATGCTGGGTCTGTAAAATGTTAGGCCTAAAATATGAGCATTCCTTGGAGATGAAGAATCTCTTAAAGCAGTGGTTCCCAAACTTTAGCAACCCAAGGACTCCCACTTTGATTTAAAAATTTTCATGCCCCCCCGGGTCCCCACCCTGCCCCACTCCTTCCCCCAAGATCCCACCCCTGGTCCTCCTCTTTCCACTGCATGCTTGCCACTCCTCTTCCCCACTTCTTTCCACCACCCCCCAACACCCTCATCCCCACTCCTCCCTCACTTCCTCTCAGTGCCCCCCACACGCCACTGAACAGTTGTTCAGCAGTGTGAAGGACACACTGTGAGGGAGGGGGAGGAGTTGATCAGTGGTGGCTGCAGATCCCAGTTTGAGAAATGCTGCCTTAAGGACTATCTAGGTCTGCCTCTGGGTACTCAAGGAATGCCTCTTGAAGGTGTTCAGGGAGTGAATTTTTACTCCACAAAGAGGTGTCTGATTTAAGATTATCTTTTTTGCTTCTATGATTTCATGATGTAACCTCACAATTATAAATTAAACTATAGTACCAGTAACCATGATCCAGCTGAGATGTATTATACTGCAGTTACAAGTTAACTGCCCCTTATCTTTGTGTACCTCCAGGTAAAGATTCTATAAGTGGAATTTAATTAAAAGTTCTGTTGATGATGCATGAACCAAAGGAGAATCCAGCTCATTCTCCCAGATTTCTATTGGTTCTGCGGAGCTAACATGAAGGAAAAGTAATTCAGAATAATCTATTTATATTTTTAATAATATTTTTTAAAAATTCATCCAATTTGGAAAAAAATTCAGACATCCTTTTCCTCATGTACTCTGCGGTTCATCCTCCATAAAGTCATGTTATGCATTACTAATCTTTGTATAATAATTATTGACTGACTAATAATCACAAGATGCAAGTTTCAGAAAGAAAGGAATAATGCAGAAAATTCTTCCCATCATTTTACAAAAGCGCATGATGATACAGTAGACTCTTGATTATCCAGGATGATTGGGAAAAAATTAATCCTGGTTAATAAAATCTTGGATAAACACCATCCATAGGAAATATGGGGGTGGGGGGGAGAGGTTGGTTCACCAGCCATCCTGTGCTGGAGGGGAGGGGGTGTTGGGTCACTGGCTGCCCAGTGCCCTGGTGGGGTTTTTTGTGTGTATGTGCTTGGGGTGGCAACAAAGTCAGAGCCGGCCCTGCGAGTTATGCATATTTTTTTTACATCCTGGTTAATCCACAACCTGGTTAACCCAATCCTGGATAATCGAGAGTCTAGTGTATGTATAGATTAATAGCTTTTTATGCCAAAAGAGACCATTATGATCTAGTCTAACCTGCAATTCAAGAAGTTGTTTCTGCAGCAAGCCCATAGGCTCTAGCTCAACCAGAAATGATCTTTTAGAAAATATTATATATTTTAGAGGTATGTTGGGTCCCAAACTCAAACAAAGCACAAGAAGTGAAAGAACCAAATATGTATCAAACATCAGGCATACAATATGGAAAAAACCCACAGTTCTGCAATTCAACACTGCCTCGGTACAGACAAGCATTTCATGGGAGGTAGCCACCAATACAGAACCACAAAAGAACAATTCTTCTGTTGACCTAGAAGCATCTACCTCTGGTCTTAGGTTGGCTTAATTACATCACATGGGGCATGAAGTTTTTCATGGACTTGATCAATGTAATTAAAGTGACCTAACTTTATAGTGTAGACCAAACCTTAGTTTCAGCAAATCTTTGTATATATAGCTGGCTGTATTGGTGCTTTCTGTATATGTCTTTCTGACAAATGGGAATAGTTCTTAGCTCCTTCCAATGTTTTTTTTTCTGCTTTAGTATTTTTTATGTAGTAAATGCCTAGTTTTTGTTGTCTAGTTACACTAGCCTTTTTACTCATCTTCCTTTAGGCTGTGATATAGACATTCACAATACCTGAAAAAGGTATTGTTTGAGAAATAGACAATGTTCAACTGAAACAGTAAATTGCAAATAGCATAACTCACATACATGTAAGCAAGAACTGCAATACATTCTATAGTGTATAATATTCGCATCAATTCTCCTATGCTATGTGTGACTCTTGCAATGACATCTCAGTAATTCTATATATCTGACCAATAAATAATGCAACATCTTGTTGCCAGGGGTACTGCTTATTTAGATATGTAGCAATGGTAACTTTTAGTGAAGTGAAAGGCAAATCACAATCTAATTTTTGGTGGTGATGTGTTGCAGGCAAAGAATTTTTTTTTAAAGTGTGCCAAAGAAAGTTATGTGCATACAAACGAAGGCCAGATTTGACACGCTTTTAAAATTTTTGGTCCAAAACAGCCAGAATTCATGAATAGTACTTTTGGATCCAGATACAGTACGCAACTTGTGCAGGGTTAAGATCAGCTCCGTTTAGCCAAACCATGCCTCTTCTAAGCTGCTCAGACACCGTATTATTACACAGTCATCTGCTCTAATGCTCCTTTTCCATGACAGTTATATCAGAGCATAGATCCAAATTAAAGAAGAACTGATGGCAGACTCCCTAAATTACACCACACTGTGGAAAAACAAAAGCATGGCTGGTTTTGTAACTATAATAAAGCCCTTTATATCTAGAATGTTACTAACTATAAATTTTAAAATCATATGCATTTGTTGAGGAGTTTAATTGTGTGAACTGATAAGAATATCTGAAATACTTCTAGAGCAGATATGTAGGAATCATTCTGAATCACTGTTTAAATATCAGATCGAATAAAAAGGGGAAAAAAAGAAGTCAAGGCCAATACAATTTTTAGAAATAGCTCTTCAAATTTCATATTTAGTCGCATTCAATGGGGAATAATCTCTACAGCCATTATAGCTCTAGTTTAAACCATTATTATAGTCTACTGAGTAAGCCTAAAATATTGTAACCTTTCTCATTTACTCTTAACTGAAATGTTAGCGTTTTTCAAAACTCCTGAATAATTTCACCAACACAACTAGCAAATTTTAAAAAATTATGGTAAAAATTATTAAAGTCCGTAAGATAACATTTTCAAAAGTTTGTAAGTGACTTGAGAACCTAAGTCCTTATTTCTAAAGGAACTGAAGGCATTTAGGAATGTAAGTGTCATTGAAAGTTAATAGGACTTAGGGTCCCATGTCATGTAGGTACTATTGAAAATTTTCCTAGAGACTTATTTTGGAAGAAGAGACATACAGTATGAGTAAAGAAAACTCCCACTGCACTTCAGTGAAAGGTCAAACCAAGTGGTAATCCTTCAAGATTGTTTTCAGGTAAGTTTCTATGTGTATTGTTTTTACCTGCACCACTGTAATTATAAATTGCCATTGCTTCTTTCTGTTGTAGACACTGTCTAGGATTGTCTCCAAACCCACCCGGGAGCATGTGCATTGTCCTTATTATTTAATATTTAAATTGTGGTAATTCCCACTGGCTGATAGATGCTTACCAAACCTGGATGAAGACAGAGGCCCTGATCCTTCAAGGAGCCAGGAGCTATCCACAGGGAATTAACTGCAGAATCAAGCCCAAAGCCTGCATTGTCATAAACAAACTAAATAAATAGGTTCAAACTGCTGCATCTTCCAAATTAACTCCCTTTGCCTTTCAATCATCTCTATTCCATGTGCCTCTGCTTGTCTATGCTGTGGATTTTTAGCCACTTAGGTAGCTGCACTGGTGCAAACCCCTAGTGTAGACATGGTGCACCACTTTAAAAAATACAATTTGCACTGGTGCAGTTTATCCCATTTTCAAACAGTTGGCGCTTCCATAACCGGACCATGTCTCCATTATAGGTGTATACTTGAATAGCAACACTTGTATAGTTGCACCAGTGGCTAAAACCCACAGTATAGACAAGACTATAATGTAATGCAGTGATGGCGAACCCGTGGCACGCGTGCCACTGCCGGCACGCCGAGCCGTCTCTGTGGGCACGCCGCTCGCGAGCCAGATGTGGCTCTTTTGAGCCTGTCATCTGGCTCGCGCGGCGCTCTCTGTCCGCGAGGCTGGGGGGCGGGGGAGGCGGTGTGGCGCGGCGCTCTCTGTCCGCGAGGCGGGGGAGGCGGTGTGGCGCGGCGCTCTCTGTCCGCGAGGATGGGGGGCGGGGGAGGCGGTGTGGCGCGGCGCTCTCTGACTGCGAGGCTGGGGGGCGGGGGAGGCGGTGCGGCGCGGCGCTGCTGTGACCGCGAGGCTGGGGGGCGGGGGAGGCGGTGCGGCACGGCGCTGCTGTGACCGCGAGGCTGAGGGGCGTGTCGCTCCTCTCCTTCCCTCGCTGGAGTCGGGTCACAGCAGCGTGACCCAGCGAACAAGTAAGCGCCGGGGGGGAGGGGAGTAAGCGGTGTGCAAGGGGGTGTTGGGGGAAGGCTGGGCTGGGAGCGGGGGTAAGCGGTGTGGGGGAGAGACCGGGCTGGGTGGGTCAGTTGGGGGGGGGGGTTGGAGGAAAGGAGGTTTGGGGGGGAGAGACCTGGCTGGGTGGGTCAGTTGGGGGGGGTTGGAGGAAAGGAGGTTTGGAGGGGAGAGACCTGGCTGGGTGGGTCAGTTGGGGCGTGGGTGGGAAGGAAGGCGGTTTTGGGGGGAGAGACTGGGCTGGGTGGGTCATTTGGGGGGTGGGTGGGAGGGAAGGAGGTTTTGGGGGGAGAGACTGGGCTGGGTGGGTCATTTGGGGGGTGGGGGGGAGGGAAGGAGGTTTTGGGGGGAGAGACTGGGCTGGGTGGGTCATTTGGGGGGTGGGGGGGAGGGAAGGAGGTTTTGGGGGGAGAGACCGGGCTGAGTGGGTCAGTTGGGGGGGTGTACAGTTGTTTTTTTTTGTTTTGTTTTTTGTTTTTTTCAATTAAAAAAAATGTTTAATGGAAAGCTCTGTTACTTTTTTTTTCTTTTTAAACAAAAGCTGTTAATTAGTTTGAAAAACTGTATGAATTGTTTTTTCTAAACTAAAACCTCATTATTTAGGTTTAATTGCAGTGTTGGCACTTTGAAAAAAACAAGTCGTTTTGGTTTGCAGTTTGGGCACTCGGGCTCAAAAAGGTTTGCCATCACTGATGTAATGGATTGTTTCTTTGTCGAAGGCGAAGGTCACTGAATGTGTGTGAAGAACGGAGCTATTAATTACCAGGCAGATGCATGAAAATAGGGAACACAGAGTAGGCGAAGTTACAGGGAAGGATGGAGCAGGGAGTAACGACTTCAATATGAATTCTTAGTGGAGCCTCTGACTGGCTTTTTTTTTTTTAATTCAAAAATCCCAGACAGCGTCTGCAAAAAAAAAAAAAGTCATAGCAATTTAAATAAAAACAGTGCTACATATAGGAAAAACTCATATTGCAATACACATTATCTGAAAAGAATCAGAGAGGTAGCCGTGTTAGTCTGGAATAGCAGAGGTAACAAAGAGTCCTGTGGCACCTTACTTTAGTTAGTCTTTAAGGTGCCACAGGACTCTTTGTTACCTACATTATCTGAAAACTGACTTCAGTGTCTCCTGCTTTCCTCATTCACTGAAGGACACATACGTTTCCTTTAGTCCTACTGTGACACTTCCTGCCAAGATGGCAGCCTTCATGACATAAAGTCAGTGGGATTGACTGACTGCAAAAGAAATACTTATATGGTGATAGAGATTAATTAAAATATTTGCTGTTTTGGGTAATCAATTCTTTTTTAATAAAAAACCCAATAACAGTAAATAGCTACTTTACAAAATATCTATTTATGAAGGCTACTAACTTCAATTCCTTCTGTGAAAATATGTATTGACCTATGAAAGTTTCATTATTACTTAATGGACATTTTCTTCAAGCCTTTCATATTTGATTTAATTTTGAATTAGATTGTATACAGTAAAACCTCCATTTAACGGACTAATTCGGGCAAGGGGGTGTCCGTTAAATCAAAAAGTCCGTTATTTAATTAAAAAAAAAAACGAGCTGTCGGAGTAGTAGCCCGCCCGTTGCTGGGACCCGGGCGGCAGCCGGGAGCCATCAGCCAGGCCGCCCGCTTGCGGGACTCGGGCGGGAGCCGTCAGCCAGGCCGCCCGCTTGCGGGACTCGGGCGGGAGCCGGCAGCCAGCCAGTCCACTTGAGGGACTCGGGCGGGAGCCGGGAGCCAGCAGCCCGCTTGCGGGACTCGGGCGGGAGCCGGCAGCCAGCCAGCCCGCTTGCGGGACTCGGGCGGGAGCCGGGAGCCAGCAGCCCGCCTGCTGGCGGGACTCGGGCAAGAGACGGCAGCCAGCCCACCCACTGCTGTGACCCGGGCGGCAGCCAGGAGCTGGCAGCCAGCCCGTGAGAAATGGATTTCAGATGCATCAGACTTGCTCAGAAATTTTGTCCGTTGCATCAGAAGTCCGTTAAATCGAGGGTTTACTGTATTTAGATTTTAACAATAGTGGGTTGTTTTTTTTAAAAAAAAACCCACCTGCCTATACAAAGAGTTCAGGGTGCTCTCCCTATTCATTACTCTCACACCAACATAATGACCACCCAGCAGCATGAAAAGAATCATTTGTAAATAACACAAACTCAGCTCACTAATATTACATAATTGCCTGGTAACAAATTAAAATACCATGTAATAAAACTATAGTAAAGTTCTTTTAATTAAGACTCCCAAGTGGAGAGCCTTGTGTCCTGGTGAAGTAGCTGTCCCACTTAATGGTCCAACCCAACTCCCATTGACTTCATAGGAGTTGGTTCAGCAACTAAGAGAAGAGGTTATTTAAAAATCTGAAAAGACTTAAAATGAAATCCAGTACTGTACTGAATAAGAATAATGACTAGATCCTCAGTTGATGCAGTGGCATAGTTCCATAGTTTTCAATGGAGCTATGCTGACTTATACCAGATAAGGATCTGATGGCATGCACACTACTTTCCACCTTTAGTTAATCTTTATTAGTTCTTTTAATCTTTATCATTTTCGTACATAAAGAATAAAGCTTAGAAATTCAAGCCTTTTATTGCTCTGTTAAGTTCCATTTAACCGTTCTGGACATTGGCTATCAGTGCTTCTCCTTTAAGACACATTTTTGCAGCAGCCAGGACCATTCACTATCATGTGAATTGTATTCTTGCATATTCAGGAACATTCACTATTAGGTGGAGTCTATTGGATTCTTAAGTATTCTGACCTCCTCTATTTCAACATTGGAACATTTATTTCAGCAAGTATGGAGGTAAGGCAGATAAGTAGTGCCACAATCTCATCTTGGAAGTATGAGTTTTCCATAAAGCTTTATTCCAAGTGTCTCTATTGTCATTACTGATTTATTAATATTCATGAAGCTCTAAAGCAGATCATTATGAGTTCCTGTTTTATTCATGTACTCTGGTTACCACCTTCATTTCCATAGGAATTCTACTGGAATGACTGATCCTGCAAATACCTGCTTCACATTTCTTCCTTTAAATTCTTTTTGTATGACAGGACAGAAGGGATATAATGTATTCAAAAGGGTTGTAATATGTGTAAGAAAACCCTTAACAAACAGCATTAGTAAACACAGTGCAGTACAAACATTTTTTTAAAAACTATCCAAATCTTTTCCATTTATAAATTAAGTTTTTTTAAAAAGTTGTTAGTTAATTATAAGAAGAGGTAATGGAAAATGTTAATTTAGGCCAACTCCAGCAACTGATGCTATTTGTCAGAACAGTATAATATTTGAAATATAGTGTTAAATGCAATTATTGAAGTTGGATTTTTTAAATGGTTTTAATTAAGGTTGTGATTTAATCCTGGTGGTAAATGATCTCATTTCCAGTGCTAAACTATTGCATCAGTCATACAGTATCACACCTTATTGATATCCATTTCTCGAGCTTCTTTCATATGTATCATCATTATCGGTGCCTTGTGGTAACACATATAGGGAAAGGTTAATAATTACCCTTGTCAAGCATAATAAACCAGACAGTCTTAAATGCAGGACAACAATAAAAACATTCCAAATGTAAGATTAGCACATGAAAATACACAGCTCTTAGCTCTGTGCTTGTTTGACTGTGAAGTGACCTGGGCTTCCTGCACGAGCCTTTTGACACCTTCAGTCAAAGACTAGCAACTTGTTTTATTATCACACACCTTCTCTACCCTCCAAAGTCCCATTTCTCCACACTGCCCCTCTTTTAATTAATTGGCAAGCTCCCCTCTTAGATATAAAGGATGGGTGGCATTCACCATAATTTAGAGCCTTAAATCTCATTGGAAGCCTGCCTGCCAAAGTTCTTTATGACTTTAAAAAGCAGCAAGTAACACTTCTTTATCTTGTCTTTATGTGTTAAAGAGCTGAATCCTGTCTGATGCAGAACGAACCTGCAGAACCCTGGGAGTGAAACTGAACAGTGATGGTGGAAGAGGGTTTAATTCAATACATCAGACATACAGCGATAAAGGGATGCTGTACCGTATGTACAGCTGGCTTCTCTGAATGCACTGTTGTCATACGCTAATTATTTAAGACATGCAGCTCTTCTTTTAATGCAGCTTTCCCAAGTCACATGCTTCTCAAACCCTGAAATGAAATCATGGAAGTGTACACCAGCAATCTCATTAGAACCTGTTAGAAATACGGGTGATCTTGCCATATCATTTCTGGTTCCCCCCCCCCCCCCCCACGCGTCCTTAATTCACTGTCCTTTATTTAGAGATGTGGCAATTCTGCTTATCTGTCATTTTATTTCCCAAAGTCAGCACAAAGACAAAGAACAGACGAGGATACCGTGAACAGCCTTGCTGTAAATCCGAAGCTAAAAAGGCTAACGAAAAATGCCATTTTTACATTTTCTGACAGGTTTTGTTATAGAAAGAAACCAGCCATAACAGAATATTAACTTCTTCCTCACAGACAAAAACACAATAATCCTAAATAGTCTGGATTTTTTTCACAGCTGGTGCAATGGTTTTTTGTAATCCAAGTTCTCCCAGTGCAGACCCTAAGCACAATCAACTGAGATAGATGAGGCTGCAGCTGAATTCATATTTACATGTTAAATCTTTGAACAATTGATTCCTTTACATTCTAACAAGGCAAAGAGCTCCTGGGTGACAAATACATGCATCCTTTGTCTTTACTTACCAACCGAGGCTGAGGGCATGTGTGTTCTATCTCCTCCATGGTTTCTGAAAGAAGCTCATTAGAAAGGGATTTTGGGATACCTGTTTCTGACTCAGCATCGGTGGTGAGCACTGGCATGGCCAGTGAATGTTTATTTTTCTCTGCGATGCCCTCTCTGCTGTTCTCTTTGCAGACAGATAATGTTTTTCTTTGTCGTGTAATTCCCTCCCCCACCCCCTCACCTTTCTTCTCTTTCCCTTTCCTTGAGGAATTAAAGGTTTTTCTTTCAAGGAGACGCTAAGAGGCAAGGCCTCAGTTTATCACTATAACAACCAGCCAGCAACAGAGCAGCTGGTGTGGGATACAGTATTCTCATTTGCATGATGTCTTCTGGTTGGTTACTGTCACCATAGTACCACTCCATCTGATTTATGTGCTGTATTAACATTAGATGATACACACAGCACCAGAA
Source organism: Sternotherus odoratus (assembly GCA_032164245.1). NCBI lineage: Eukaryota > Metazoa > Chordata > Testudines > Kinosternidae > Sternotherus > Sternotherus odoratus. The sequence continues at coordinate 181,035,387 of JAVMKO010000001.1, read as the reverse complement.
CTTATGGGAGGAGGGGTTATTTAACACTATACAACTTCATTAATGTGAACAAACACATTTGCACTCTATATATCAGACAACTCCCCTTCCCAAGATACATATTAAAATTCTCCCAAATTATACCCCCATCTGACATGATGAATAGAGAAATGTACTCATTTTTTGCATGTAACCAAGCTTTAATTAGTATTGCACTCTGTTGGATGGAGATTTATAGACAAAAACTAAGGACCACATTTTTATATATGGGCGATTAAGATGCATGTGCAAAAAAGTGTGCATTTATGGCACATACAAAAGCCATACTTGCAGGCACAAAATTATAAATTGTTACATACAGATACCAAATATGCACATAAAAGCTCGCTCTAAAGCCTAGGTGATTCCTTAAAGTCCTGGCTGAGACACAATGGTAAGGTGATGCGATGAAGCTTGCATTGCTGCTGTCCATATGGAGGTTGTAAGACTGGGAGTCAGCCAACTGTTCTGACTTTGCCATTAGCCTCTTATGTGACAGGGGCAAGTTACCTAATCTATATCTGTGTCAATTTTCACAATAAAGCGGGATAATACTACTTTACTGTGAGATCTTTTACTTTATTGCACTGTAACAGTGCAAAGTATTTTTCTAAATTGAAATCGCAAGGCAATTAACAGCTTGATAGATCTGTTAACTAAAGATCAATGACCTATACAGCATTCTGTGCTGCAGAGGATGAGTTCTACTGGCATGGTAATGCTGTTTCTAAAGAGTCTTAATTCACCCAGTCTGATATGGCTTTGCTGTTCTTTCTTGACTTGTCTCTTTGTGGTTCTCTGGTGCTGAAAGGACAGCTCCTCCAAATGGAAACCTCTTCCCTGCAGCATCAATTAGTGAAAAATAGATATAGAGTGGGACTGGTTATCCGGTGCTGTTCATGCTACTGCTTATCATATTGCACAGTTCTTACTACTGTATTTCCAGGGTCTTCAATGGCTTTGTCCACTGGTGATTAATTACTGATAAAGCGCCATTTTTGCTGTTCTTTGTGGGAGCACAAACAAAGACTGACTACAAATATTTTTACCACCATGTTCTCTAGACCTGCTCCTCTAGCCACAGCCTCTCACTGTAGTAAGCACTGCACACAGGCGTAAATGTTTGAAGGCTCGGTCCCTAGCACACCATTGAAATCTGCAATGTTATGTTTTACTAAAGGGACTGGAGGGTTGGACTTTGAAGTCACTTGAAAGCAAAAATCTACTGCCCCTCTTTTTTGACATTTTGGAGGAAAACCAGTCAACTTATATCACTTACATGATTTCAGATTCTGGTATCTCTCCAAAGTCAAATGACGCAGAATACAAATCCTTATCTGTGTTACAATCCAGACTCCCAACTGGACTTAGTACAGAGAGAGAATGAGAAATCTGATAAACTGTGAGTGGCTTGTCCTTCATTGAGCTAGTAATGGAGCCAGTAGTAGAATCTTTGATTAACATGTTTATTTACTTCTCCCATTGATTGAGTGTATTTTCTTGTAGTTCCTGACACTTGTATTTAGACCATTTATAAGGACGTATTGAATATGAGGATATTGGCATTTATTATCCATTGTAGCAAAGTGAATTGGTCTTCCTCTGACACAGACAGGGAGGAACCACTTCCCACCGCCTAGTGGGTGGAGCCTTGCTGGATCTGCACTTTGTGCTGGAAGCGGAGGGAGAAACGGGAAGTATAAGAGGCCAGGTCTCTTGCTCAGTTGAGGGAGAGCCAACCACACAGTCAGACACTGCTTCCTTGATGCTGGCCCCTAAACCAGGGGCTGAACTGTATCAATCCTGCCTCTGGAGGAACACAAGGAGGAGCTGCCATCTGGCGAATATCCTGAGGAGCTGCTGGAATTGCCAGTTGCCAAGTTCCTCAAGGAGTCTGAGTGCCTATGAGGAATGAAGCCCTATGATTAGGTAGGGATACCAAGTAGCCCGGGGGAACCAGACATTAGTCCAGTTGTGTTTTCTGAAGCTACAGTCAGCATGTTTTGGCAGGATCCCCGCTAACCCAGTGGCAGGATTCACCGCCACTGTTAGGACCCTGGTCTGGGACCTGGTAGAGTAGGGTGGCCCAGCACCTCCTACTCCCTGCTGCCAAACCCACCCCTCAGATGGCAGCCTCCCACCTTAAGCCACCTGGCCTGCATCTGTTTGCTGTCTACCCCAGCCGGGAGCTCGGCCATAGATTGCTTCTTTTCTGCCCTACCCAGCGGGCTTGAGCCTGTTTACTGTCTGCCACAGACTACTTTTTCTCTACCCCACGGGGGAGCTGGGCCACAGACTGATTTTGCTCTGCTCCAGCCAGAGGGCTTGAGCCTGACTACTTAGTATTGTTCAAGCCCTCTCCCAGAGGGCTTGAGCTTGGTCGTGTTTGCTGCCTGGCCCAGCCAGAGGACTGGCTATAGACTCCTTACTGACTTACAATGCTAATCCCCTGTTGATTGGCCCTCAGCCATTAAGTGGCATAGTGAGGCATAGTGGCCTTCCTCTGACGCAGGCAGGGAGGAACCATTCCAAGCCCCTACATCCATAGCCATAGATTTCTTTCCTGCTTGCTGTATGTACTTTTTGATAAAAGACAGCAGCAAGACACAGGGGTTAATAATGAATTCTTTTTCTTTAAAATGTCTTTACTTGATGTGGAAAAGTCTAATCATTATATGTGCTTGTAGTTTTTGGTAATACAAAAATTGCTATTTTAATGTAAAGGTAACATACAGTATTCTACAAAAAGGATTTGTGTTCTAGATATACAGAAAGTGGCACAATTTTAGGGGTTAGACCTTTGATCCAAAATATGCCCTCAGTCCAATCCTATAACCAAGTATTTTTACCACAGCAAAATATGAATTAAATTCCTAACCCCCAGTGACTAGGGTAGGAATCTGGACAGTCTCTTCTTAGGAACTGACTTGTTCTTTAGTCATCCTGTATGGCCATTTTATGACACATAAGTTACGGGTTTTCACTACAGATAGACCAGATTTTCTTTACTTAGCAACAGTGGCTACTTTTAACTTTCATTTAAAAAATAATTTGAAGATGTGGTTGCTCCAATTCAAGCTTAATAAAGGAAAAATAGAAATTAAAGTGAGCTGGCACCATGATGAACTATAAGAGAACTATGACTCACAATCGTGTTTCATAAATAGGCAGCTTTATTTAAAATGTCATATCCAACATGGCACAGGCAGTAGAGAAGAGGAAAAGAGGAACTCTTCAAAAGAAAAGGGGAGGTGTGGATGAAGAAGAAGGGATGGGAAAAGACATGTAAAAAGGAGAAGATGCAAAAAGAATGCAAGGGAGAGATTGGTTTGGGAAAAGAAAGGAGAAAACATATATAAAAGAGGCAAACTCTGAAAAAGGCAAATATGTTTTGTTTTTGTTTTGGGTTTTTTGTTTTTGATGTCACTAAACCCCCTTGCTGAATCTTTTTTTTTTGTAATTAAGTCGCCTGACATTTATTTTCCCTATATACAGGACTAACACTCTTAAAGACATTCTCAGGGGAAATAATTATAAACATGATTAATGAAGCACCATGACCTTAATTTGTTACGCATTTGTTACTCAAGAAACAAATACAGTGCTTTTTAGGGTAACAGTCACCCAGATAGGGAAAGTAAATGCAGGGCCCTTCACATCCCGTAATGGGGCTGAGTGAGGTGGGGACTTGGGCAGAGTGTCAACATAAAGCAGTCCTCTGCAAACTTTTCCAGGCATGCCAGCTCTTAAAAGACCAGCTTGGAGAGAATAACTGGCAGGGGGGGGAGTACCACTTGATGTATACGCACCTGGACCAGTGATCCAAAGCCCTCCCCGACAGAGAGGATGTAGCTATTCTTTCGGCTCATTGGCTGTGTGTGAGTTGGCAATGTAAATTTCTTCCCCTCCTTTTCACGCTCTCCTTAGTTAATTGTGCAAAGTCCATTACTCTAGCATTGTGTAGGGAAGAGTGAATTATCATCATCATCATCAATCCTCTTCACTCCCGCTGGAGTATAAGGCACCAACAAAGAGTGAATTATACCCTTATTTAATTTAAGGTCTGAATATTAAATCTTGTCCACATTCTGATTTAATAAGTTTACAATACAGCTATTTTTCATCTTATGGTAGCATTAAAGAATAATGGTTCTCTCTTGCAGTAATACTACAGCCTATCTAAACTATACCAATGATGCAAGGTGAAAGTGGAATATCCTCTTGCTGCTGCTCATTGTATATCCTGGTTGGGAGGGAAAAATCTTTCTTTTTACATTTGCCTGAACAGAAAAAATAATTAATAAACATATGTTGCTCTTTAATAAAGTCTCTACTTATGGAAAAGCCTTTATTAAATTTAATAGGGTTAAATCATCAGGGTTCTATAGAAATATGACAGGGTTCTTTAGAAAGTATTCTAAAATATATAGAATTGCATATAGCATGATATCCTTTCTATAGGCTTTTTGAGTCATTTTTTAGAAGGGATACAATTTTTCTATAAATTCTCTAGACTTAAAGGCCCTGTAAAAAGGTTATATTAAATTCCGTCAGATTTTTCTGTAAGCATTTCATCCAAAGATTTACATGTGGTTTATAAGCATTATTTAAGCCTCATAAAACACTTTTGAGATAGGCAATACTATACTATTTTTTCATATTGATAATGGTCATGATGCTAAAAAGCATTAAGGATGTCCATACATTTGCTTAAGTGAGTAGTCCCACTGGCTGCCTGGGGCCAGTCTGAGAAAGACTAGTTAATGCCCAATCCAGGACAGAATGTATGCACATGCCTGCTTTTAATCATGGGTTTAGTGCTGTCCTCAACATCATGCTTTAGTGAATTGGATCCTGACTGATTTGCTTGAGGTCACAAAACGAAGTGATTTTCTCAGTATGTAGTTCTACCCCCTGGACAACAAAGGTGGCATTTTCATTATTTTAATATAATAATCTGACCTAACATGAGAAGTCAGGAAATTCCAAATTAGAGCAATTTACATCCTGGAGAAAGAAAGGGAACAATACAACCTGGATATAATTTTTAATGGAGATTTGGTAGTACATATACTTGGGTTCTTGTTTTATATATGCATGTTTATGGCTTTTGAGAAATATTACATATTTTAAAATGTGAGCCTGCGCTGGAAAGTAATGTAAAAACAGCACCTGCCTACTCAACAGATTTGCTTCTGAGTCATATCTGCTGACTTTAGTGACAAAATAGAATTTTTATGGCTTTTTACTCCTGCTAGCTCTGTACTTCTAGCACAGCTAGCAGAGTGAGTTGGATTCTATTCCTTCTTTTGCATCAACCAGGCCATTGATCAATTTCCAGCCATTTGCACTAGTACAATCCCCCTGGACTCAGTGTGTGGGATAAAATGTGTATATATAAATTGTTTAATTTACTTCTAATTACACAATTTCAAGTAATAGGCATATACACTTTGTACAAATAACTTTATCACAAAGTGAATTATCACAAAGTCATAAACTCCTAAAAACAGGAGTTTTCAATAGTGGCCCTGATATACATTTTTCAGAAGTTACATGAAGAACTTTGCTATGGTAGGGGGTCATGCACTCTGTGTTTTTTGCAGGCCGAGCTTATTGTACACACCAAGGCCGCTTCACTTCCTCTCTATCCCTACCCATCCCACAAGCTCTCGTGGCCATTTCCCCATTCCCTTATATTTAAGTAACTCAGTGCTACCCTGCACCCTTTCCCACAGGCCAAAAGTTCTGTGTGCCCCCTACTCCTCTTTCCCCCCATACCAGGGACTCTGTGTCTCCTCATTCTTTCCTTTCTCCCTCATATCCCACTTTCTCCAATGTACCAGGTCCCCCAGTATCCCCCTGCCAGGTGTGTGACCCCATTTCCCACTTTCCTCCATATCCCCCATTACCTCTTCCCACCACACCAAGTGTTCCCAATCTGCCCCTGCCAATGGTTGTGTGGGCCGTGCATTACTCCTTTCCCCATATGAAGGTTCCTCATTCTTCCATCCCCAATGGCTCTGCATGCACGTACTTTCACTCAGATCAGGATTCCCCAATCTCTCCTCCACCATGCCAGGAGCTCTGTGTACCTCAATTACCCCTATGGCAGAGTCCCCCACTCTACCCATGCCAAGGGATCTGCATGCATCCCCATTTCCCCTTTCCCCATGCCATGGTCCCAAACTCACCAACCAGTGTGTGTGTGTGTGCACCCTACTTCCCTCTCCCCATACCAAGAGCCCATATTCTTCCTCCCCCATGCTAGGGCCTCTCTATGTATCCCTGTTCCCCACTTTTCCCACTTCTCCCCCAGGGGATTCGGCTTTATATGCACTGCTTTTGTAAACTAATTTGGAACAAAATTCCAGTTGATGAGCAATAATAGTGGATTTCCTCCAAAGAGGGTAACAGTTTGTATCTTACACTTGCACTTCTTTCAGATACATAAATAGCTGACCAATTAGTATTAAGCCCAAGCAGACCTATCATTTATGTCATCAGCTGAGTGGCTGGCTTGATTCTCTTTGCTAATTTAACAAGCAGGTTTTCACTTATCTGGTTGTCAAGGAAGGACAGATTGACAACCAAACATTTCTTCAGTCAGACTCATCTGTTGAATACACAGGGATGAGACTATGAAGCATTTTGATGAACTCAGCTAGCAGCTAATAGGCCATTCCCTCAGTAGAACTGGATACAAATTATACACACACATACAACTGCCCCTATGGCTTCTGAATTTGGCCCCAAGTTAATACTAGAGCTGCATACCAGGAATTTACAACATAGCATTTCGATATTTCCAAAATTGGAGGCCTTAAGGAGAGTTAAATTAGAGCCTTTACCTCCCTCTTGGGTTTGAAGAACAACAAATTCTTCTTTGTGACCAAATTCTAATGCTTATTCCTCCTCAACATTGCTAAGATCCATCCTTTGTTCTGTATCCCTTCAGTGACAGCTCACATCCAGACCCTCATTATGACTTCTCTTTATTAATATTACCTCCTCCTCTCTGGCCTCCCTGACATGCCCATCAGCTCCTTCAAATCTATACAAAATGCTATTGCTAAGATTGGCTTCCTTGTCCATATTATTAATCACTAGCAAAAATACCCGGCGTTGTTCGGGTCCGTTGGACGGGGAGGAGGTAGAGAGCAAACCTGACACCCCCACCTCACCCCCGACCAAACCCAACACCTCCACCTCACTTACCCCTCGACCAACCCCGACTCACATTTTCACCCCCCACCCAAACCCAACACCCCACGTCACCCCCCCTACCAACCCCAACACCCCCTGACCAACACCCACACCTCACCCCCCGTAGACCAAACCTGACACACCCACCTCAATTTCCCCCCCAACCAAACCCGACATCCCTACCTACCACCACAAACAAACCCGACACCCACACCTCACTTACCCCTCGACAACCCCGACCCCCTCCTCACGCCCCAACCAAACCCAACACCCCCACCTTACCCCCCCCCAACCCAACACCCCCGACCAACCCCAACACCCACACCTCACTCCCCACCCACCCCGACACCTTCCCACCCCCCCAGACCAAACCCAACACCCATGGCTCACTTACCCCCCGACCAAACCTGACACCCCCACCTCACCCCCCGACCAAACCCGACACCCCCACCTCACCCCCTGACCAAACCCGACACCCCCACCTCACTTACCCTCCAACCAAACCCACCTCGGGTCCGTCGGAGGTGGGGAGGGGGCAGAGAGCTGAGTGAGTGCAGGGTTCGTTGGAGGGGGCAGAGAGCTGAGCGAGTGCAGGGTCCGTTGGAGGGGGTATTATGACATCATAACTATGTCACAGAGAACAGCAGCTGCCAGCTGATGTGATTGGCCTTTAAATAATTTCACCCCTGGGGGGCGTCAGAGATGAGATTTGAAAAATTTTCGACTCTTACCCTGATTAGGACCCTAAGGCCTCTAACTGTACCAAATTTCAAGTCTCTAGCTCAAACGGTGTGGAAGGAGTAAGGGAACATACATACACACATACATACATACACGCATACATGCATACACCATTTGACTTTTATATATATAGATTTTCTCCTTCACCCATTTTCACCCTGTCTGCTGCATTCTCCTTCTCTGCTGTCTCAAGTTCAAGATTCTTTAGTCTACCTTCAAAGCTCTGCCCCTCCACAACTTGTCCCTCCCTACTTATGCACCCGGTCCTGTTCAGAATCACCCCCAAACTTCAATTGCTCCACCGATGATGCCGGCCTTTGGTTGGCCATTTTTCAGATTTTCATACAAATGTCTTTATACCTTCTTCTAACCACCCCAGATGCGTGGAACACACTTTCAGACAGGCCAGCAGAAACCTTTCAAAGACTCCCTCAAATTATCCTAGGCGTTTCAACATTGACATTTTGCTCATGATTGGTCTACCTAGTGAAGTCTCATCCATACTGGAGCTACAGTCTATAAGCAGAGGAGAAATACTGAGGCAGAACAGAAGTGCCAGCAGTGTAAATCTCATACCGTGTTTCCCCGAAAGTAAGACGTGCCCCGAAAATAAGACGTACCTCCAGTTTTGCCTCTTGCCGTAATATAAGGCACCCCCCCGAAAATAAAGCACCCCCCCCGGAGCTACCGGTACCGTAAGGCAGCGGTCAAAATTTGGGTGGTCGCGGAGCCGGAGCCGCAGCCGGAGGAGAGGGGCGGGGTCAGTAAGAGAGGCGAGCCGGGGAGGGGGAGAAGAGCGGGGCCGGAGATGGAGCCAGGGCCAGGAGAGGAGAAGAGGCGAGCGGGGGGGGGGGAGAAGAGCGAGAGCGGAGTGGGGGGGGGGGAGAGAAGAGCGGAGACTGAGCCGGGGCCGGGAGAGGAGAAGAGGCGAGCGGGGAGGGGGGGGGAGAAGAGCGGAGGCGGAGCCAGGGCAGGAGAAGAGGCGAGGCGAGCCGGAGTGGGGGGGGGGAAGAAGAGCGAGAGCGGAGCCGGGGCTGGGGGAGGAGAAGAGGCGAGGCGAGCCGGGGAGGGGAGGAGGGGAGGAGAAGAGCAAGAGCGGAGCTTGGGAGAGGAGAAGAGTCGAGCCGGAGCGGGGGGGGGGGGGAGGAGGAGGTAAGTGGTGGGAGCCCCGCATGCCTGCCGGGGAACAGGGTGCTTTCCCACTTTGCAGGGAATCGCTACCATCATCTCTATTTTTAAATTAGCAAATTGCATTTTAAATAGTTTCAGGGCATTTAAAAACTTTTTTCTGTAATAAATGAAAGAGCACTGATATTTAGATGAGTTGTGTGCCAGGAAGAGAAAACTACCAAACAAGGACCTAAAGCGATCCCCTGTCTTCACATGCTTGATTTCATTCCTTAATTAGAGCCATTAATCAATAGGTATGAGATATGAGGCTTAAGGGCCGCCAAAACAGAGAGCCTCCAGCTACGGTGGCCGCTCCTGTGCCGTGCCCCCCCCACTGAGTCCATAATTGGCCCCACACCCCAGGAGGTGATGATGGCTAGGAGAACAGGTCTCTCACCTTCCTGCTGCCTGCAGGGCATGCATAGTGCAGGGGTGTGGAGCCTGATTGCAGGCACTAGCAGAAGAAGGTGGGGGGAGGAGACCCTCCCCACACCTCCCCAACCCAGATCCAGCCACCGACCTACCTGCTGGATACTTCCTGCTCCCCCCCTGCAAGCCCTGCTCCAGCTCCCAATGGGAGCCATGGAGCTAGTGCTTTTGGCTGGAGAGTCCCCTTGGAGCCAGAGACCTCCAGAGCTGGTGAGTGTGGCCAGGGAAGGGGGGCAGGGTCAAGTGTGGATGAGTGTTTGGGAGGGGTGTGTGGGGTTGGTGTGGACTGTGGAGGATGTCTGGTGGAGGGCGCAAAATAAAAAGAACAACAATATCAAGACTATCAAATTATTCATTTATTTTCATTAAATATATAAGGTAAATAATGAAATTACAAACCAAACATATATTCTAATATGCAATGCTACCTTATGCAATATTCATTTTAAAAGTTTAAAATAAGCAGTGCTCCAGGAAAAGGGAATGGGGGGGGGAGGACAGAGGCGCAAGGTAAACATTTTGCCAAGTTTGCTATTTTATACCGTATCAGTAAATGTTTTTCTGGTTATGCTGGTTTGTCTGGGTATGCTGGTTATGTTTGTCTGGTTATGCTGGTTTGTGGTGACAACTACTACCGTACCGTATACAGGTAATAAATTTCCTTTTTTTTTGTTCAACAATAAATGTGTACCGTATTCTTCTTCATGGAAAAATAAGACATCCCCTGAAAATAAGACGTAGTGCATCTTTGGGAGCAAAAACTAATATAAGACACTGTCTTATTTTCGGGGAAACAGGGTAGCAGCAGCATGTCTGCTGTTAATCAAAGTAACCCATAGTGGCATCTCTTATTCAGTGAGCCACAGACAATTCAAAATTTAAATTGGCGTGATCACCCTACTCAGGTGTTCACAAAACCAAATCAATCAGTGATGTCATGGTCATCTTTGAACTTGAAGGATCAACAACAACTGTACTTTAGTTTATATGGGAGAGAGAGAGATACAATCTAAATAGCATAGCTATTACTAAAGTTGCCTGTCACTTCCTATCATATGACCCTGTTTTCAGTTGCTTATAATTTTGCCAATCTTTAACCATTTGGGCTGAATTTTCTCAAGCCTGGTATCTGCATCAGGCTCAGTATTTTTGAAAAAATGCAGCTAAAATCATTTAGCAGTTCCAAGAACAAGGCTAGGATCTAATATGTTGGTTTACCCATGTTAAATAATTCTGGAGACCTTTTCTTTTAAATGCTCTAGGACCTTCCTGCCTTGAAGCAAAGACTCAAAATTTGATAGAGGGAGTGGCAGCTATGTCTTTTGCCATCCTCATGCAAATCCACCCAAATTGGGCAACTTATAACCTTTGAAAAGTCACAGTTTGTACATGCTCAGTGGAGACTTGTTAGGTTTTAGCTGCTAAAAGTTTCTTAACAGTCCACTCTTAATGAGTATGTTTGAGGCTTTCATAGCTCCTAGTGCTGATTGACTGTGTGTGTGTGTCATTCCCAAAGAGCTGCTCAGACCTGGGTGGGCTGGGCACTGGAACAGAGAAGAGACAGAATGGCGCATGGACAGGTTTTAAGGGATGGGGCAGAAGGAATCAAACTTGGGGAACTTGGCAGAAGAGTCTGTGCCCACTTCAGCACAGAGCCTGGAGTGGAATCAAGATTCCTAAGTCTCAGCATGCATCTTCTAGCTCAGGGGTCTCCAAACTTTTCAGCCCGAGGGCCGCATTAACTATCAAATAGCAGTTCGGGGGCCGACAACACACTCGAGGTCCAAATAAAAAAGAATCAAAACATGGATGTTGTTTTTAATTATTTATTTAATATTATTTTATTCAGTTATTATTTAATAACACATTGATACACTACACATGAACACCTGTTCACTACACATGAACACTACACCTGAACACTACACATGAAACACCTGTTCACTACACCTGAACACTACACATGAACACCTGTTCACTACACATGAACACCTGTTCACTACACATGAACACCTGTTCACTACACTGAACACTACACATGAACACCTGTTCACTACACCTGAACACTACACATCAACCCCCCAACTGACCCACCCAGCCAGGACTCTCCCCCCAAACCTCCTTTCCTCCAACCCCCCCCAACTGACCCACCCAGCCAGGTCTCTCCCCCCCAAACCTCCTTTCCTCCAACCCCCCCCCCCCCAACTGACCCACCCAGCCAGGTCTCTCCCCCCAAAACCTCCTTTCCTCCAACCCCCAACTGACCCACCCAGCCAGGTCTCTCCCCCAAAAACCTCCTTTCCTCCAACCCCCCCCCAACTGACCCGCTCAACCCGGTCTCTTCCCCCCCCCCCCAACTGACCCGCTCAACCCGGTCTCTTCGCCCCCCCCCCCCCGCAAACTGACCCGCTCAACCCGGTCTCTTCCCCCCCCCCCCCCCCGCAACTGACCCGCTCAACCCGGTCTCTTCCCCCCCCCCCCCCCAACTGACCCGCTCAACCCCTGTCTCTTCCCCCCCCCCAACTGACCCGCTCAACCCGGTCTCTTCCCCCCCCAACTGACCCGCTCAACCCGGTCTCTTCCCCCCCCAACTGACCCGCTCAACCCGGTCTCTCCCCCCCCCCCCAACTGACCCGCTCAACCCGGTCTCTCCCCCCCCCCCCCAACTGACCCGCTCAACCCGGTCTCTCCCCCCCCCAACTGACCCCGCTCAACCCGGTCTCTCCCCCCCCCCCCAACTGACCCGCTCAACCCGGTCTCTCCCCCCCCCCCCCAACTGACCCGCTCAACCCGGTCTCTCCCCACAGACCGTTTCGCCGCCTGGCAGTGGGTGGCTCCTTGTTTCTGGCGGTGCGGCGCGTCCCGGCCCCAGCTCTGAGCCGTCCCTGGCGGCGGCGGCAGCGGACCACGCGGCGCGTCCTGGCCGGCGGCGGCAGCGGAGCACGCGGCGCGTCCCGGGCCCGCGGCTGGCGGCGGCCGCGGAGCACGCGGCGCGTCCCGGCCCCGTGGCTGGTTCCCGACCGATCTCCACGGGCCGGATGAGAGGGCCTCGCGGGCCGCATCCGGCCCGCGGGCCGTAGTTTGGAGACCCCTGTTCTAGCTGAATATATTTGTGAAAACTACTACCTAAGTGTGTTCCTCCACCCTTTCTACTTGTAGCTTATGTGGTAAAGGTCTGTGTGGTGGAAATAAATGTTCTAACCCAGCTGAAGAACGAGATAGTGTCAATATGATGGCATGAAAGCTTTTTTCTCAGCTTACAGTTTAATAAACTAAAAAATTACACACAAATTCTATGCTAAAAGGACATTTATTAAGGTTGCAAAGTCAAGCACCCAAAAGTTAGAAAATGCCAGAATTATGGATGCCTGTACAACCTTAACTTGGCTCCCCTGTGAGTGTATATATCATGATGTTTTTTAATTAATGATCATATACTATGTTTCCACAAGACTTTGCCTCGTTCAGTGAACAGAAAGGCTTGAGTTTCTCAACTTTGTGTGTAGACAAGGCAAAGGTACGGCACAAGAGACTGTCTACTTCTACTAAATAGTGGTGTTTTGGACAGAATGGAGTAGCTGGAGAGACGGTGCTGTGGCAGATGGGAAGGAACATAGTATAATTTCCAACTCACAAGACAAAATGTTAGTTTAATATAAATTCCTATCCAACACTATGCTTTACGTATGCACGCAACATTATAACCTTCAACACTGATGATATTTTAGTAAAGCTTTTTGCTGGCCTCATCCAAGCATACTCACAGTAACTTCATGAAAGTTCCAGGACTATTTTTATAGTTTATTTTTTGCATTTTACTCAGACTGAACAATGAAGCTAAACAATTTTCACTTCTGGGCTCTCATGTACACGGTGCTGGTATGTTTGTGGATTTCACAGCTGTATTGCAAGTGAGCTAACATGGGCTGGTATGTCACACCGGTACATCCCACCTTCAGACAAATCAAAGGAGTTATGCCCTAGAATTTGCAGAAATGGTCTTCTCTAAACATCTAAGCAGCCATGGGGAATCTGAGAACAGAATAAAAAACAAAACAAACATGGTCTAAGACACTGCCCTGGAGCAAAGCCACATTGGGAAGAGTTTCACAAATAAAAGGCTGATACAATGTAGCTAAAGCAAACCATGATCCAGATAGGAAGGGAGGAAGACAGATATATGAAGGGGTTTGCAAGCCTAGCTAAAGTGTGACGGATGGTAGGGGGAGGTTATAAATAAGGTTTGGCAAATGGAGGGAAAGGTGGCATGGGAGTCATCATTTTCCTTTTCCAGTTTTAGCATGGGGAGAATTTTTGAATAAATAAAACCTATTGTCATTAGGTCAAGTGTTGTTAAAAAAAATACCAATATCTATATGTATGAGCTAGAAAGTTCAAGTATACAAGAATGAAATTTAGACAAGTATGTAGACAAAACGTAGACAAGAATGAAAGTTGGCTTGTGTAGTTTCACTGCCCAAATTGAAATGTAAAAGAGTAACTGAATATAAATGGTAAAAACAATTCAGTGTTTAAGTTTTTGTTTTGTTTCTGATTCTGCAATAAGACGTACGAGGGAATGATGGTCCACACACACAAATCTAATGGCAAAACTGGAGCCTTAGTGTGTTTAGTAATAAGCTACCAATTATTTGAAATGTTATGATATTTGAAACTATATGTTTAATCATGATGAGCTCCTTTTATCTGCTGAAAAAACTTGAATTAGTG
>JAVMKO010000001.1:180792811-181020892 GCA_032164245.1 Sternotherus odoratus | reverse complement strand
ATAGCCTCTGGTATTATATGCCTTGTGATTTGATATGGAGGGGAAATACCATTTACTTGTTAGTTTTGAAATCTCCATTAGTTGAAAGTAGTAATCAGTTAATGTAGGGAGGCAGAGTGGCCTCCCTCCGAACCAGAGGGTAAAGAAACACTCTCTCAGCTGGAGTGGGCGGGCCCAGACCAATATGGCCCTGCCCCCAGGAAGAGGAGGGGCGGAAGAGGAAGTATAAAGAGTGGGGCCCCTAGCTCAGTCAGGACAGCACCAGGAGGGAGACAGATGCAGCTCACTGGCTGCTCCTGCCACACCCTGCTGCCAAGCCAGGGGAGGCCCTGGACCCAGGGAACCCTGGTCTAGAGGAAGGACTGGGGTTTCCAGACCTGCCTGCTGCAGAGGGACTCCTGGAGCCTAGTAGTGACCCGTGGCTGACAGAGGCGGATGCTGTGGGGGAACTGGAGCTGCCAGCGGCAGAGTACCCTCTGGGAATGCTGGAGCCCAGCAGTGACCTTTGGCTGATGGAGGCAGACATAGAGGGGAAACTGGAGCTGCCCATGGTGGACAATCCTGGTTCCTGCTGGTGCCCCCTCGCCTGGGAGGTGCACCCCTGCCTGAGGGGCGTACCACTGACTCTGGACAGCACACCTCCTGACCCTAATTCCCCAGTAACTGGGAGGCGTGACCAAGACTGTCCAAAGAGGCAGTAGCTCCCCACTGCCCCTAGCGGCTTGCGGACCTACTGACCCTCCTTACAGTTAACAATAAAAAGGTTTTCTCATTTGTCAGAAGCAAATATCTCTTATTAGCCTTTGGGATTTCATGGCCTTGCATCATCTGTCTTGTTGTTTTGCTCTTTGGAAGAGACTGCATGGAGCACACTAAGTTGTCATATCTGTTATTTGAACACTCATTATTGGCCATAACAAAATATTTTTTGCCCTTTAGTTACATTTTTCAATACTTAGAAGACTGCTATGTCATTTAGTGGGCATTTCTCAGCAATGCCAGAACACTGTGTCTCCTCTTACCAAAAACTGGCTACTTATTTCTTTTCTTTTCTTGGAATGGCTGATATGGTTTCAAGTTGGTGATTAAATATGCTCTTAATTTAGGCCATTTTTGTAAATATTTATTTTTCTTAATGACGAATCTCCATACTTGACAGGCACTTGCAATGGGACCCTTTCTTTCTTGACCTGAGAGGGCTTCCACTGTTCCATAAAGGTGAACTCTAGGATTTGTTTGTAGACTATCTTGGTTGGGATTCACCACCATTATTGCTTTTGTAAAACTCTCATCACTCCTACAGATTTAAAAAATCTCCTGTATTGCCGTGAAGCAGCCCTACTTTCACTGACGCCTTTATCATGTTAAATGCAACGGCCACACACTAACAACATTAAAAATAAAGTCTGAGAAAATCAAACTGTTTGGGTTCTGTGGAAGGGAATCCTGTTCAACTAGATGCCCACATAGCACAGTGCACACTCATTTCTACATTTTCTCATCACTGTCTTTTTGCTTCTGTCTCCATGAATGTGGAGGGCTAAACTGCCTTTTTATCTCCAAGCAATGTCAAGTTACACAACATCCCACACAGGCTGCTTCATGCTGGGATAAAGAGGAAGGCAGGAATGTTAAAACAATAATGCCTATGGTCTGAGGCCTGCAACTGGTAATCACATCCTAGCTAGGTACAGGTTGTTTCCTGGGAGATTATTTGAAGAAAATAGGCCTGGTTTGCAGCAAAAGGGGTTTTTTTTTGTTTTTTGTTTTGTTTTGTTCTTTTTTGCTAGTCAAACAGAGTAAACCTTTTCCCATATACATTTCTTTGCAATACTGAACAGCTTTTTCTCTCTGCCCTTACTAAAGCCAAGGACATCTGTTTTAGCTTCCCACTAGCCTGGATCTTGTTAGAAAAAGTCTTGCCAATTCTTTTCTTACCATGTGCTCTCTCAACCGTCAGACATTAAAGCGAACAGTAATTAGGAACAAGAGACTAAAATCAGGAATATGTCAAGGAAGAACACTTATTCAGAAGTGCATAAAAATAATATGCACATAGATCAAACAGAATACAAAGAAGACTCTCAATTGGTACCCGAGGCTGTGTCATTGAATCTAGAATAGGAAAAATTGTAGCTGAACCTAGTCACTTTTGAAAATGAAATTTGGCCATCCAAGTTACTAAAGCCCTTGAACACTGAGAGGAATAAATTACAATGCCTAAATACCTTTAAAAACTGGGCATAAGTGCCAAATTTAGCCCTTGGCTATAGTAATTGTAAACACAATGTGAAATCCCCTCTCTTTCCACCTCTTCCCACTCTAACCAGCTTGAATACTATTTCAACTAAACTGGAGACATAATACAGACCAGGCTTGGGTGGTCTGAACTCTTTTCATTGAATTGGTTTCAAAATCACCTTCAACCAATTCAGCAAAATCAGTGGTTTTGAAATCAGGTGAACATAAATGGTTCAGGCCCAGGGCCGGTGACAGGGGGGTACTACGATTACAGCTGTACCGGGCCCCCCGACTTTAGGGGGGCCCCGGTACACAGCTGTACCCCTTGTCGCCGGACCTGGAGAGCGGGGAAGGGGCGGGAAGGCGGCGCGGCTCTCCCCCAGACAAGCGCGCCTGGCCCCGGCAGGAGCAGAGAGCCCGGCCGGCGGCAGCAGCGCTGTCCGGGGAGAGGGGGGGGGGGAGAAAGGGCGGCTCACGCAGCTCTCGCTGCCCGGGGGGGGGAGCGCTGGCTGGGCTGGGCTGGACGGGGCCCATCCGCTGTTGGTTGGGCTGGGGGGAGGGGAGCGCCGGCTGGGCTGGGCTGGGCTGGGGGGGGCAGCCGCTGTCGGCTGGGCTGGGGGGGCCCCGGCTGGGCTGGGGGGCCCCCAAACTATCAAAGTAGGGGGCCCCCAAATTTCTGTCGCCAGCCCTGTTCAGGCCACCCAAACCTCTGGCTCCAATTAGTTTTTTAAATGGTTAGAATGTATGGGGAAATCTCCCTGGCGTAGACAAGCCATTTCTCTTTAGCCTGAAGATCCCTGTGTACCAGCTGAGCAACTAATTTTGCATGCCGTCTCCCTGCCTATCAAATTTGGATGTGGAGGATTTGGCATGAAGAGTGATTTGAGATCCGCATTACCTCTGCACCTGGTTTCTGTCCATTCTAATATGTAATCTCCAAAGTAACCGTGTGTTCTTGGCTCAATAACCTTAGCTGTGGCTGACAAACACAGATCAGATTATTTAGTTTCTTTTTATTTGAGTGTACAAAGAATGTTGCAATAACAGGGCGTGCTTGCTTGTTATGTCGCCACCAAGGAAATCTCTCCCTCCATCCATTTGCCAGCATATTATATTTCAAACAGATTACCAATCAGGACACTGATGGTAACTGTTTTCTCCCTGTTTATCCCTCTGTGCCAGTGACTTCAGAAAAACACTGAGCCAGAGAAAATGCAAACAAATAATGTTTTAGTTCAAAAACAAGAGTACTAATGAACAGTGTGGTTAATTCTGCCATGGTAGCATCTACCTGGATATAGTTTTCCAGGTACTGCCTTCTGTTTCTGGTGCACTTCTGATGCCTGAAATTTGCAGTGGGAAGGTTGCAGAATATAGCCTGGTTCCTTTTTTTTCTTTCATCTGTCTCTTCATGTTCTATGCCTTGATTGTTAAACCCTGGCTGATTTACTGTTGAAAAGGACACAGGTGAATGGAGGCAATTTGGAGGCAATAATTTATAGAACACTAGCAAAAATACCCGGCGTTGCTTGGGTCCGTCGGAGGTGGGGAGGGGGCAGAGAGCTTAGCGAGTCCGGGGTCCGTTGGAGGGGGAAGGGGGCAGAGAGCAAACCTGATACCCCCACCTCACCCCCGACCAAACACGACACCCCCACCTCACCCCCCGACCAAACCCGACACCCCTACCTCACTTACCCTCCGACCAAACCCAACTTGGGTCCGTCAGAGGTGGGGAGCGGGCAGAGAGCTGAGCGAGTGCAGGGTCCGTTGGAGGGGGTATTATGACATCATAACTAGTCACAGAGAACAGCAGCTGCCCAGATGATGTGATTGGCCTTTAAATAATTTCACCCCTGGGGGGCATCAGAGGTGAGATTTGAAAATTTTTCGACTCTTACCCTGATTAGGACCCTAAGACCTATAACTGTACCAAATTTCAAGTCTCTAGCTCAAACGGTGTGGAAGGAGTAAGTGCACGTACATGCACGCACGCATACACCATTTGACTTTTATATATATAGATTTTGGAACTGACTTCCTCAAACTCCCCCCAAAGAGAATAGTTTTTATAAAGGGTTTGAGTTTCCAGCCTCTGATTCTGTGTGCTAGCAAAGAATTCAAATGTCTCCAAAGGAGAGGAAAAATCACCAGAACTCTTTTCAAGAGAAGCCCCCAGTCTGGATCACTTCCTTAAACTAATAAGAGTAGACTTATAGGCCCAGCTGTCCTCTTCTTGCCAGGGAAACTCTCCTAGAAAGTTTCCCTGATCTCTGATTATGATGAGTTTGCTGAGATTGCTCCAAGTACTCTGAATAAACTCATTCAACACAGTGAATCTGGCAGACCTATACAAGGAGGAATTTGGCTCCTGGATTCTAAATCAGATGACTGTACAACAATTATTAGAGGCACACTCTGTCTAAATATATTTTACAAGGTGCTGTTTACTTGTAACCTCTACAATTTCTATAATTTTCTGAAAATGGGGTGGGGAACTGATGTAAGGAGCTCTCTCCCCTTCCATCTATTGAAAAAGTGAGACAAAAGACCTGAGGAGCAGATTGTATTTGCACAACAAAGCACCTTGGTGATCAGTGGAGAGACCTGCTTTGCAAAATTATCAGTTTTGGCCTCTTTGGGTTAAAATGTACTTTAATCTTGGGTGCAAGGGTAATGAAATGTTAATTCTTATTGTATAATGAAAAGGCAGCAGAACTGTCCTTAGCCTGCCCTAATGGGGGCAGGAGTGACCCTAAGTTTACCTCATTTTCTAAGTAGGGGGTCGGGATGCCAAATTTGAGTGAAAGTTGGAGGAGTGGTGTTAGCTCTGTTTCAGGAGTCCTAGATATCATTTGACCCTCCTTCTCCACTGTTTAAAAATAAATTCAATTGAGAGCTTCTTCTTTCTGCTCAGTAATCACTACTGCTGAAATCACTGAGCAGGTCTAGGGGCCTGAACAGTAGACTTGGCTTGTGGACAGTATTGTGGTGAAAGGCAACACAGCAGATGCAGCAACAGTGAGGTTCCCTGCAAATCACTAAGAAGTGGGCTAAGTGATGGTTTGCATTCTAGCATTGTGGCTAGAGGCAGTGAGCAGTGAGAATGGCAAGCAGAAGGAGCAGTGAGGAGTAGCAGGGTTGACAGTGGCAGGCGTGACCCAGCGTAGCGGAGGCATCGCTCAACCATTCCCCTCCTTCAGGGGTGGGAGGTGAAGCTGTGTCAATGCACCGCTGGATTCTGGGTCTTTGCTGACCTCACACAACAAACCATGAGTGGGTGCAGTGGAGGGGAAGGGGAGTGGAATGTTAATGGCCGTTTGAACATTGGACTTTCACACTGCAAGGTGGGAAACGAAGGCAAAGGACACTGCCCAAGATACCGTGGGGGCAGGTGTTTACTTATAGTTTGCATGCTTTTGAATCACTGTGGTGTTTTCCCAAAGTAATATGTGTTCCCTCTCTCTTGTAAGTTCTCTTTTGTTGTACACACACTCAGCACTTGTGAGTGGGGATGTCTTGCCCCTTAGTGCATGTCTACACAGCATTTCAAAACCCACTGCTGTGGGTCTCAGAGCTTAGGTCTACAAATTCGGTTTTGTGCTAAGGCGTTAAAAAAAGCTGTATAGGCATTTGGGCTTGGCCGCTGAGGCCCAGAGAGGTGGATAGATTTCAGAGCTCCATCCCCAGCTGCAATGTCCACAGTACTGTTTTTAGTACCATAGTATGAGCCCTGTGACCTTGAGTCAGTTGTTCTGGCTGCTGAGACTCATTCCTGCAAATTTTTAAATGTAGACATTCCACTGGATGCTTCTAAGGGTGGTGTTTAGTTTTCCCAGTTTTCTGGGTGGGGATTCAAGCAGGTTCTGGTTTATATTTTTAAGAGGATCTGGAGATCTTGAACTTGGCCCTTTTTGCTGCCACAACCACTTTGCAGGTTTTCAATTGGTTTACTTGATATATTTGACAGTACTTAGTGTCTTACAGTCTGTTTAGTTATATCTCTTAGAACAGGGATGGTTGGTTCTGGTTGTGTGGGTCTTTCACACAGAAACAAGGGAGAGAAAAACATTTTTGAAAATAGGAAAATGTTGCTGTGAAACCACAGAATTAGCAGGAGGATTAGAATCATATAATATTAGAGTTGGAAGGGACCTCTGGAGGTCATCTAGTCCAACCCCCTGCTCAAAGTAGGACCAATCCCTAACTAAATCATCCCAGCCAGGGCTTTGTCAAGCCTGACTTTAAAAACCTCTAAGTAAGGTGATTCTACCACCTCCCTAGGTAACCCATTCCAGTGCTTCACCACCCTCCTAGTGAAAAAGTTTTTCCTAATATCCAATCTAAACCTTCCCAACTGCAACCTGAGACCATTACTCCTTGTTCGGTCATCTGCTACCACTGAGAACAGTCTAGATCCATCCTCTTTAGAGCCCCCTTTCAGGTAGTTGAAAGCAGCTATCAAATCTCCCCTCATTCTTCTATTCTGCAGACTAAACAATCCCAGTTCTCTTAGCCTCTCCTCATAAGTCACGCGCTCCAGGCCCCTAATCATTTTTGTTGCCTTTCTCTGGACTCTTTCCAATTTTTCCACATCCTTCTTGTAGCGTGAGTCCCAAAACTGGACAAAGTACTTCAGATGAGGCCTCATCAATGTCGAATAGAGGGGAACAATCACATCCCTCGATCTGCTGGCAATGCCCCTACTTATACAGCCCAAAATGCCATTAGCCTCCTTGGCAACAAGGGCACACTGTTGACTCATATCCAGCTTCTCATCCACTGTAATCCCTAGGTCCTTTTCTGCAGAACTGCTGCCTAGCCATTCGGTTCCTAGTCTGTAGCAGTGCATGGGATTCTTCCGTCCTAAGTGCAGGACTCAGGGACAATACTTTACACTACTTTTATCTCTTTTTAACTCCTTAGATTTCAAGTTGACAGTCTCTTAAAAACATAGAGAGACTTTGGACCTGTTCCAAACCAAACTCTTATTTCAGTGGAACTAATCACATGCATAAGGACTCATTGTAAGGACTTGTAGCGCTGGACCCATCATTCGCAAACAATGACTACAAATCAGGAAACATGAAAATCTGAGGGGAAAATTTAAAGCAGTTTTCAGCATATTCATTAAGAATAAAGTATTACCAAAAATCTTATAAGTAACTGAAGAATGAGAAATAGACACATGCTGGGTCTGTAAAATGTTAGGCCTAAAATATGAGCATTCCTTGGAGATGAAGAATCTCTTAAAGCAGTGGTTCCCAAACTTTAGCAACCCAAGGACTCCCACTTTGATTTAAAATTTTTCATGGCCCCCCGGGTCCCCACCCTGCCCCACTCCTTCCCCCAAGATCCCACCCCTGGTCCTCCTCTTTCCACTGCATGCTTGCCACTCCTCTTCCCCACTTCTTTCCACCACCCCCCAACACCCTCATCCCCACTCCTCCCTCACTTCCTCTCAGTGCCCCCCACACGCCACTGAGCAGTTGTTCAGCAGTGTGAAGGACGAACTGTGAGGGAGGGGGAGGAGTTGATCAGTGGTGCCTGCAGATCCCAGTTTGAGAAATGCTGCCTTAAGGACTATCTAGGTCTGCCTCTGGGTACTCAAGGAATGCCTCTTGAAGGTGTTCAGGGAGTGAATTTTTACTCCACAAAGAGGTGTCTGATTTAAGATTATCTTTTTTGCTTCTATGATTTCATGATGTAACCTCACAATTATAAATTAAACTATAGTACCAGTAACCATGATCCAGCAGAGATGTATTATACTGCAGTTACAAGTTAACTGCCCCTTATCTTTGTGTACCTCCAGGTAAAGATTCTATAAGTGGAATTTAATTAAAAGTTCTGTTGATGATGCATGAACCAAAGGAGAATCCAGCTCATTCTCCCAGATTTCTATTGGTTCTGCGGAGCTAACATGAAGGAAAAGTAATTCAGAATAATCTATTTATATTTTTAATAATATTTTTTAAAAATTCATCCAATTTGGAAAAAATTCAGACATCCTTTTCCTCATGTACTCTGCGGTTCATCCTCCATAAAGTCATGTTATGCATTACTAATCTTTGTATAATAATTATTGACTGACTAATAATCACAAGATGCAAGTTTCAGAAAGAAAGGAATAATGCAGAAAATTCTTCCCATCATTTTACAAAAGCGCATGATGATACAGTAGACTCTTGATTATCCAGGATGATTGGAAAAAAATTAATCCTGGTTAATAAAATCTTGGATAAACACCATCCATAGGAAATATGGGGGTGGGGGGGAGAGGTTGGTTCACCAGCCATCCTGTGCTGGAGGGGAGGGGGTGTTGGGTCACTGGCTGCCCAGTGCCCTGGTGGGGTTTTTTGTGTGTATGTGCTCGGGGTGGCAACAAAGTCAGAGCCGGCCCTGTGAGTTATGCATATTTTTTTTACATCCTGGTTAATCCACAACCTGGTTAACCCAATCCTGGATAATCGAGAGTCTAGTGTATGTATAGATTAATAGCTTTTTATGCCAAAAGAGACCATTATGATCTAGTCTAACCTGCAATTCAAGAAGTGGTTTCTGCAGCAAGCCCATAGGCTCTAGCTCAACCAGAAATGATCTTTTAGAAAATATTATATATTTTAGAGGTATGTTGGGTCCCAAACTCAAACAAAGCACAAGAAGTGAAAGAACCAAATATGTATCAAACATCAGGCATACAAGATGGAAAAAACCCACAGTTCTGCAATTCAACACTGCCTCGGTACAGACAAGCATTTCATGGGAGGTAGCCACCAATACAGAACCACAAAAGAACAATTCTTCTGTTGACCTAGAAGCATCTATCTCTGGTCTTAGGTTGGCTTAATTACATCACATGGGGCATGAAGTTTTTCATGGACTTGATCAATGTAATTAAAGTGACCTAACTTTATAGTGTAGACCAAACCTTAGTTTCAGCAAATCTTTGTATATATAGCTGGCTGTATTGGTGCTTTCTGTATATGTATTTCTGACAAATGGGAATAGTTCTTAGCTCCTTCCAATGTTTTTTTTCTGCTTTAGTATTTTTTATGTAGTAAATGCCTAGTTTTTGTTGTCTAGTTACACTAGCCTTTTTACTCATCTTCCTTTAGGCTGTGATATAGACATTCACAATACCTGAAAAAGGTATTGTTTGAGAAATAGACAATGTTCAACTGAAACAGTAAATTGCAAATAGCATAACTCACATACATGTAAGCAAGAACTGCAATACATTCTATAGTGTATAATATTCGCACCAATTCTCCTATGCTATGTGTGACTCTTGCAATGACATCTCAGTAATTCTATATATCTGACCAATAAATAATGCAACATCTTGTTGCCAGGGGTACTGCTTATTTAGATATGTAGCAATGGTAACTTTTAGTGAAGTGAAAGGCAAATCACAATCTAATTTTTGGTGGTGATGTGTTGCAGGCAAAGAATTTTTTTTTTTAAAGTGTGCCAAAGAAAGTTATGTGCATACAAACGAAGGCCAGATTTGACACGCTTTTAAAATTTTTGGTCCAAAACAGCCAGAATTCATGAATAGTACTTTTGGATCCAGATACAGTACGCAACTTGTGCAGGGTTAAGATCAGCTCCGTTTAGCCAAACCATGCCTCTTCTAAGCTGCTCAGACACCATATTATTACACAGTCATCTGCTCTAATGCTCCTTTTCCATGACAGTTATATCAGAGCATAGATCCAAATTAAAGAAGAACTGATGGCAGACTCCCTAAATTACACCACACTGTGGAAAAACAAAAGCATGGCTGGTTTTGTAACTATAATAAAGCCCTTTATATCTAGAATGTTACTAACTATAAATTTTAAAATCATATGCATTTGTTGAGGAGTTTAATTGTGTGAACTGATAAGAATATCTGAAATACTTCTAGAGCAGATATGTAGGAATCATTCTGAATCACTGTTTAAATATCAGATCGAATAAAAAGGGGAAAAAAAGAAGTCAAGGCCAATACAATTTTTAGAAATAGCTCTTCAAATTTCATACTTAGTCGCATTCAATGGGGAATAATCTCTACAGCCATTATAGCTCTAGTTTAAACCATTATTATAGTCTACTGAGTAAGCCTAAAATATTGTAACCTTTCTCATTTACTCTTAACTGAAATGTTAGCGTTTTTCAAAACTCCTGAATAATTTCACCAACACAACTAGCAAATTTTAAAAAATTATGGTAAAAATTATTAAAGTCCATAAGATAACATTTTCAAAAGTTTGTAAGTGACTTGAGAACCTAAGTCCTTATTTCTAAAGGAACTGAAGGCATTTAGGAATGTAAGTGTCATTGAAAGTTAATAGGACTTAGGGTCCCATGTCATGTAGGCACTATTGAAAATTTTCCTAGAGACTTATTTTGGAAGAAGAGACATACAGTATGAGTAAAGAAAACTCCAGCTGCACTTCAGTGAAAGGTCAAACCAAGTGGTAATCCTTCAAGATTGTTTTCAGGTAAGTTTCTATGTGTATTGTTTTTACCTGCACCACTGTAATTATAAATTGCCATTGCTTCTTTCTGTTGTAGACACTGTCTAGGATTGTCTCCAAACCCACCCAGGAGCATGTGCATTGTCCTTATTATTTAATATTTAAATTGTGGTAATTCCCACTGGCTGATAGATGCTTACCAAACCTGGATGAAGACAAAGGCCCTGATCCTTCAAGGAGCCAGGAGTTATCCACAGGGAATTAACTGCAGAATCAAGCCCAAAGCCTGCATTGTCATAAACAAACTAAATAAATAGGTTCAAACTGCTGCATCTTCCAAATTAACTCCCTTTGCCTTTCAATCATCTGTATTCCATGTGCCTCTGCTTGTCTATGCTGTGGATTTTTAGCCACTTAGGTAGCTGCACTGGTGCAAACCCCTAGTGTAGACATGGTGCACCACTTTAAAAATACAATTTGCACTGGTGCAGTTTATCCCATTTTCAAACAGTTGGCGCTTCCATAACCGGACCATGTCTCCATTATAGGTGTATACTTGAATAGCAACACTTGTATAGTTGCACCAGTGGCTAAAACCCACAGTATAGACAAGACTATAATGTAATGGATTGTTTCTTTGTCGAAGGCGAAGGTCACTGAATGTGTGTGAAGAACGGAGCTATTAATTACCAGGCAGATGCATGAAAATAGGGAACACAGAGTAGGCGAAGTTACAGGGAAGGATGGAGCAGGGAGTAACGACTTCAATATGAATTCTTAGTGGAGCCTCTGACTGGCTTTTTTTTTTTTAATTCAAAAATCCCAGACAGCGTCTGCAAAAAAAAAAAAAGTCATAGCAATTTAAATAAAAACAGTGCTACATATAGGAAAAACTCATATTGCAATACACATTATCTGAAAAGAATCAGAGAGGTAGCCGTGTTAGTCTGGAATAGCAGAGGTAACAAAGAGTCCTGTGGCACCTTACTTTAGTTAGTCTTTAAGGTGCCACAGGACTCTTTGTTACCTACATTATCTGAAAACTGACTTCAGTGTCTCCTGCTTTCCTCATTCACTGAAGGACACATACGTTTCCTTTAGTCCTACTGTGACACTTCCTGCCAAGATGGCAGCCTACATGACATAAAGTCAGTGGGATTGACTGACTGCAAAAGAAATACTTATATGGTGATAGAGATTAATTAAAATATTTGCTGTTTTGGGTAATCAATTCTTTTTTAATAAAAAACCCAATAACAGTAAATAGCTACTTTACAAAATATCTATTTATGAAGGCTACTAACTTCAATTCCTTCTGTGAAAATATGTATTGACCTATGAAAGTTTCATTATTACTTAATGGACATTTTCTTCAAGCCTTTCATATTTGATTTAATTTTGAATTAGATTGTATACAGTAAAACCTCCATTTAACGGACTAATTCGGGCGAGGGGGTGTCCGTTAAATCAAAAAGTCCGTTATTTAATAAAAAAAAACAAACGAGCTGTCGGAGTAGTAGCCCGCCCGTTGCTGGGACCCGGGCGGCAGCCGGGAGCCATCAGCCAGGCCGCCCGCTTGCGGGACTCGGGCGGGAGCCGGCAGCCAGCCAGCCCGCTTGCGGGACTCGGGCAGGAGCCGGCAGCCAGCCAGTCCACTTGCGGGACTCGGGCGGGAGCCGGGAGCCAGCAGCCCGCTTGCGGGACTCGGGCGGGAGCCGGCAGCCAGCCAGCCCGCTTGCGGGACTCGGGCGGGAGCCGGGAGCCAGCAGCCCGCCTGCTGGCGGGACTCGGGCAAGAGACGGCAGCCAGCCCGCCCACTGCTGTGACCCGGGCGGCAGCCAGGAGCTGGCAGCCAGCCCGTGAGAAATGGATTTCAGATGCATCAGACTTGCTCAGAAATTTTGTCCGTTGCATCAGAAGTCCGTTAAATCGAGGGTTTACTGTATTTAGATTTTAACAATAGTGGGTTGTTTTTTTTAAAAAAAACCCACCTGCCTATACAAAGAGTTCAGGGTGCTCTCCCTATTCATTACTCTCACACCAACATAATGACCACCCAGCAGCATGAAAAGAATCATTTGTAAATAACACAAACTCAGCTCACTAATATTACATAATTGCCTGGTAACAAATTAAAATACCATGTAATAAAACTATAGTAAAGTTCTTTTAATTAAGACTCCCAAGTGGAGAGCCTTTTGTCCTGGTGAAGTAGCTGTCCCACTTAATGGTCCAACCCAACTCCCATTGACTTCATAGGAGTTGGTTCAGCAACTAAGAGAAGAGGTTATTTAAAAATCTGAAAAGACTTAAAATGAAATCCAGTACTGTACTGAATAAGAATAATGACTAGATCCTCAGTTGATGCAGTGGCATAGTTCCATAGTTTTCAATGGAGCTATGCTGACTTATACCAGATAAGGATCTGATGGCATGCACACTACTTTCCACCTTTAGTTAATCTTTATTAGTTCTTTTAATCTTTATCATTTTAGTACATAAAGAATAAAGCTTAGAAATTCAAGCCTTTTATTGCTCTGTTAAGTTCCATTTAACCGTTCTGGACATTGGCTATCAGTGCTTCTCCTTTAAGACACATTTTTGCAGCAGCCAGGACCATTCACTATCATGTGAATTGTATTCTTGCATATTCAGGAACATTCACTATTAGGTGGAGTCTATTGGATTCTTAAGTATTCTGACCTCCTCTATTTCAACATTGGAACATTTATTTCAGCAAGTATGGAGGTAAGGCAGATATGTAGTGCCACAATCTCATCTTGGAAGTATGAGTTTTCCATAAAGCTTTATTCCAAGTGTCTCTATTGTCATTACTGATTTATTAATATTCATGAAGCTCTAAAGCAGATCATTATGAGTTCCTGTTTTATTCATGTACTCTGGTTACCACCTTCATTTCCATAGGAATTCTACTGGAATGACTGATCCTGCAAATACCTGCTTCACATTTCTTCCTTTAAATTCTTTTTGTATGACAGGACAGAAGGGATATAATGTATTCAAAAGGGTTGTAATATGTGTAAGAAAACCCTTAACAAACAGCATTAGTAAACACAGTGCAGTACAAACATTTTTTTAAAAACTATCCAAATCTTTTCCATTTATAAATTAAGTTTTTTTAAAAAGTTGTTAGTTAATTATAAGAAGAGGTAATGGAAAATGTTAATTTAGGCCAACTCCAGCAACTGATGCTATTTGTCAGAACAGTATAATATTTGAAATATAGTGTTAAATGCAATTATTGAAGTTGGATTTTTTAAATGGTTTTAATTAAGGTTGTGATTTAATCCTGGTGGTAAATGATCTCATTTCCAGTGCTAAACTATTGCATCAGTCATACAGTGTCACACCTTATTGATATCCATTTCTCGAGCTTCTTTCATATGTATCATCATTATTGGTGCCTTGTGGTAACACATATAGGGAAAGGTTAATAATTACCCTTGTCAAGCATAATAAACCAGACAGTCTTAAATGCAGGACAACAATAAAAACATTCCAAATGTAAGATTAGCACATGAAAATACACAGCTCTTAGCTCTGTGCTTGTTTGACTGTGAAGTGACCTGGGCTTCCTGCACGAGCCTTTTGACACCTTCAGTCAAAGACTAGCAACTTGTTTTATTATCACACACCTTCTCTACCCTCCAAAGTCCCATTTCTCCACACTGCCCCTCTTTTAATTAATTGGCAAGCTCCCCTCTTAGATATAAAGGATGGGTGGCATTCACCATAATTTAGAGCCTTAAATCTCATTGGAAGCCTGCCTGCCAAAGTTCTTTATGACTTTAAAAAGCAGCAAGTAACACTTCTTTATCTTGTCTTTATGTGTTAAAGAGCTGAATCCTGTCTGATGCAGAACGAACCTGCAGAACCCTGGGAGTGAAACTGAACAGTGATGGTGGAAGAGGGTTTAATTCAATACATCAGACATACAGCGATAAAGGGATGCTGTACCGTATGTACAGCTGGCTTCTCTGAATGCACTGTTGTCATACGCTAATTATTTAAGACATGCAGCTCTTCTTTTAATGCAGCTTTCCCAAGTCACATGCTTCTCAAACCCTGAAATGAAATCATGGAAGTGTACACCAGCAATCTCATTAGAACCTGTTAGAAATACGGGTGATCTTGCCATATCATTTCTGGTTCCCCCCCCCCCCCCCACGCGTCCTTAATTCACTGTCCTTTATTTAGAGATGTGGCAATTCTGCTTATCTGTCATTTTATTTCCCAAAGTCAGCACAAAGACAAAGAACAGACGAGGATACCGTGAACAGCCTTGCTGTAAATCCGAAGCTAAAAAGGCTAACGAAAAATGCCATTTTTACATTTTCTGACAGGTTTTGTTATAGAAAGAAACCAGCCATAACAGAATATTAACTTCTTCCTCACAGACAAAAACACAATAATCCTAAATAGTCTGGATTTTTTTCACAGCTGGTGCAATGGTTTTTTGTAATCCAAGTTCTCCGAGTGCAGACCCTAAGCACAATCAACTGAGATAGATGAGGCTGCAGCTGAATTCATATTTACATGTTAAATCTTTGAACAATTGATTCCTTTACATTCTAACAAGGCAAAGAGCTCCTGGGTGACAAATACATGCATCCTTTGTCTTTACTTACCAACCGAGGCTGAGGGCATGTGTGTTCTATCTCCTCCATGGTTTCTGAAAGAAGCTCATTAGAAAGGGATTTTGGGATACCTGTTTCTGACTCAGCATCGGTGGTGAGCACTGGCATGGCCAGTGAATGTTTATTTTTCTCTGCGATGCCCTCTCTGCTGTTCTCTTTGCAGACAGATAATGTTTTTCTTTGTCGTGTAATTCCCTCCCCCACCCCCTCACCTTTCTTCTCTTTCCCTTTCCTTGAGGAATTAAAGGTTTTTCTTTCAAGGAGACGCTAAGAGGCAAGGCCTCAGTTTATCACTATAACAACCAGCCAGCAACAGAGCAGCTGGTGTGGGATACAGTATTCTCATTTGCATGATGTCTTCTGGTTGGTTACTGTCACCATAGTACCACTCCATCTGATTTATGTGCTGTATTAACATTAGATGATACACACAGCACCAGAACTTATGGGAGGAGGGGTTATTTAACACTATACAACTTCATTAATGTGAACAAACACATTTGCACTCTATATATCAGACAACTCCCCTTCCCAAGATACATATTAAAATTCTCCCAAATTATACCCCCATCTGACATGATGAATAGAGAAATGTACTCATTTTTTGCATGTAACCAAGCTTTAATTAGTATTGCACTCTGTTGGATGGAGATTTATAGACAAAAACTAAGGACCACATTTTTATATATGGGCGATTAAGATGCATGTGCAAAAAAGTGTGCATTTATGGCACATACAAAAGCCATACTTGCAGGCACAAAATTATAAATTGTTACATACAGATACCAAATATGCACATAAAAGCTCGCTCTAAAGCCTAGGTGATTCCTTAAAGTCCTGGCTGAGACACAATGGTAAGGTGATGCGATGAAGCTTGCATTGCTGCTGTCCATATGGAGGTTGTAAGACTGGGAGTCAGCCAACTGTTCTGACTTTGCCATTAGCCTCTTATGTGACAGGGGCAAGTTACCTAATCTATATCTGTGTCAATTTTCACAATAAAGCGGGATAATATTACTTTACTGTGAGATCTTTTACTTTATTGCACTGTAACAGTGCAAAGTATTTTTCTAAATTGAAATCGCAAGGCAATTAACAGCTTGATAGATCTGTTAACTAAAGATCAATGACCTATACAGCATTCTGTGCTGCAGAGGATGAGTTCTACTGGCATGGTAATGCTGTTTCTAAAGAGTCTTAATTCACCCAGTCTGATATGGCTTTGCTGTTCTTTCTTGACTTGTCTCTTTGTGGTTCTCTGGTGCTGAAAGGACAGCTCCTCCAAATGGAAACCTCTTCCCTGCAGCATCAATTAGTGAAAAATAGATATAGAGTGGGACTGGTTATCCGGTGCTGTTCATGCTACTGCTTATCATATTGCACAGTTCTTACTACTGTATTTCCAGGGTCTTCAATGGCTTTGTCCACTGGTGATTAATTACTGATAAAGCGCCATTTTTGCTGTTCTTTGTGGGAGCACAAACAAAGACTGACTACAAATATTTTTACCACCATGTTCTCTAGACCTGCTCCTCTAGCCACAGCCTCTCACTGTAGTAAGCACTGCACACAGGCGTAAATGTTTGAAGGCTCGGTCCCTAGCACACCACTGAAATCTGCAATGTTATGTTTTACTAAAGGGACTGGAGGGTTGGACTTTGAAGTCACTTGAAAGCAAAAATCTACTGCCCCTCTTTTTTGACATTTTGGAGGAAAACCAGTCAACTTATATCACTTACATCAGGGGTCTCAAACATGCGGCCCGGGGGCCACATGCGGCCCGCAAAGCCCTTCCCTGCGGCCCGCCAAGCTTTCTGGTGCCCCCCCTTCCCCCCGGTCCCCCCATAGCAGTTTGCAGGATGGAGGGGCCAGAAGTGGAGGCTTCTCTGCTGCCTGGCTGGGCCGCGTGTGTTTCTAGCTCTGGACTTCCTATATTGCTCTTGCTTTGTGTTGCCAAACAGCTGTTGGTGGTGCCTAGCGCTTTCCAGGAGGGAATGGGGAGCTGCGTGCTCAGAGGAGGAGGTGGGACCTCTTGGAAGGGGTGGAGTGGGGGCGGAGCCGGGGCAGCGAGGGCAGGGTGTGTGTCAGTGGTGCGGCCCTTGGGCCAGTGCACTAGTCCTCATGGAAGGGGTGGAGTGGGGGCAGAGCCGGGGCAGCGAGGGTCTGTGTGTGTGTCAGTGGTGCGGCCCTCGGGCCAGTGCACTAGTCCTCATGCGGCCCTCATGGTCATTTGAGTTTGAGACCCCTGACTTACATGATTTCAGATTCTGGTATCTCTCCAAAGTCAAATGACGCAGAATACAAATCCTTATCTGTGTTACAATCCAGACTCCCAGCTGGACTTAGTACAGAGAGAGAATGAGAAATCTGATAAACTGTGAGTGGCTTGTCCTTCATTGAGCTAGTAATGGAGCCAGTAGTAGAATCTTTGATTAACATGTTTATTTACTTCTCCCATTGATTGAGTGTATTTTCTTGTAGTTCCTGACACTTGTATTTAGACCATTTATAAGGACGTATTGAATATGAGGATATTGGCATTTATTATCCATTGTAGCAAAGTGAATTGGTTTTCCTCTGACACAGACAGGGAGGAACCACTTCCCACCGCCTAGTGGGTGGAGCCTTGCTGGATCTGCACTTTGTGCTGGAAGCGGAGGGAGAAACGGGAAGTATAAGAGGCCAGGTCTCTTGCTCAGTTGAGGGAGAGCCAACCACACAGTCAGACACTGCTTCCTTGATGCTGGCCCCTAAACCAGGGGCTGAACTGTATCAATCCTGCCTCTGGAGGAACACAAGGAGGAGCTGCCATCTGGCGAATATCCTGAGGAGCTGCTGGAATTGCCAGTTGCCAAGTTCCTCAAGGAGTCTGAGTGCCTATGAGGAATGAAGCCCTATGATTAGGTAGGGATACCAAGTAGCCCGGGGGAACCAGACATTAGTCCAGTTGTGTTTTCTGAAGCTACAGTCAGCATGTTTTGGCAGGATCCCCGCTAACCCAGTGGCAGGATTCACCGCCACTGTTAGGACCCTGGTCTGGGACCTGGTAGAGTAGGGTGGCCCAGCACCTCCTACTCCCTGCTGCCAAACCCACCCCTCAGATGGCAGCCTCCCACCTTAAGCCACCTGGCCTGCATCTGTTTGCTGTCTACCCCAGCCGGGAGCTCAGCCATAGATTGCTTCTTTTCTGCCCTACCCAGCGGGCTTGAGCCTGTTTACTGTCTGCCACAGACTACTTTTTCTCTACCCCACGGGGGAGCTGGGCCACAGACTGATTTTGCTCTGCTCCAGCCAGAGGGCTTGAGCCTGACTACTTAGTATTGTTCAAGCCCTCTCCCAGAGGGCTTGAACTTGGTCGTGTTGCTGCCTGGCCCAGCCAGAGGACTGGCTATAGACTCCTTACTGACTTACAATGCTAATCCCCTGTTGATTGGCCCTCAGCCATTAAGTGGCATAGTGAGGCATAGTGGCCTTCCTCTGACGCAGGCAGGGAGGAACCATTCCAAGCCCCTACATCCATAGCCATAGATTTCTTTCCTGCTTGCTGTATGTACTTTTTGATAAAAGACAGCAGCAAGACACAGGGGTTAATAATGAATTCTTTTTCTTTAAAACGTCTTTACTTGATGTGGAAAAGTCTAATCATTATATGTGCTTGTAGTTTTTGGTAATACAAAAATTGCTATTTTAATGTAAAGGTAACATACAGTATTCTACAAAAAGGATTTGTGTTCTAGATATACAGAAAGTGGCACAATTTTAGGGGTTAGACCTTTGATCCAAAATATGCCCTCAGTCCAATCCTATAACCAAGTATTTTTACCACAGCAAAATATGAATTAAATTCCTAACCCCCAGTGACTAGGGTAGGAATCTGGACAGTCTCTTCTTAGGAACTGACTTGTTCTTTAGTCATCCTGTATGGCCATTTTATGACACATAAGTTACGGGTTTTCACTACAGATAGACCAGATTTTCTTTACTTAGCAACAGTGGCTACTTTTAACTTTCATTTAAAAAATAATTTGAAGATGTGGTTGCTCCAATTCAAGCTTAATAAAGGAAAAATAGAAATTAAAGTGAGCTGGCACCATGATGAACTATAAGAGAACTATGACTCACAATCGTGTTTCATAAATAGGCAGCTTTATTTAAAATGTCATATCCAACATGGCACAGGCAGTAGAGAAGAGGAAAAGAGGAACTCTTCAAAAGAAAAGGGGAGGTGTGGATGAAGAAGAAGGGATGGGAAAAGACATGTAAAAAGGAGAAGATGCAAAAAGAATGCAAGGGAGAGATTGGTTTGGGAAAAGAAAGGAGAAAACATATATAAAAGAGGCAAACTCTGAAAAAGGCAAATATGTTTTGTTTTTGTTTTGGGTTTTTTGTTTTTGATGTCACTAAACCCCCTTGCTGAATCTTTTTTTTTTTTGTAATTAAGTTGCCTGCCATTTATTTTCCCTATATACAGGACTAACACTCTTAAAGACATTCTCAGGGGAAATAATTATAAACATGATTAATGAAGCACCATGACCTTAATTTGTTACGCGTTTGTTACTCAAGAAACAAATACAGTGCTTTTTAGGGTAACAGTCACCCAGATAGGGAAAGTAAATGCAGGGCCCTTCACATCCCGTAATGGGGCTGAGTGAGGTGGGGACTTGGGCAGAGTGTCAACATAAAGCAGTCCTCTGCAAACTTTTCCAGGCATGCCAGCTCTTAAAAGACCAGCTTGGAGAGAATAACTGGCAGGGGGGGAGTACCACTTGATGTATACGCACCTGGACCAGTGATCCAAAGCCCTCCCCGACAGAAAGGATGTAGCTATTCTTTCGGCTCATTGGCTGTGTGTGAGTTGGCAATGTAAATTTCTTCCCCTCCTTTTCACGCTCTCCTTAGTTAATTGTGCAAAGTCCATTACTCTAGCATTGTGTAGGGAAGAGTGAATTATCATCATCATCGTCAATCCTCTTCACTCCCGCTGGAGTATAAGGCACCAACAAAGAGTGAATTATACCCTTATTTAATTTAAGGTCTGAATATTAAATCTTGTCCACATTCTGATTTAATAAGTTTACAATACAGCTATTTTTCATCTTATGGTAGCATTAAAGAATAATGGTTCTCTCTTGCAGTAATACTACAGCCTATCTAAACTATACCAATGATGCAAGGTGAAAGTGGAATATCCTCTTGCTGCTGCTCATTGTATATCCTGGTTGGGAGGGAAAAATCTTTCTTTTTACATTTGCCTGAACAGAAAAAATAATTAATAAACATATGTTGCTCTTTAATAAAGTCTCTACTTATGGAAAAGCCTTTATTAAATTTAATAGGGTTAAATCATCAGGGTTCTATAGAAATATGACAGGGTTCTTTAGAAAGTATTCTAAAATATATAGAATTGCATATAGCATGATATCCTTTCTATAGGCTTTTTGAGTCATTTTTTAGAAGGGATACAATTTTTCTATAAATTCTCTAGACTTAAAGGCCCTGTAAAAAGGTTATATTAAATTCCGTCAGATTTTTCTGTAAGCATTTCATCCAAAGATTTACATGTGGTTTATAAGCATTATTTAAGCCTCATAAAACACTTTTGAGATAGGCAATACTATACTATTTTTTCATATTGATAATGGTCATGATGCTAAAAAGCATTTAAGCATGTCCATACATTTGCTTAAGTGAGTAGTCCCACTGGCTGCCTGGGGGCCAGTCTGAGAAAGACTAGTTAATGCCCCAATCCAGGACAGAATGTATGCACATGCCTGCTTTTAATCATGGGGTTTAGTGCTGTCCTCAACATCATGCTTTAGTGAATTGGATCCTGACTGATTTGCTTGAGGTCACAAAACGAAGTGATTTTCTCAGTATGTAGTTCTACCCCCTGGACAACAAAGGTGGCATTTTCATTATTTTAATATAATAATCTGACCTAACATGAGAAGTCAGGAAATTCCAAATTAAGAGCAATTTACATCCTGGAGAAAGAAAGGGAACAATACAACCTGGATATAATTTTTAATGGAGATTTGGTAGTACATATACTTGGGTTCTTGTTTTATATACGCATGTTTATGGCTTTTGAGAAATATTACATATTTTAAAATGTGAGCCTGCGCTGGAAAGTAATGTAAAAACAGCACCTGCCTACTCAACAGATTTGCTTCTGAGTCATATCTGCTGACTTTAGTGACAAAATAGAATTTTTATGGCTTTTTACTCCTGCTAGCTCTGTACTTCTAGCACAGCTAGCAGAGTGAGTTGGATTCTATTCCTTCTTTTGCATCAACCAGGCCATTGATCAATTTCCAGCCATTTGCACTAGTACAATCCCCCTGGACTCAGTGTGTGGGATAAAATGTGTATATATAAATTGTTTAATTTACTTCTAATTACACAATTTAAAGTAATAGGCATATACACTTTGTACAAATAACTTTATCACAAAGTGAATTATCACAAAGTCATAAACTCCTAAAAACAGGAGTTTTCAATAGTGGCCCTGATATACATTTTTCAGAAGTTACATGAAGAACTTTGCTATGGTAGGGGGTCATGCACTCTGTGGTTTTTGCAGGCCGAGCTTATTGTACACACCAAGGCCGCTTCACTTCCTCTCTATCCCTACCCATCCCACAAGCTCTCGTGGGCCATTTCCCCATTCCCTTATATTTAAGTAACTCAGTGCTACCCTGCACCCTTTCCCACAGGCCAAAAGTTCTGTGTGCCCCCTACTCCTCTTTCCCCCCATACCAGGGACTCTGTGTCTCCTCATTCTTTCCTTTCTCCCTCATATCCCACTTTCTCCAATGTACCAGGTCCCCCAGTCTCCCCCTGCCAGGTGTGTGACCCCATTTCCCACTTTCCTCCATATCCCCCATTACCTCTTCCCACCACACCAAGTGTTCCCAATCTGCCCCTGCCAATGGTTGTGTGGGCCGTGCATTACTCCTTTCCCCATATGAAGGTTCCTCATTCTTCCATCCCCAATGGCTCTGCATGCACGTACTTTCACTCAGATCAGGATTCCCCAATCTCTCCTCCACCATGCCAGGAGCTCTGTGTACCTCAATTACCCCTATGGCAGAGTCCCCCACTCTACCCATGCCAAGGGATCTGCATGCATCCCCATTTCCCCTTTCCCCATGCCATGGTCCCAAACTCACCAACCAGTGTGTGTGTGTGTGTGTGTGCACCCTACTTCCCTCTCCCCCATACCAAGAGCCCATATTCTTCCTCCCCCATGCTAGGGCCTCTCTATGTATCCCTGTTCCCCACTTTTCCCACTTCTCCCCCAGGGGATTCGGCTTTATATGCACTGCTTTTGTAAACTAATTTGGAACAAAATTCCAGTTGATGAGCAATAATAGTGGATTTCCTCCAAAGAGGGTAACAGTTTGTATCTTACACTTGCACTTCTTTCAGATACATAAATAGCTGACCAATTAGTATTAAGACCAAGCAGACCTATCATTTATGTCATCAGCTGAGTGGCTGGCTTGATTCTCTTTGCTAATTTAACAAGCAGGTTTTCACTTATCTGGTTGTCAAGGAAGGACAGATTGACAACCAAACATTTCTTCAGTCAGACTCATCTGTTGAATACACAGGGATGAGACTATGAAGCATTTTGATGAACTCAGCTAGCAGCTAATAGGCCATTCCCTCAGTAGAACTGGATACAAATTATACACACACATACAACTGCCCCTATGGCTTCTGAATTTGGCCCCAAGTTAATACTAGAGCTGCATACCAGGAATTTACAACATAGC
This sequence comes from Sternotherus odoratus, assembly GCA_032164245.1. Lineage (NCBI taxonomy): Eukaryota > Metazoa > Chordata > Testudines > Kinosternidae > Sternotherus > Sternotherus odoratus. The sequence continues at coordinate 180,997,747 of JAVMKO010000001.1, read as the reverse complement.
ATTTCGATATTTCCAAAATTGGAGGCCTTAAGGAGAGTTAAATTAGAGCCTTTACCTCCCTCTTGGGTTTGAAGAACAACAAATTCTTCTTTGTGACCAAATTCTAATGCTTATTCCTCCTCAACATTGCTAAGATCCATCCTTTGTTCTGTATCCCTTCAGTGACAGCTCACATCCAGACCCTCATTATGACTTCTCTTTATTAATATTACCTCCTCCTCTCTGGCCTCCCTGACATGCCCATCAGCTCCTTCAAATCTATACAAAATGCTATTGCTAAGATTGGCTTCCTTGTCCATATTATTAATCACTAGTAAAAATACCCGGCGTTGTTCGGGTCCGTTGGAGGGGGGAGGGGGTAGAGAGCAAACCTGACACCCCCACCTCACCCCCCGACCAAACCCAACACCTCCACCTCACTTACCCCTCGACCAACCCCGACTCACATTTTCATCCCCCACCCAAACCCAACACCCCCATGTCACCCCCCCTACCAACCCCAACACCCCCTGACCAACACCCACACCTCACCCCCCGTAGACCAAACCTGACACACCCACCTCAATTTCCCCCCCAACCAAACCCGACATCCCTACCTACCACCACAAACAAACCCGACACCCACACCTCACTTACCCCTCGACCAACCCCGACCCTCTCCTCACGCCCCCAACCAAACCCAACACCCCCACCTTACCCCCCCACCAAACCCAATACCCCCGACCAACCCCAACACCCACACCTCACCCCCCACCCACCCCGACACCTTCCCACCCCCCCAGACCAAACCCAACACCCATGGCTCACTTACCCCCTGACCAAACCCGACACCCCCACCTCACCCCCCGACCAAACCCGACACCCCCACCTCACCCCCCGACCAAACCCGACACCCCCACCTCACTTACCCTCCAACCAAACCCACCTCGGGTCCGTCGGAGGTGGGGAGGGGGCAGAGAGCTGAGTGAGTGCAGGGTTCGTTGGAGGGGGCAGAGAGCTGAGCGAGTGCAGGGTCCGTTGGAGGGGGTATTATGACATCATAACTATGTCACAGAGAACAGCAGCTGCCCAGCTGATGTGATTGGCCTTTAAATAATTTCACCCCTGGGGGGCGTCAGAGGTGAGATTTGAAAAATTTTCGACTCTTACCCTGATTAGGACCCTAAGACCTCTAACTGTACCAAATTTCAAGTCTCTAGCTCAAACGGTGTGGAAGGAGTAAGGGAACGTACATACACACATACATACATACACGCATACATGCATACACCATTTGACTTTTATATATATAGATTTTCTCCCTCACCCATTTTCACCCTGTCTGCTGCATTCTCCTTCTCTGCTGTCTCAAGTTCAAGATTCTTTAGTCTACCTTCAAAGCTCTGCCCCTCCACAACTTGTCCCTCCCTACTTATGCACCCGGTCCTGTTCAGAATCACCCCCAAACTTCAATTGCTCCACCGATGATGCCGGCCTTTGGTTGGCCATTTTTCAGATTTTCATACAAATGTCTTTATACCTTCTTCTAACCACCCCAGATGCGTGGAACACACTTTCAGATAGGCCAGCAGAAACCTTTCAAAGACTCCCTCAAATTATCCTAGGCGTTTCAACATTGACATTTTGCTCATGATTGGTCTACCTAGTGAAGTCTCATCCATACTGGAGCTACAGTCTATAAGCAGAGGAGAAATACTGAGGCAGAACAGAAGTGCCAGCAGTGTAAATCTCATAGCAGCAGCATGTCTGCTGTTAATCAAAGTAAACCATAGTGGCATCTCTTATTCAGTGAGCCACAGACAATTCAAAATTTAAATTGGCGTGATCACCCTACTCAGGTGTTCACAAAACCAAATCAATCAGTGATGTCATGGTCATCTTTGAACTTGAAGGATCAACAACAACTGTACTTTAGTTTATATGGGAGAGAGAGAGATACAATCTAAATAGCACAGCCTATTACTAAAGTTGCCTGACACTTCCTATCATATGACCCTGTTTTCAGTTGCTTATAATTTTGCCAATCTTTAACCATTTGGGCTGAATTTTCTCAAGCCTGGTATCTGCATCAGGCTCAGTATTTTTGAAAAAATGCAGCTAAAATCATTTAGCAGTTTCCAAGAACAAGGCTAGGATCTAATATGTTGGTTTACCCATGTTAAATAATTCTGGAGACCTTTTCTTTTAAATGCTCTAGGACCTTCCTGCCTTGAAGCAAAGACTCAAAATTTGATAGAGGGAGTGGCAGCTATGTCTTTTGCCATCCTCATGCAAATCCACCCAAATTTGGGCAACTTATAAACCTTTGAAAAGTCACAGTTTGTACATGCTCAGTGGAGACTTGTTAGGTTTTAGCTGCTAAAAGTTTCTTAACAGTCCACTCTTAATGAGTATGTTTGAGGCTTTCATAGCTCCTAGTGCTGATTGGACTGTGTGTGTGTGTCATTCCCAAAGAGCTGCTCAGACCTGGGGTGGGCTGGGCACTGGAACAGAGAAGAGACAGGAATGGCGCAGGGACAGGTTTTAAGGGATGGGGCAGAAGGAATCAAACTTGGGGGAACTTGGCAGAAGAGTCTGTGCCCACTTCAGCACAGAGCCTGGAGTGGAATCCAAGATTCCTAAGTCTCAGCATGCATCTTCTAGCTGAATATATTTGTGAAAACTACTACCTAAGTGTGTTCCTCCACCCTTTCTACTTGTAGCTTATGTGGTAAAGGTCTGTGTGGTGGAAATAAATGTTCTAACCCAGCTGAAGAACGAGATAGTGTCAATATGATGGCATGAAAGCTTTTTTTCTCAGCTTACAGTTTAATAAACTAAAAAATTACACACAAATTCTATGCTAAAAGGACATTTATTAAGGTTGCAAAGTCAAGCACCCAAAAGTTAGAAAATGCCAGAATTATGGATGCCTGTACAACCTTAACTTGGCTCCCCTGTGAGTGTATATATCATGATGTTTTTTAATTAATTATCATATACTATGTTTCCACAAGACTTTGCCTCGTTCAGTGAACAGAAAGGCTTGAGTTTCTCAACTTTGTGTGTAGACAAGGCCAAAGGTACGGCACAAGAGACTGTCTACTTCTACTAAATAGTGGTGTTTTGGACAGAATGGAGTAGCTGGAGAGACGGTGCTGTGGCAGATGGGAAGGAACATAGTATAATTTCCAACTCACAAGACAAAATGTTAGTTTAATATAAATTCCTATCCAACACTATGCTTTACGTATGCACGCAACATTATAACCTTCAACACTGATGATATTTTAGTAAAGCTTTTTGCTGGCCTCATCCAAGCATACTCACAGTAACTTCATGAAAGTTCCAGGACTATTTTTATAGTTTATTTTTTGCATTTTACTCAGACTGAACAATGAAGCTAAACAATTTTCACTTCTGGGCTCTCATGTACACGGTGCTGGTATGTTTGTGGATTTCACAGCTGTATTGCAAGTGAGCTAACATGGGCTGGTATGTCACACCGGTACATCCCACCTTCAGACAAATCAAAGGAGTTATGCCCTAGAATTTGCAGAAATGGTCTTCTCTAAACATCTAAGCAGCCATGGGGAATCTGAGAACAGAATAAAAAACAAAACAAACATGGTCTAAGACACTGCCCTGGAGCAAAGCCACATTGGGAAGAGTTTCACAAATAAAAGGCTGATACAATGTAGCTAAAGCAAACCATGATCCAGATAGGAAGGGAGGAAGACAGATATATGAAGGGGTTTGCAAGCCTAGCTAAAGTGTGACGGACGGTAGGGGGAGGTTATAAATAAGGTTTGGCAAATGGAGGGAAAGGTGGCATGGGAGTCATCATTTTCCTTTTCCAGTTTTAGCATGGGGAGAATTTTTGAATAAATAAAACCTATTGTCATTAGGTCAAGTGTTGTTAAAAAAAATACCAATATCTATATGTATGAGCTAGAAAGTTCAAGTATACAAGAATGAAATTTAGACAAGTATGTAGACAAAACGTAGACAAGAATGAAAGTTGGCTTGTGTAGTTTCACTGCCCAAATTGAAATGTAAAAGAGTAACTGAATATAAATGGTAAAAACAATTCAGTGTTTAAGTTTTTGTTTTGTTTCTGATTCTGCAATAAGACGTACGAGGGAATGATGGTCCACACACACAAATCTAATGGCAAAACTGGAGCCTGAGTGTGTTTAGTAATAAGCTACCAATTATTTGAAATGTTATGATATTTGAAACTATATGTTTAATCATGATGAGCTCCTTTTATCTGCTGAAAAAACTTGAATTAGTGAGCACACAGATATGGAGGTAGCTCAGAACTCACATCTCTTTCTAGTTCACCAGTGGGTATGTATTTGATCTTCAGCTAGGGCTTGGATTATAACAGCCTCTCTGCAATAATGTGCTGCTTATATACTCATTGTTCATTTTTGTGAAGTGTAGAGTGAGAGTGCTGAAAGTGGTTAAAACAGAGACTTTCATGCGGAGGCAATAACTACATGCTTTGAAAGCCACTGGCACCAGAATTAATTGTTAGACATTATAATAATGTAAAGATTCATTTTCAGTGAGTTCACTCTGGCTTGTCTTCCCTATTTAATTTATATTATAATATTTTGTACTCTGCTTCTTGGTTTGGAAGGGAATACGGTTTTAAATAGGCAGGTGGCCAGATTGCAATATCTGTTGACGTTAATGGAGTTATTTGGATTTGGTCTAACGTCACTGCAATAAGAATTTGGCCTATGGTTTTTAAAAAGTGTTCTCATCATAAGAACATAAGAAAGGATGTACTGGGTCAGACCAAAGGTCCATTCAGCCCTGTATCCTGTCTACCGACAGTGGCTAATGCCAGGTGCCCTGGAGTGAATGAACCTAACAGGCAGGGCCGGCGACAGGGTGGTACAACGGTTACAGCTGTACCGGGCCCCGGACTTCAGGGGGGGGGCCCCCTGAAGTCTGGGGCCGGTACAGCTGTAACCGTTGTTGCCGGGGCTGTGAGCGAGGCGCGCTCACCAGCCCCCTCCCCCGGCACCCAGCAGCCAGCCCCGCCCCCCTTTGCTTCTCCCGGCAGCCAGCCCCGCCCCCCTTTGCTTCTCCCGGCCGGCCACGCGGCCGCAGCACATGCCGGGGTTCAGGCCCGCTGGAGGTAGGAGCCCGGCCGGGGAGGGGGCCCGCGGGAGGCAGGAGATCGGCGGGGGGGGGGGGGGGGGCGGGAGGCAGGAGATCGGCGGGGGGGGTGCGGGAGGCAGGAGAGGGGGGGAGCGCAGACGGCGGAAGACTGGCCGTGGGCGGGGGGGCCGTGGGCGGTGGGAGACTGGCAGGGGGGGCCCCGCGGGCAGCGGGAGACTGGCAGGGGGGGCCCCGCGGGCGGCGGCAGACTGGCAGGGGGGGCCCCACGGGCGGTGGGAGACTGGCGGGGGGGGGCCCGCGGGTGGCGGGAAATCGGGGGGGGGGCCCCCGTACGGTCTGCCATACGGGGCCCCAAAATTCCTGTCGCCGGCCCTGCTAACAGGTAATGATCAAGTGATCTCTCTCCTGCCATCCATCACCACCCTCTGACAAACAGAGGATAGGGACACCATTCCTTACCCATCCTGGCTAATAGCCATTAATGGACTTAACCTCCATGAATGTATCCAGTTCTCTTTTAAACATTGTTATAGTCCTAGCCTTCACAACCTCCTCAGGCAAGGAGTTCCACAGGTTGACTGTGTGTTGTGTGAAAAACTTCTTTTTATTTGTTTCGTTTTAAGTATTTTACTAATACTGCTATAATTTATCATCTGCCAGCATTCTATTAATACATTAGTCCTGCCTTTTCAAGATATTTTAATATTTACAAGTAAAAACTTGGTGTACATTGCCTCAATCAGGAAGTATTATTTTATTTATTTACTAGCAAAAATACCCGGCGTTGCTCAGGGTATTTGTAATTGGAAACTGGGATGTAAAAAGACTACAATGTTTTTTATTAATACAAATTTTGTTCAGAAGTCTCATTTTGTCTAATTAATTTCATTCTCTTGCATTTAGATGTGGTTTCTCTGATACATTTTTGCTTTTTACGCGGCATAACAAATAGGGTCCTTTTTAAGAAAAAAACAGTGTATTTAATTATGTTTGCGCTACACAACACTAAGCTCTCTGGTTATCTGTATTATTACATCATAACTATGTGACAGACAACAGCATGTGTTAACCTGCTGCCCAGATGATATGTGAGCTGTGTAGTTGTTAATGAGCTTTAAAGGATTTCACCCCTGTAGGGTGTAAGAGGTGAGATTTTAAAAATTTTCGATTCTTACCCTGATTAGGACCCTAAAGCCTATAACTGTTCCAAGTTTCAAGTATCTAGCTGAAACCGTGTGGAAGTAGTAAGGGAACATACATATATACACACATATACCATTTGACTTTAGATAGATTTAGTTATTTATTATTTTAACTTACAATAATATTGTACTTTATTAAGATCAAGTACATACTACAACAATTAGACATACAGATGAGCTAATTAAAAAAACCTCACTAATTATTTTATTTGCTTTTCTTAAGGCTGTAATGATAATTCCTAATGTGCTCTATTCATAACCTGTATGTTTGTTATAGTTTGCAGAAAAAACATGAAAAAAACATGAAAAAAATCTAAATCACCTTTCATTGACATTTGGGTGCATAGATATCCTGAGTTTCCTCCTCTGTCCTGTGTTTTTGGCAGCCGACCATCTTCCTTAACTTGCTTCTCTCACACTTCTCTTTGCAGCTTTCACACTTTCCTTGACCGAACCTTGAGTTATTTTGAGCACACAATGAAATTTCCACTTCTTGTACTTAAAACAAAGGTCATGCCAAATAGTTCAAGAGGGGTTAAAGATCAGCTCCAACTAATCTGCTGTGATAAGACGATTTAGCATATGAACACCCAAGTCTGACTAACTGTTTTTCTTTTCTGCAGCCCATACTCCCCTTTTCTGCAGCACTGGTTATGCTCTGTGAAAAACTCATTGCTTCTTGTGCTGGAGCTGAATTTCAGAACTGGCCTGGCATTAGTGAAAAGGACATTGTTTAATCTGTACTGTTTCATAGTGGAGCTTTGGCAACAATTTGTTTGATACATTAACTGTGTCATTGTGTACTGGTTCAAATGCTGCCTGAATGACAGATGTTCTTCTGGTTGTACGACAGATGACAAAGCCAGAAATAGATTTACTTTGCTTAAATTAGAAAAAAATGTGACCAGTTCAAAATCCCGAAGTATTTTACAAAGACACTGAATGAACACAACCTGTTGAAATGGTTTACATATTTTACACTGAAGTGATCTGAGGGAGCTGAGAGACGGGTAAAACTGATGTCGGGTTGAAGTGATGAGGGGCCTGGAGAGACAGAACTGATGTGAAGGGAGAGCTGAGATATGGTCAGAACCAGGAACGGCTCCAGCTTTTCTGCCGCCCCAAGCAGCGGGAAAAAGAAAAAACAAACAAACCTCAAGTCACGCTACAAGAGCTGCTGCCGAATTGCTGCCGAAAACAGAAGCGGAGACAAGGGCCCGCTGTCGAATAACGGCTGAAGGCAGGTGTGGACTCAGCCACCAAATTGCCGCCAAATGGGGACACACCCCACCTCACTAGTAGGCGGAGTGCCGCCCCCTCATTTTGGCTGCCCCTGGCACTAGCTTGCTTCGCTGGTGCCTGGATCCGGTCCTGGGTAGAACTGGCATGACATGCTAATGTGGCCTGCAGTGTTGTTGTAGCCATGTTGGTCTCAGGGTATTAGAGAGACAAGGCGAGTGAGGTAATATAATTTATTGCACCAACTTCTTCTGGTAAGAGAGAAAAACTTTTGCGCTTCCTGAAGCTTCATAGCTACCCTCTGCTCCCACAGTGTTGGGTTCAGCCATTGAAATGATGAAGTTACACAAGCCACAGTTTCTGCTGATTAGGAATCCTGTGGCTTCTTTTGATATCAAGGCTAAAAGGCCATTAAGGACACAACCCCTCTGCCATGTGGGGATCCCACAGGAGCTGGAGGGCCTTTTCTACCCTGATTTTATTGCACCGGTGATGTAGCACTATGCAATTCCACAGGTGCTAGTGAAAAAACTGGCTGCATCCTGCTTACCAATATTTCCTGTAAGCCCTGCTTTCAGAAACCCAGGAGAGAGTATAAGAGGGGTAGCCGCGTTAGTCTGTATCCACAAAAATGAGGCATCTGGTGGCACCTTAAAGACTAACAGATTTATTTGGGCATAAGCTTTCACGGATGAAAAAACCCACTTCTTCAGATGCATCTAAAGAAGTGGAGGGTTTTTTAACCCATGAAAGCTTATGCCTAAATAAATCTGTTCGCCTTTAAGGTGCCACCAGATGCATTGTTGTTTTTCTAGGAGGGGAAGTTAATATAGTCAGTGGCGTCGCTAGGGTTGGTGTCACCCAGTGCGGTAAACTCACGGTGTCACCCCTCCAGATTTCGCCGGGCGGCGCGCGCCGGCAGTGCGCAGTGGGCTGTGCGCTGCGGCGGGCGGGCGCTCCGGTTGCCGTCGCTCGGAGGCAGCAGCCGGGGTGCCCCCCCCCCCCCCCCGGGCTCCCCGCACGGCTCCGGCCGGGACCCTGCAGCCCCCCGCGGCTGGCCCGGGGCCAGAGGCAGCGCGGGGCGGGCCCAGGGGGCCCCCCCGCCCCAGTCCCGCTCCATCATTGCGGGGACATTTTTTTTTCCTGGTCACTAGAATTTTCAGTACCTCAATTTCATATACACATTTCTACACATTCCCAGCAATTTTTCATTTGGTGTCACCCCTCTGAGATGGTGTCACCCGGTGCGGTCCGCACCCCCCGCACCCGCCTAGCTACGCCAGTGAATATAGTGGGTCAAGTAAGTTCATCCTTGGTGTAACTCCACTTCTTTTAATTGGCTTACACTGCAGCCTACGTTCAAATAGCTCAACCTCTTCTGTCTGGTCAGTGCCTATGGACAAATGCTGTGGATAAAGCCAACTGAGCTGTGAAGTGTTGGTTTTACTATGTACACCCGTTTGTTATTCTATGACTATAGCACCTACGAGCCCTAACCAAGGGCCAGCAGGGCACATGCACCGCACTGGGCTAGGTGCAGCTGCAGAGAGCAATGGGCCGAATCGGCTCTTTATTGCAGCCTCCAGCAGGAGTTTACAAATTGCAAATTATTTCACTAGAGCCAGGACAAGAAAAAAGCCACAGAGCTGTGTCCGTCCATTCCCTTCCCCGACACAAAAGGCCCCACCCTCCTCCCCTGAAACTGAGCGGCGACCGCCCTTTAGGAGCGCCTGTCCATAAATAGAGGTAACAAAGAGTCCTGTGGCACCTTAAAGACTAACTATAAAGTTTTGAAGCATAAGCCTTCGTGGGCTAATACCCATCCGATGAAGTGGGTATTAGCCCACGAAAGCTTATGCTTCAAAACTTTATAGTTAGTCTTTAAGGTGCCACAGGACTCTTTGTTACCTCTGCTATTCCAGACTAACACGGCTACCTCTCTGATTCTTGTCCATAAATAGCAACTCTCTCGTCCTAACTTGCACCCGCCCGCGCCTCTTTTCTCCAGAGCCGGAGCCGCAAACACAGAAATTACTCGCAACACCCAGTGCGCCCGCTCGCAGCTCCGGCTCCTCCCCTCGACCTGCACAAGAGGGTGGAACAGGGCGAAGGGGCGGGCTGCGGAGAGACGGGACTCGGCTTGTGATTGGCCGGCTGGCCGGCCGGGGCGCCTGGGTCGTTTCTCTCGCGCCACTTTCGGGCGCGTTGGCGCGAGCGGAGCGCGCGTGGTCGGGGCCATGGCGGAGAGCGCGAGCCGGCGCGGCGGTGAGAGGCGGGCGGGGCCGTGCGACCCCTGCACGGGGCGCGCGCAGTCCGGGGCTGGGCACCGGGGGGGAGGGGGTATTTGATGAGCGTGTCCCCGATTTCCTGGGCGGGGGTGGCCGTGCTGCAGGATCTGGGTGGGGCAGGTGGGAGTGGCCGCTTCTGGGGTGGGGTTTTTTTTTGGGGGGTGGGGGACACTTCATCGGGGTCCCCACGAGTCTCCTTAGAAGGTGACAGGAGGGTGTGTTGAGATCGAGTCTGTCTTAATAAGCAGAAGCGAGAGCGGACGCTGGTTCCCTGTGTCATGCTGCTGACTTCATGATGGTGATTTTTTCTTGTCCTTTGAGACTGTTTTTTGTTCTTCCGGGCTGGGTTTAGGATCATGCGATCATAGAGGCAAATGTCTGTCCCCGAAATGATGTCAGGTGCATGGAGTAAACACAGGGAGGAGAGAACTGTCACCCTTTTGAATTGTAAAGAAATCTGCTGTTTCATGAAAACATTGGCATGATTTTCATCTACATCTACACACTATGGGAAGCGCACTCCCCCCCCCCCCCAATATTCCACGAGATGTCCTTGTTTTTAAGAGATTTGTTTATACTTGATAGGTTCTGACTTTCCTCATATCATCACTGTTTTGAGCCCTGAATTTCTTCACCCTCTAAATCTAGTAAATTCAAAATTTGGGGTACAGAGAAATTGTATTCAGTTTTCTTAGAGTGAAGATATCTCTGCTTAACAATAACTAGAACCCACTATTGTTTATATTATAGCTCTTAAGAACCCTAATCATTGGCCAGGACCTGATTGTTCCAGGTGCTGTACAAACATGGAATAAAAGGATGATCCCTACCCCTGAAGAGTTACAGTCTAATATTAGATAAGGGTCAATATGTGGCTATAGACAGACTAGGGGTACCCAGTGACAGTATTGGCTAGGAGGATAGGCAATGGAGCATGGTAGCAACCTAACCATTATTGGGTTTTTATTTTGGTAGGTATCACAGCAAAAAAGTTTTAAGAAGGGGAATGTGTTTGTTAGTTTCTCCTAAGCATGAGGAGCAGCACAGAAGAAAGCATGAGGATGCTTGATCGAAAATTTGACAAGTGGGCAATGGAGGCTGGCATCATGGGTGGATTGGAGGTGGGAGTCAACATCTTGATAGTGAAGGAAAGGTGATAGGTAGGGTGGGGACGAATAACTTCTGTTTGATGCAATAGAATAGTGAAAGAGGAGGCAGTGGATGGGGTGCAACAAGAATGGTGACATAGTTAAAGCCGGCTAGGAAAACAATGTTTGCAGCAGCCTTCTTGTCAGAAGCGGGTGATGGATGGCAGGAGAGCGATAATTTAATAATTTCCTGTTAGGTTCACTCACTCTAGGGCACCTGGCATTGGCCACTCTCAGAAGACCGGATACTGGGCTGGATGGACCTCTGGTCTGACCCAGTATGGCCATTCTTATGGTTATAAGTAGGGCCCTACCAATTCACTGTCCATTTTGGTCAGTTTCATGGTGATAGGATTTTAAAAATAGTCAATTTCATGATTTCAGATGTTTATAACTGAAATTTCAGGGTGTTGTAACCATGAGGATCCCAACCCAAAATAGTGTTGGGGTGGGGGAGGTTGAGGGCTGTTGTGCATGTGGTGGGGATGGAGAGTTTGCCACCCTTCTGTGCTGCTGTAGTCGGGTGCTGCCTTCAGAGCTGGAGAGCAATGGCCAAGCTTTTAAGCCAGCACCGCTGCTAACAGCAGCGCAGAAGTGAGGGTTGCAGGATATTGGGGGATGGATTATCATACATTTTGGTTTTCCCAGCAGCCTCCCACCTGGGTTAGGGGGGCTGACACCCGCACTTCTGCACTCCCTTCAAAAATCTGCTCCTAGCCAGCAGTCATGGGGGATGCATTTTCCCTCATCCAGATCCTGCAGGATTGCCCAACCCCCCGCCTATTGGATGCTCCACCATGTTTTTAAGGAATAATCAACAGTGGAACCATTTTCTCTCTAAAACTAATGTTAAACAATAAGTTACTGTGGATTAAATGTCTGAAAAGAAGAACAATGTATAGTTGAATTGTAGTTGTGACTTTTTTTTTTTAATATCTATTTCAGCTACATCAGACTCTGGAAGTTTTGCTATGTCACGTTCTCGGCGTGAAAAAAAATCTAAAAAAGGACACCAAGAAGCTCTAGAGCTCTTGAAAAAGGCCAAGGCGGGTGAAAAAGTAAAATATGAGGTAAATAGTTCAATCTTCTTTCTTGCTTAGAATTTTATACAATAAAACCGAAATTGAGTTTGGGAATATTGATTTTTGTTCTAATCTGTATAAAGATCACTTGCTTCTGGAAATTATGGGGAATGTTAGGAAAACAAAAAGAATGAGGAGTACTTGTGGCACCTTAGATTAACCAATTTATTTAGGCATAAACTTTCGTGTGCTAGAACCTGCTTCATCAGATGCATAAAGTGGAACATGTAGGAGGGAGGGAGAGAGCTCTCTCTCTCTCTCTCGATAGATATATCTATATATATCTTCCTCCTACATGTTCCACTTTATGCATCTGATGAAGCAGGTTCTAGCACACGAAAGCTTATATATATATATATAGATATATACACACTCACACACAACATGAAAAGGTGGAGGTTGCCATACCAACTTTAAGTGACTTAATCAATTAATGTCTAATCAGGATTGCCCATTTCAAGCAGTTGGCAAGAATGTGTGAGTAACAGTTTGCAAATATGGGGAAATAGATTTAGGTTGTGTAATGACCCAGCCACTCCCAGTCTTTATTCAAGGCTAATTTAATGGTATCCAGTTTGCAAATTAATTCCAGTTCATCAGTTTCTTGTTAGTCTGTTTTTTGAAGTTTTTGTTGTTGAAGAATTGCCACTTTTAAGTCTGTTACTGAGTGACCAGAAAGATTGAAGTGTTCTCCTACTGGTTTTTGAATGTAATGATGGTTGATGTCAGATTTGTGTCCATTTAATCTTTTGCACGGGAACTGTCCGGTTTGGCCATTGTACATGGCAGAGGGGCACTGCTGACACATGATGACATATATCACAATGGTATATGTGCAGGTAAACGAGCCTCTGATAGTGCGGCTGTATTATGGGATCCAAGTATGGTAATGTTAAGGCACTGCATCTTGGAAGGAAAGGAAAAGTCAATTTATATTGATGTATTAAATTACTACGAAGTGCAGCAAAATGACATAGTAACTAACCGGATATGCAACATCAAACAGCCTTTTTTATCCACACCTGGATGTGGACCGAGGTCTGGAATAATCAGACCACTCAAGATGCATGTTCAGTTTAAGAGTGTCTTGTGTTTCTAAGGCAAAGTCTATGCAACACCCTCACTTCAATATAACACTGTCACTCAGGGACACCTCTGAATGACAGTTTCATCGATCTTCGCATTCTGTATGTGAGGGTGGGGGTGGTTATGTCGTCAGCTGGAGAGCTTCTCCCGCCAACATAGCTACTGCCTCTTGCAGAGGTGGAGTTAAGTCATCCGGAGACCAGACGAGCTACAGCGGTCTGATGCAAGTTGGTAGTGTAGACCCACTCTTACTCCGAACTTTTTGTTAAATTAAAGCATTTACAAGGATTACATTGCAGTTGATACACTTTGTGAAGCTTCCTGGTGGTACCTGGGGTTGTGAGGCCCCTCGCTATCGATTCTCTTAGGTGAGGAAGCCTTGTATGTTCCTGCTGTTGGTCAGTTCCCCAGTCCCCCCAGTTCCCCGGGGCTGCTCGGGCGGGCGGGGGGGGGTCCGGTGTGGGGATGCTCGGGCGGGCGGGGGGGGGGGGGTCCGGCGCGGGGATGCTCGGGCGGGCGGGGTGGGGGGGGGTCCGGCGCGGGGATGCTCGGGCGGGCGGGGTGGGGGGGGGGTCCGGCGTGGGGATGCTCGGGCGGGCGGGGTGGGGGGGGTCCGGCGTGGGGCTGCTCCGGCGGGCGGGCGGGAGGGGTGTCCGGAGCGGGGCTGCTCCGGCGGGCGGGGGGGGGGGGTGTCCGGCGCGGGGCTGCTCCGGCGGGCGGGGGGGGGGGGTGTGTGTCCGGCGCGGGGCTGCTCTGGCGGGAAGGCGGGGGGGGGGTCCGGCGCGGGGCTGCTCTGGCGGGAAGGCGGGGGGGGGTCCGGCGCGGGCCTGCTCGGGCGGGCGGGGGGGGGTCCGGCGGGGGGCTGCTCTGGCGGGGGGGGGGGGGGGTCCGGCGCGGGGCTGCTCTGGCGGGCGGGCGGGGTGTGTGTGTGTGGGTCCAGTGCGGGGCTGCTCCGGCCGGCGGGGGGGTGTGTGTGTGTGTGTGTGTGTGTGTGTCTGGCGTGGGGCTCATCATACTATTATGTACATATTTTGACAGCACAATCTGTTTCAACAAATCATGACCTTTCATATATCTTGCATGCCTTGTATGAAATAGATCATAATTATGTGAGGGGGTGAATATGGGGGCCCCAGGGTGCTGTTTTGAGGTACATAGTGCCACAGTGCAAAAAAGCAAAAACTAAACACTTCAAACTGAAGGAAGACTTGCACTTGCTATTTGTGAACAGTTCACCCTGATGTGATTGGAGAAGAAAAATCTAATCTAGGCTGAGTCCTTGATAAAGCTGCTTTATTAAAAATATGATCGCTTGAGAAGTGCTAATGCTAATTTTAAATATGCCTTGCTTGCAGGTGGAGGAGTTCACAAGTGTTTATGAAGAAGTTGATGAAGAACAATACTCCAAGATGGTCAGGGAACGCCAGGATGATGATTGGATTGTAGATGATGGTGTGTAAGATTCATTTAAGGGGGCTCCCTTTTATATGTTGAGTTGAAGCATAAAATATGGTGGCTATTCTTGCATGTATTTCTAAGCCACAGGTTGAATGGCTTACGGGTTCCAACATCTTTTGTATACAATTTAAAAAACAAATAATAAAAATTACACTGAAATTATCTTAACTCCATCAAGTTTCATGAAGACCTTGCGTCAAAATGTAAATGCCTCAGTGCCCTCTATAGATCAGTTAAAATACAGACCAAAAAAAGAGCTTCTACACAGACTTTTGGCCTAGATTTTTCAAGTAGTTTAGGTGTTGCAGTACTCAACATCACAATGCCGAACTGATTTAGGCGTCTTTAGGAGACTACGTGCCTAGATCTTTTTTAAAAGCAAAAATCAGAGTCCTAAATCAGTTAGGCATTGTGTCGCTGAGTGCTGCAACACGCAAATAGCTTTACAAATCTGGGTCTTTATGCCTAAGCATTGTTGAGTGATTCAAATATTTTACATGGACTGTAGATACAGTGACTTTGTTCCATTTAAAAATGGTTCTCTATTGCAAATTACATATTTTTTTTTTAGTTGATTGTATACTAAAGTATTTACTTTGATTTGAACCCCATTATAACTTGGTTTGTGTGTTAGTTGATTTTCATATTCAAAATATATAGATCTTGTGTCATCTTTCTAAATTTGCAAAGGGTCATTTAAAGTTTATTATAACCTTGTACAGGTGGCATAGGTTATGTAGAAGATGGAAGGGAGATCTTTGATGAAGAACTAGAAGATGATGTCCTTGCTTCCAAGAAGAAAGGTAAATGAATTGAACTCTCGAAAGTTTCTCTGGTTGCTTTTCTAAAAAAGTGCATAAAATTGGGTATTTCTGTTGACTTCATGCAGTGAAAATGGGTCAAGTAAGCCCAAATATTAGCACAATGAGCATAGCTTCCTGGGAAGGACAACTTGTGCAGGTGTTCCTGATACCAGAAGTCTCTGAGGTTGCATAAATGTGTCTGGAACCAGGGTTTGGTCTGCAGAGCCTCTGCTTTATTCTTGGTGATTGTGTGTGAGCTGAAGATGATCGAGGTTGGTTAACAAAGCTCCCTCTCCCTCTCCCTCTCCCTCTCCCTCTCCCTCTCCCTCTCCCTCTCCCTCTCCCTCTCCCTCTCCCTCTCCCTCCTCTGTTTGCTTCTTTCAACCTGCATCTGGGAAATCATTTGTTCCCCTTCAAGTATCTTTGCTTTCTAGGATAACTCAGGATTACCTGTGGCCACTACCAATCCTGTGTTTCAGGCACTGTCACCTCAGGGCAGGCATAATATCCGTTGCCTTGTCTCGAGTAGGGAATTGAACCATAATATTTGTACAAGTGGGATACAGTGGATTCCGGTTAATTGGGACACATTGGGACCGGACCAATTTGGTCCAATTAAGCTGCTGCCACAGTTAACCGGTGGCCCGGTTAACTGGAATCCACTGTATTGTAGAATCATAGAAATATAGGGATGTGAGAGGTCATCTAGTATAGCCCGCTGCACTGAGGCAGAACCAATTATGCCTAGATAATCCCAAAAATCTGTTTTAACAGATGAGGGGGATTCCACAACCTCCTTTGGAAGCCTGTTCCAGTACCTAAGCATGCTTTATATTTAGCAGGTTTTTGCTCATATCTAACCTAAATCTCTCTTGGTACAGATTAAGCCCATTACTACTTGTTCTGCCTTCAGTAGACCTAGAGAACCGTTGATCACAGTCCTCTTTAGAACAGTCTTTAATGTATTTGAAGACTGTTATGGGGCACCTCTCGGTCTTCTTTTCTTAAAACTAATCTTACACAGGTTTTTTTAGCCTTGTTGTCCTAAATGTAGACATTGCACTTTCTGAACAGTTTTCATCTGTACAAATGAATGTGAATAGTATGAATACGCAATTAGAGAGTTGATAGTAGTAATTGTATTTACTGTCTTTGTCAGCAAAGCTGTTCATTTCAGTAGTCAGCTGGCATCTACGTTGGTTCACAATTGACAGTTTAGTTAATAAAAGTTAATGTTACTGCAGGTTTGTATGTGTAAAAGAACATTACAATGCTTTGGTTTTAGCTGCCTCTTTAATGGTTGACTTTCTAATAAGTGTGTACACTAAGTTATACTACATTATGTCCTGCTGTGTCTTAAATACTGGGCCAAAGGGGATTTGAGAAGCTCAACAGATTCTTCACTTCCTTCTGCCCTGACAACCTTGGGAGCTCCAGCTTCTTTAGGTCCTTAGTTGCTCCTGGTTGAGATGGATGTGCCATTCCTACTGCTCCCTGTCTGTTGTAGGAGGTTTCTTAGAGTTCATCATACTATTATGTCACTGTTGCATACAGACTGTACTTGTGTTGTGATGTCCATAGTGTACTTCGCCGTGGATACCTAGAAAACTGTGGTAGGGAATATATGTGGGTTTTTCAAGTACAAAATAACATCCTGTTATGTTGGGGAAACGATATAATTTTTATTTAGAATGCTTTGTCTCTGGCTTTCTTAGTTGTGTTGGTCCAGAAGAAACCAGCTGCCTTGGGAGGTTGTGCAGACTTTTATAAATTGCACATGACTTACCAAATGCTGTGGCTTATTTTGTTTAAGTATGGGCCCTGGATTCCAATGGTATTTAACAATAAGTGGTGGCATACGTTTTACAGTCCTTCTCTTTTAGCCAAAACATCATGAAAAAGCTGCACTTGAGTAAATTTCAAGTTTCACTTTTAAAATCACTATGAAGTATTGTTCAGCTTATATTGAAAGCAATCACATCCTTTTTCTGTACAAAAATAATTCATTTCCCTTATCGAACCTTATGTGCAACCTTGTCTGTAGAGGTTAGTGAAGCAATAGTCAGGACAGATTTGTATAGTCTTGTTGCTCTCAGCAGATGGGGGCAAGCTACGGCCCGTAGGCCACATCTGGCTCACAGGACCCTTCCTTCTGGCCCTGAGCTCAGGACAGGCTTGCATAGGAGCCAGCCCAACTCCCTGGTAGTGCGGTGAGCGGGGCAGAGACTAGCCCCTGGCCTGGCCCTTCCCCTCCTGCTCCCCTGCCTCCTTCACACTCACAGTTCCCCCAAAGCCTGGACAGTGTGGCTTCAGCTCCTGCCAGGCACATGGCAGTAGCACCCAGTACTCCAGGGCAGCATGGTCAGAGGAGTGAGCAGCAGGGGAACTTAAGGGGGAGGAGGGGATAGTCAAGGTGCCTGGGCCCTGCGGCCGGGGGCAGGGGAAGCCAGGGTCCCCCTCCATCCCCAACATGCTTGGCCCTTGTTCCCAGCAGCCAAGCCCAGGCAGGAAGCGAGACCTGTCCGACTGCCATGAAGAGCGCCAAACAAGTAGGGGAAACACACAGGGAAAGGACTAGCTGTCCACGTGAGTCCTGATGTGCACTAGTGAACTAGTGGTCACATAGGAAGTCCATTGGCAAAGCAAAGATTCACACCCTGTCTCCAGAGTCCTAGACTTGCTCACTAGCCACTGGACCATCTTTCCTCTATTCAAATACTAGTATGAAAAGCGCCTCTGCCGTACCGTACTCTGGAGCAATGCTTCTCAACCTATTTACTGTTATGGGCCACATGTGCAGCCCACAATGAGCTATCTGGGTTACATCGGATACTACCTGTATGGCCTTGAGGATGTCACATGGGCTGCATTTCTGTGCTGATTGGGCCGTAGGTTGAGAACCACTGCTCTGGAGTGACCACGTTTTGGTATGAGAGAGGTGGTTCAGTCATTGGCCTCTGTGATACTTCCACGAAGGCTACAAACTGTGGTGATAGGTTTTTGTAATATAATTGTGAACAGCTATGTGAGTGTGTAATGCCTTGCATGAACTGCCAACTTACACTGGATTTAAGCGAGTAACCTAAAGGTTAAAGATGGTCCCTTTACCAATTCCATCAACTGTCCAGCCCCCACTGATAACTGGACCTTTTAATTGTTTGAGAAATCACTAATCTCTCTTGCTCCAAAGGAAAAGATGACAAAACATCCACAAATGACAAAAAGAATGTGAAGAAGTCTGTGGTGTCAAAGCCAAACACGATCAAGTCTATGTTTATGGCTAGTGCTGGGAAGAAAAACACAGATGTAAGTTTATATTTTTATATTTCAATTTAAATCTCCTATATTCAGTTACACTTAAAACTTTCTTTTCTTTACTCACAGTGACAAGTGTTTTGATTACTGCTGTTTGACTTTTTTCAATCAATTGGCACACAAGCCAGACTTATAAAAGCTCCCATTAAGAGTTTATGGGCGCCGGTCACTCTTGAAAATCTGGCCCGTGGTATGTGGAACCTTCTTATTTTGTACTGACAGAGTCTTTCGGTTCAGGTAAGTGCCTAGTATTCAATCTATATAGTTAATACAGCTGTCTTATATTTTACAGAAAACTGTAGACTTGTCGAAGGATGACTTACTCGGGGATATTCTGCAGGATTTGAATGCTGAGGTAAGTAGTTAAATTTTGAGAGGTGTAATGTACTGAACACCCTAATCAATGATGCAATTCATCCAGTTGTCAGAAGTTTGTAAAAAACATTTTTTTAAAAAACTGGACCACTTAAGATTTTATTATTTTATTGAAGTCCTTCCCAACTTAACTGTTACTAACATCACAGACCTCTAAAATGGTTCAGGAAATGCTTTCATGCTATCCTGATAGTCTGCTGTTGCAAGGCATATGTGGAATACCAGACCTTGTGGAAGGTAAGTGAGAAAAACATTTTCATACAAAATACTTTCATCATATTTTCACTGTCTGTGTTGTGGAATAGTTGGCTAGTTAATAAAGCTTTGGAGTTTACTTTCTAATGCGCTTCTCCTCATGTTCTAAATCACATTGGCTCTTTCTACATTTACAGGCATAAATGTACATCTTAAAATTGTTTGTCCACTAGTATGCCAGTGCTGAAAACCAACTACAAATCTTTCTGAATAACACATTCTCCTTAACTGTTGTCTGCTGAAACAGTTTGTAAAGACAACACGTTAAACTTATGATTTTCAGCCATAACTGAATTTTTAAACTAGTTTTTGTCACACTTCATATTAACTATAGTCTAAAAAAATCTATGGTGAGAGATGGGAAGCATTTGGAAAAACTTTCCATTGCATTCACGCATTTTTAACTGAATTTCTTGGCTTTTTGTGGCTCTCTAAACTTCATCCAAACCAAATTCATGAAGATTTGTGTTGTCAAGCATCCTTCTTTTATTTAAATGCCAGCAGTGTGCTTGATGCTGTATAAAATACAAGGAAAGATGGTCACTGACCTGTGACTTATGATCTAAAATTTTTATTGACTTTCTTTTCACATCAGGATTTTGTATAATACTATATTATCAGTTGGCATAATACTCCCACTGCTGCTTTGGTTTTTCTGGACTCTCTTTGCCATTGTTTTGCATTCTCCCCTAGTTTAGGAGAAAGCTATATAGCTGATTTTAATATTTTGTATGGAAAATAAATGAATTTTTAAAGTTTAATTTTTTCACAATGTTAACACTCAAAACCAAAACCTTTACTTAGAGTCCTTGTTGCCTTGTCACTGGAGATAAATTTGGAAAAAAAAAAAAAAAAAGTGGCTTAGTTGGTGTGGAAGGATTTCTCACTTGCTTTGCAAGTGTTTCCTCAAATTCCCTAAGTGAAGACCCTCCATAGTGTCACTTTCTGTCAGTAGCTGATGCAGCATGCATGCGAGGTTAGGGGGCAAAGAGAAAAATGGGTGGCTTTTTCTTTCTCTGTCAAATTCTACCAATGCAGGGCCATTTTAATATTTTCCCTCCTCCTTTTTAGACCGTTCAGATAACTCCACCTCCAGTTGTAAAGCTAAAAAAGAAAAGACCTGTTGGAGCTTCACTGAATCCTTTCTCTGTACAGTCACAGACCCATACGGTAAAGTTGCAGATCCAAATTGATATTATTTTTTTTTGTGCTTATGACTAACTTTTATGTTTTGAATAAGTAAGCTCCTGTTTTTTTATTGTCTTCCTTAGTAAAAACAAAGTCTGTAACTTCCTTTTTGGTATTCTAGTACAGAGATGAAAATACATTTTTGCCTCTGACTGTCTTTGTAGTTGGATGAATACCTACTGTAGCTTCAGTTATCACTAAACCATTCATAGTGCTGTAGAGTTATATGACACTTTATACAGAGATACCTCATATGCAATAAAATACTTACCCAAATAAGATATGAGAAAAGGATATCAAGGAGTTGATTAAGGGAGGACGAATTTTTAAATGAATTTGGAGGAAAAGACACTTGGCAGATGGGGGCACAGTGAAATAGGCATGAAGTGACGTGGGAAAAGGAGATAAGGCACAAAGATTCCAAAGAGGTTGTCTATAGAGTGGAAAATGGAAAGATGCAAATAGGGGAAATATTATTTAAGAATGTGGGTGTGTATGCGGACCTTCAGTTTTGCAGAAGGTGGGAAACCAACAGCAGACATCTGATGGGGTAATATGGTTGAGAGGAGGCATGACAGATGACTCTAGCAGCAGCTTTTTGGAGAGACTCGCTGCTGAGAAGCAGGGAGACTGAGACCCCTGGTGTAGCCTGTCCTGTTCATCTCAATCAGGGCCCCGTGGAATATGGTTACATAAACTGGCATTCACCAATTTGCTGCAGCTAGGCACACAACTGTATTTTTCCTCTGCTCTGCTTCCTTTACAATTGTGAGTTAATTGGAGTACAATGCGCACTCCCTGTACTGTTCCATGGAGCAAGTTAGAAGAGAGTTGGGAGAGTGAGAATTTAACTTCCTGCCTGCACAATGTATGCTGTCAAACTAGACTGTCTGAGGAGCTAGAGAGAAACGATTGAAGCAGTCAACCAGCTCCATTCTTGCCTGGCACAAATGGGGAGAAGGAGTTTCTGAGGTCAGCCTCTTTGCTCCTGAGTTGAGGCCTGGGGAGAACAAAAAAAAAACTCTTGGCCAAAAATAATCAGCAAACACTGTCTATTAATATTTTTGACTGTGACCCAGAGAACTGTCTCTTTTTGGGTGTGAGGTTGGGAATAGAAATGGCATTAGAATAAATGTTGCCATGGATTTGAGGAGTTGTTGGTGAGAAATTTGGTGTCGTGTTGAACTGTGTAAAACACTGACTGCAGGCTTTGTTGCGAACTTCATGTACAACTAAACACTGTAGTTCTCCTTTAATTTTTCTTACGTTAAAGTTTAATTAGTGCATAAAATATTTTTTCAGGTAGTAACCCCTACAGTAAGGAAAGCTCCCACTACTCTCAGAAAGGATGTTCTTTCTTCAACTACCTCTGATCTGAAGCATACCACTTACGCAGCAAAACCTGTTGCAGTCCCTAAAGAGAATGGTGCAGCGTATATAATAAAAACTGAGGAAAATGAAGAACTGGTGAAGGCAAAACCAGAGAAAGCTATTCAAGGTACTTTACAAATTCTGGCAACGGAGATAGCAAATGTAGCATGTTCTAAAATATTTTAGTTAACATTGGGGCGAAGTGTGAAAATAGCTTTGTGATTCATATTAATGTGGTATACTGTGTATATGTTCTAGAATTTTATATAGTATATTGTATTAATGATTCAACTCCTTAGTTCTTTTTGCAATGCCTACAGAAGATGATCAAGGCATGATGGATTTTGAGGATGGGGATTTTGATGAACCTATGGAAGCGGATATACCAGAGCCTGCCGGGTCCCTGAAGAAAGAGCAGAAGCTAGAAAAGAAAGAGACACAGCAAGTGGATTCTCTGAAGGAAGATGCATCTATTTTGTAAGGATCTGTTGTTGCAAAAGACCCTTTTTGCTGAAAGAAATTTGTTTATAACTTTTTATTATATTTTGACTCGATATTTACTTGATATTTACATATTTATTTTTCTCAAGGCATTGTTCTGTGCTTGTACTGTAGGGACTTTACTCCCTTCAACCTGCACATTTTTAAACTGGCTGACTGCTACTTAAGAAAAGGGATACTTCATGTTTCTGAGGATAGACCATTCCTGTTTGGGTAAACAGTGTAATGTTAAGTGCTCAATGTATTTTGCAAGGTGCTGGTGGCATAATGTGGAAGTTTTAGACTGCATATCGTAGTGCTGATGAGCAGGAATCACTAAAGATTTATATCCCTGAATACCTTCTTATTGCCCAAAACATTAATGATAGTTAAACCCAGTTTCCCATGGCAAATAGTCATGACATTAAAGTTAAAAATGCAAAAGTAACAATTTTAAGGTCCTTTTCTTGTATGACAGTTTTTGAAGCACATTTTTAATACTGTTTCATAACTGAAAATTATGAGAAGTCAAATCGTGGTTTGAAGAGTACAAAGTGTCTCACAGAAACAAGTAATGGCTCTGCCTCAGATAGCTTATAGTTGAAGGTAGCCTTGCAAACTGATGGGGTTACTCATGCTGTAAAGACTTACATGTCTGGGGTCTGTCTAATATTAAAGCAACTTTTAATGCCCGTCTGCTGGATATATGAGAGCTATATTTGTGGGGGGAATAATGGAGTATTGCATGGTAGCTGGTTCTGTTGACAGATCTTAAGTCATATCTTCTCAGAGGTTATGGTTGTAGTAAACATACAACTTTACTCATCTGTTTTTTTCAATACTTGCAGAAGTTCTTTTCTCCCTGATATGTCCTGTTGGACCAGAATGGATAAGGATGAAATTGATTTAGTTGCCTCAGAAGTTCAAGTGGATCCCAGTTGCCTGCCACTAGTGAAAGGGGAAGATGGTGATCAAGTCTTTAGGTTTTATTGGCTGGATGCTTATGAAGATCAGTATAGTCAACCAGGTATCTATCTACACATTTAAAGACAGAAAGTATCTCTCTCGTTCCCTTCAACTTATTCTAGTCCTAAAGGCTGGGATTTTCAAAGGAGTCCAAGGGGTTCCTAGCTGTCTTCTCTCCCCCTGAAGCTGTTTTGTTCTTCTCTCTATATGATATAACCAATTGATAAAATGCAAGTCTTGTCTATTATGTGTGGTTTTGTGTTGGGGGAAGGAAAAGGATTTTAGTCCTGTTAAATCTAGGGAATATGCTGACATTCTTTACCTCTGTGAGCTAGGAATTAGTTGATGTGTCTAACTTCTTGGTTAAGTGTTACAATAGTTAAATGCACTGGTCTCTTTCTTTTGAAATCTAATCTGAAATCCTGATTAAATCATTAGTTTTGGTGTCCTAGGTCCTGATAAACCTGTTTCTGTATTACAAGTCCCATGTGTTGGAGGAGTTGGAGGAGAGGAGGTAGACGGGTTGTGGAATAGATGTTACTGTGCCAAGATACCTCAGTTCTGTCTCATTTATTTCATAGCTCTAGTACTTTTGATCTCTGCTTTCCATGTATATCAACCTCATTCACGTTCCTTAGTCGTAGAGGAAAAATACGAATTTTGGAGGCTTTGGACTAATGTTCCAGGTGCTAAGTCTAATGCTTTTTGCAGTTACACCTTTCTTAACTTTGTGGTGCCAAGGGGTTAAATGAGTCGGTCTCTTTGTATGCTGAGCATGTTGAAAAGCTTCCTGATGAGAGCAGCTAGTGATCACTGAAGCTGGGGTGAAATCAATGACTGATATAAAGTAGCTACTCTTAAAGACCCTACTATTGTTTTTTTACTTCTGTCTTGGCTTGTAAGTCAGTGGTTGCTGAATGGAACATAATTATGAAAGGATTTATTTTTCTTGCATAAGAAGTCCTTCTTGTGACACTTCAAGGTTGAATAATAGGCTGCACCTGATTTCAGTTAATAGTGCAGGGGAGGGGAAGTACTTTTTGTTTACAGTTTCACGATTTTTATGGAAAATGGGCATAAACAATATCAACTACTTGCTTGAAATGAAGCTGGACTGCAAGATAAATAAGACTCTAAAATCATTTGCAACTTTGAAATAGACTCTGTTTTCCTGCATGATTCCCTGTAACTGTTTTATGGAGAGAATTGGAAGGCTGTACTCCTATCTTAAAAATTTGAAGAAATAAATAAAATAAAACCATAGGTGTCCATCTAGTGCCCTGATCACCTGTCCTATAGCTTAAAAAGCTAAGAATAAACCAGGAACTATTCATAAATATCTCAACCTTAGCCCACACCCTTATTAAAGGCTTAATGAAGGAGGAGGGACAAGGGAGCAAATCCTGAAACTGAAGACCTCCCAAAAATTGTTTATATTGAAGGAGCTCCAACTCAAACACCTGATCTCAGTAATGGTGGTATGTTGTAGGAGGAGAAATATCCAGTAACCAAGTCCAAAATTTTATGTAAGGATTTTTCTTATAGGTTAACACTAGGCTTATCAGAATATGACTTTTTTATAATTTTGAGTGGGTAATAAAATGTTTGTTTTCAAGCATTTTAATTTTTTTTTTTTTTATCAATGTAGATTTTCATGGTTGTGGGAGATTATGGGAAGAGGTTCAGATAATGGTGGGGAGTCAGACAATGGTTGAATGACCGTAGATCTTGAGATTCAAAAAGGCTTTATAACAGTTAAAATAAATCATTGACATCACGTCAGACTATCCAGAGTGAACATCCTTGTTCTTGAGCAGCAGTTTTCTTAATTTTTCCTGTCTGTAAATTTCTACCATCATCAGTAGCAGTATTTGTGTCTGTGTGGTGGAGCGGGGAGTGAAATTGACTAAATTAAAAATCTAATCCTTCCAAGCCTATTTAAAAACTGAATTCCTGAATTCTACCCAGAAGCTGATTGAAAGGTAACAGCACTGGTTTAATGTGCTTCCATCTTACAAGTCCACTTAAGTGGACTGCAGCATTCTGTGCTAGCTTCAGCTTTCAAATGTTTCCATGGTGTACAATGGAGTGTGCATTGTAGCTGGTTAGTTATACCTTAATCTTGCGGTGATGCAGATGTGGATAATTGTGGCAAGGTCCACAATGAAGAGAAAAAAAGCTGTCTTTGCTGCACCTGTTATCTGGACATCGGGGAGCACCCTGAATTTCACAGCATCCCCAAGTTGTCCACCTGTACTGTTGCAATTCCTCTGTGAGGGGTGCTGATGTAAGTTCCACCAACTTCCAGCTGCTTCCCCTAGTGTCACCGTTCTCTCTCTTACCTGGATGAAGTCACAATCAGCTAGCTGTCATCCAAGACCTAAGTTTTGTAGGCACTGGGAAATGTATCCCATTGCTCCAGCAGAGTCAAATGTGATGGGGCTGGAAAACTGGGTACCTTCAGCATACTGAATGCGATGAACCCACCTTACTAACGCACCTAGTGGCTTCATATACTCACTGAACAAGACAGGTGGCAAGCACCATGCAAGAGAGCTCTTGGGGCAGGGGAATTATTTCATTTATTTCATTGACCATGAGTGGCAAGAAAATTGCCCAGAACTCTGAGAATAGAAGATGATGCGATACCATTTTCTGTGTTTGACATTGCTTGGTTACCACAGTGTTGGAGGTGGATGGTGAAGGCCCACATAAGTACTAGGTTTATGAAGCGATTGCTTAGATATTTGTAGAGCACGGTCTGTCAGCATCTGGGACTGTTAAGGACTACAAATTGGAAATTACTTTGGTCCTGTGGGTGAATTAATCTTTGTTTAGTTATACTTAAAATGGCAGCTTTTCTGCTAGCAGCGTCTTTGAGAATTTTTGGTTCTCTAATATCTAGTCTTTTCTTCCTTTCTCAGGTGTGGTATTTCTGTTTGGTAAAGTGTGGATTGAATCAGCAGAGACCTATGTCAGCTGTTGTGTGACAGTGAAAAATATTGAGAGAACGATCTATCTACTGCCACGTGAAATGGTAGGCCTGAATTTCAGTGGGCTGCTGATGGGATGCTATTGAAGTAAAATGCCTTCTGACTTGCTGACATGGCAAAAACAAGCTGTGCTGATCATTACACATGTGATATTCATCATGTGAAATGCAGAGTAGAATATCCCTGATTTTTTTCAAGCTACAAGAAAAGGGCAGTTCCTTTACCTGAAACTAATGGTGGCAGTCTTCTTGGGTGATCTCCTGCTTGCAATGTTACGTTTCCAAGTCCTCTGTTTTAAGTAGTATTTCACAAATTTGACATTTTGTGAACTCACTCACTTTGCTGCCATAATATTTCTTGGCTACAAACTTTGAGTGTATGTCAATTTACCCATTAAAACAACCCTGAATTTTGCTGACTTGTTAATGTTTGTTGTCACAATCTGTAAATGAAATATTTTGGATTTGACTCTCTCTTAAAGCAAATGGACCTAGCTTCTGGTAAAGAGACAGAACGTCCTGTGACTATGCTGAACATCTACCAAGAATTTAATGACCAGATTGCTGTAAAATACAAGATCATGAAGTTCAGATCCAAGGTTTGTGTCTTTTTGTACATCATGCTCAATCCCCTCCTATTTTTCAGTTTTCGGCAGGCAGAAAACTTTCAGTGGATAGCCATGCTGGTTGGTGTGTGGGTGGAAAAGTCAAAGTTATAACTTGAATGTATGTTTTCCTGTAACAGCCAGCAGGGAGTGTCTGAATCTTTCTCAACTCAATAAGTGAAGCAGAGTTTGGAGATGGGCCTAGTATAGAACAGTATTTTTAACCCCAAAGCAACTATGATTAATGGCAGAATATTGGTAAAAGGTCAGCAGCATGATCTCTGCATGAGAAGTCTGCTTTCTTTGAGATCTAAGACTGTGTCCTGACTTTTCACACTAGGACTTGTTACATTCAAAACTGTTTTCAAATATGGTTTAACCAAACAGTTTGTATACATGCATTATGATTATAAATATCAAACCTTGATAAAACCTTCCAATGGATTAGTTAATAGTACAGTTTTAGCCAACACAACATTGTGAATCAGTTCTGTTTCTATATTGTGCACCCCAGACCCCTAATGGAACTATTTCAAGGTCTCTTCCCCCTTTCCCCCCCACCCCCAATCCCTGCCACATATGTTAGAAGTCCGTGTACTTAGTGTTCCATTTTTTAGGATGCCATCTTGAGATCTAAACTGTTCATTGGATCTCTAGTTGTGCTTGACATTTGTGATTCTACTATGTATTTGGGCCACTCCACAAGCAGTTAAGAGAACGGTGAACTAGGAAAGGTTGCTCTGTTGGAAAATAGAGGCAGACACGATGTGGGATAGAGAATAGGTGTCAGAGGAATCTGTTCATACAGATACAGTTCTGCAAAGCAAAATATGCAGAAATTGTGCTAGCAAGGGCATCAAATCTGGACTGAAGTGCATTGCTAGAGCTGTGTGAGGAAGCTTATTCAATCACTTCACAAGCACTGATTTAACTTTTCCTTCCCTTTTCAATACATGTGGATAAAATGCAAATGTCTCTCTGCAGTCCAGATTTGGCTGAAGAGGAGTACAAAGTTAGCATCATGTTTCTTCAATTAAGTGCTCAGATGGCTCTTCCTACTTTCTTGGAGTATCAAGTTGTGAGTTCACCAAAAATTACAGTAACTTTGGGATTAGTTTTGATTTTCTTGGACTAGGGATCAGTGCTGTCATTAAATCATTGTGTAAAATGTTTGACAAGTGGTTTGAAAGACAGAGGAAAACCGAGGAAGAATTAATTACATCACAGGTGTGTAAAATGAGAGGAAAATCAAAATATTGATGGACAGTGCTAAATGTTCTAAAGCATGATGGAAATGCAAGTGCTTCCCAAATGCCTCCTAAATAGCAAGTTCACCCAATAAGTATCCTACATCTGTGCAGAAATTTGTAACCTAGTGCAGCATTTTCAGCCTTCAGGACAGATTGCTTGCTTCTTTGGCACATTCCAGCAACACACATTCCATCTGTTTCAGATTTTCTTATGATCAAAATAATTCTGACAAGTTTACCTTTGAATTTTGTTCACTGGTTCTACTTGTATGTTCTCATTATAATGTACTTGTAAATGGCAGATGTAGGTGTGTGGTTTAAGATTGGGTGTAAAGCAAGGCTGTGCTAGCTCACTGCTCAGGAAGAGAAATCTGAAGAACCCTGAAGTTGAGAAAATAACTAATATTTAATGAAGCTGGCTTCAATGACAGTGACTTGAAAGCATATGCTTTGGATTGCCCTTTGGAAAGGTGCTGAACTATCAGAAGAGCCCTTTAAAAAAACAAAAAAACCACTTGTACGTGTGCAGAGTGACAGTTAAAAGAGATAACAAAGATTAAAATAAAGATACAACTGCAGGTAGAGATTAGATGTTTGAAAGTGCGGTAAAGCCACAGTGCAGAACCCTCTTTTATATAGGTGCAGTGGGTGTTGCAGTTACCCCAATGCAAGTCTTGTCATTATAGACCGGCCTGTATTTCAACATGATGATGATAGCTTTATTCATTGCATAGCAAGATGTCAAACAAAGGTCTTCTGTGTGAAGATAAAATACTGATCTGAGAGAAAGGACAAGCAAATATTGTATCTTGCCATTCAGATGGGAATTTGCTAGCAGGTCTGAATTGACTTTTCTCTGTATATTAAGACTTTAGCTAAATGGGGGAAGGCTAAGGGGGAATGGTCTATGAAGCTTTGAACACTACATAAGCATACTTTAGCTAATCCTAGTTCCTGCATCGTCAAAAAGGGATTGGGAAAAATTAATACCATTAGTCATATGATCTGCAGCTTTGTGAACTTTCTTCAAAGAACCTACCTTTTATTAATACTTTAGTATTGAAACATGCTTGGCCTCTTTGTTATCTTTTTCAATAAACAAAACTACAGAAGTAAAAAGATTTCTTTCTAGTGTCTGACAGTTTTGCCATTTCTTTGAAATTCTCCTCCCTCAAGTTGTCTTTGATTTCAATGGGAGCTTCAGGATCAAGTCCTAAGAAACAAATAGAGCTTTCCTTGAAGTCGATGTTAAAATTATAAATTAACTTCTCCAAGGCCAATAGGCTTAAACAATTACTTTTTTTAAAAAAAGGAGTGTCTCTAAAATTTTGTCCTGTAGCTTTAATGTTCAATTCATCCGTTAATAGTGCTATTTTTGAAATATTTGAAAGATGTTTTCATTAACTATTCCCTCCATTATAATCAGTTTATTTTGAAAAAGGCATTGGTCTCTGAAGTCAACTTGCTATACAATTAATCTGATTTGTTTTCATGTTGAAGTGACAAAGCTACAGTGGCTGTGTGTAGCGATGGCTGAAACTCAAGATTTCTGATTTGTGGGAAATTTTGGTTTTGTTCCAGTTCAGACCAAAAATTGAAATTTTCCAGAAACTGGAAATTCCATAAATTTCATTTTTGGAAACACTGACACATGATGTTTCTGAAACAAAATATGCTCTTGGACACCCGAACAGCTGCTGACTGAAATTGATGTGATTAGCAGTAGTAACACTGACAAGATTCTCTGAATAGCAGTGGTGAAACTGACAAGAATCCTGTAAATTTCAGTTGATAGCTGGCTGAGCTTGCACTTTTGCAGCAGTACTGTTCAAAATCCTCTCCTAAAAAAAATTGAAAATGAAAATATTGCTACATACCAAACTAATGTGGACCCGCTCAATAGAACTATATCTATCCATGACCCGATGATTTATATTGGAACAAATGGAAGATAACTTCAGTCAAGGAAGTGTGTGCTTTTTTTTTTTTTTTTTTTTTTTTTTTTTTTCCCAAAACAAAACAAAACTGTAAAGTCTTAGGGTATGTCTTCACTATCCGTTGAATTGGCGGGTAGCAATCGATCTTCTGGCGATCGATTTCTCGCGTCTTGTGAAGACACGAGAAATTGCTCGCTCGCGGCGCCCCCGCCGACTCCGGAACTCCAGCTTGCCAGGAGGCACAAGCTGGAGTCGACGGGGGAGTGCGCCTCCGACTGCCGCCGCCGTGAGGACGGATGGTAAGCTGTCTGCAGAATCGCAAATTTCAGCTACGTGATTCACGTAGCTGAAGTTGCGTATCTGTAGTTGATCTCCCCCCCCCCCCCCCCCAATTCCCCCCAATAGTGGGGACCAGCCCTTAGAATCAATCTGGAAAACTTTAAAAGATGATCTAGAATGGTGTATGGGAGAGTTTGTGCTGGGAGTTAAGTTCCTGGACGTGGAATTGTCAAGTAGAGTGACTATATTGTAACCCTTTGAAAAAAGATAATAGGTATTAGATAGTGAGAGACGAATTATTTGTATTATTGTAGCACCTACAAGCTCTACTCGCGAACCGGGCCCCATTGTAGTAGGTGCTATACAGAACAAAAGGACAGCAAAGGGTAAGCTTTGCCAATAATAACGTCATGTTTGGGAAGTTCTTGCTGTTCCACCTTTTATGTGGGTCCAGCGGGACTTCTCGGACACTGTGGGTGCTACTGGAAATAACAGTAACTTAAATAATCAGTTATATTGGAGATGTTATGAGAAGTGATGACATCTGGCATTAGCACACTTGTGGCAGCATTTTTATATGTGCCGATCATAGCTTTACCAACACCAAACTTGGGATTGTGACTAGACTCTGTAATGTGTAGCATTTCCGCGTACACCTGACACTGATTGTGACCGGAATATAGCCTGTTCAAGCCAAGCTGAGCAAATTCTTGACACATCAATTTGAAAGCAGCATTACTGCATTTTGAAACTTATCAGCCAATCATTGCTCCTCCATGTGTAATCTCTGAAAGAACACTTTATGGGGCAGATAGCATTTTTACAGCGCTTTACACTTCAGTATAGTTATGATCAGAGGCTCACACTCTCTTCTTCTCAGTCAGGTTATATCCACAAGAAGTCGTTTGAACCTATGTATTAAAAAAGATAAGAGAGCAGTGGAGTCCTGGTCTATGACTAGGGCCAGTAGGACCTATGGCAATACAGATAACACACACTTCAAGTGACTCCTCACCATCCATTTACATAATGGATGCAATGACCTGTTTCCCAGCTGGTACAATAGCATAGCCACGCAAATCCGGAATCCTTAGCCACCAGGAAATTTTAACACAGTTTTAAACATTAAGGCTGTGTCTATATTGCACACCTTACAATGGCACCACTCTGCCGATGCAGCTGTGCCTTTGTAAGGCATACAGTGTAGCCACTATTAGTCGCCAGGAAAGAGCTCTCCTAACGACAAAATAAAACCACTTCCAATGAGGGACAGTTTCACACCCCTGTGTCACATTTTTTAATGATAAAAGTGCAGTATAGACAAGGACTAAGTTGGGTTGAAGCCTGCTTTAGCATTGGTGGAAGCTTAGGAACGTGATGTTAGAGACCTACTTGTCCAGTAACAAAAAGAGGCTAAGCTTCATAGCTGCTGTAAGGAGAGTAATGAGATCAGATGAATGAGCATTTGCATCATGTTGAGTTTTTACTCCTTTCTCTTATTGGGAAGAATGAATGTTCAGTACTGATATTTTAAATTTTTTTTAGCACCTAATGCAGAGTATTTAAAATGTATTTATTTTGCACAGAAAGTTGAAAAGAATTACGCTTTTGAGATCCCGGATGTTCCAGCGAAATCTGACTACCTAGAAGTTAGGTACTCGGTGAGTAAAACTAATCTGGTTAGAGGCCACATCATTGGAGTAGTTCTATTGAACTTAATCCTATTTACATAAGTGCATATGTCAACAGAATTTTGTCCTTAACTTATGGCTACACCCACTTTGCAACATACAAACTAGTTGTTTTTTATTTTTAAAATTAGTTTTTTGGAGCTTATTTAATTTAGTGGGTTTTTGTTTTTTCTTATATCATTGATGTGCTGGCCAGTCCCCGTTATAGTTAGTTAATTACAATGAAACTGAAAGTGAATAACAAATTACAACATTTTAAATCAGTATATCACAGATCTTCTTCTAAAGCTTTCTATATATCTGTTAGCTACACTCCCCATCAGAAAAACAATTAAGAAATTAAAACAAAAATCTCATGAATCTATGTTAATGACTTAGTAATTCTGGAGGTATTTGTTTCTGGTTAGTCAGGCTTTCTTTTTAATTTTTTGTTAACTTTTGTGCTCTTTGGCCTCAGTTATACAATGTATTTAAATGTGTGTAACTTAACACCCCCATGGGACTGTTCTCAAGCCTAAAATCTGGCATATGCTTAAGTGCCTTTTGATAGCAGGACATTTGTGTATAGTCAGTTTCACCATTTATATCCCTCTTTTATGAGGCTCCTGTCAAGAGAAACTTTTTTTTAGAAATGAGGGAAATGCAGTGACAGACCCACAAGTTCCCAGTGGGGGGTCCGGCGCGGAGCTGTTTGGGCGAGCGGGGGGGTTCGCGGGGCTGTTTGGGCGGGGGGGGGGTCCGGCGCGGGGCTGCTTGGGCGAGCGGGGGGGTTCGCGGGGCTGTTTGGGCGGGGGGGGGGGGGTCCGGCACGCATTGCACTGTGGGCTACCTACCCACAGTGCAATGCGGGCTATGTCGACCCCTGCAAAAGTTCTAGGACAGACAGTGTCGACCACTGTCGACCTGCTGTCCTGGTGGGGACACACTGATTCGATTTTCTAAAGTCGAGTTTAGAAAATCAAATTAAGGGAAATCGACCTAGTCCTGTAGTGAAGACATATCCTAGGTTCTCAAGTAGCATTTTTCTTTCTTTGCATATCTGTACATTTCAGTTATTATTGATGGGAATACTTTTTCATTGGTTTGTGTAAGTTCGGTGAAGTTAATGTTTGCAGATATTTATGGAAAAAATGAAATCCATCAAAACCTACTTACGTAGAGTTTTGTTAAAACAATAGTCTGATACTACTTAGGTTGCTATAATATGTTTTGATGTGATAGAGTTTGTCATGTGAAACTGGCACATTTCAGATATTGGTTTAGTTTGTTTATAATGCTGCTAGAGCATAATATGTTGACATGCCTTTAAAAAAAAATGTAATGACTTATCTCTTGATTATGTCAGGCTGAATACCCCCGGCTTCCTCAAGATCTGAAAGGAGAGACGTTTTCTCATGTATTTGGAAGTAACACTTCTAGCCTGGAACTTCTCTTGATGAGTAGGAAAATCAAAGGACCGAGCTGGCTGGAAATAAAAAATCCACGTATGAGGATTTGCATATCAAATATTTAATAGATTGCTGAAAAATAAATTTGGAGGGGAATGGTAGATGTGACCAGTACAGTTCTATCTTGTCAAATCTTTTAGATTAGAAGTCTTTGAGGAGTTGAGGGCAGTATTCTGAGAAGCGAAGTTTTTAGATTTCATAAACAGGGCCTATTAGAAAGCCGTTTATTCTGAGAGGTGAGCAAGATTTGCCTAACTGGTCTGTTTTCAATGTTGACAGCTCTTGAGCTGATTTCCTCCCCGCGCTTCCTTCACCCTTCCTCTCCCCCCAATTCTGTACGCTCTGTTTTGTGCTCTTTGGGACTTGATGCTTCAGAATGTTACTTTTTATACAAAAAGGAATAGCCTGTGTGCAACGGCACTGCAGTAGTAAAGTGACTGGGCTTCTTGTGATTCCCGCTTAAAGAGGCGTGAGAAGGAAAAACTTTGATTTGATTTTGTGACCAAATTTCTAAATGGTTTTGAGTGTCAGTTCAACTCCAAGCAATCGGATTAGCTTGTGAAGCATTGCTCCTGGCTTTTAGAGAATTCACTGCATAGTTCCTTAGACACAAATCTATGATGTAAATCAGCAGAGAGGTGCCCATCCGTTGTCTTTGTGCCAAGAAGCAATCGGATTATGGACACGATACAAGCTTTGTGGGACAGTTGCTCTTCATCTTCCGAGAGCCAACAACAATTTAGTGGATTCTGAATACTCTATATCCCCTTACTCTCAAGACCGCTTTTTATCATCCCCACTATGTCAAACAGACTGGTCAGTGAATGCCAAAGTCTCATGGCCAACCCTCCTTGCACGACATTCCATGAAGATCAGATGGTGTTGAAAAGCCACACTAAATTTCTTCGCAAACTTGTTTCAGACATTTATTTAAATTAACCTATTCTCCCTTTTTTTTCTTTCCAAAACCACACACTTACCCAGAGGAGAAGGAACTTCATATTTTAGCTGTATTGAGGGTCTTGCTAAGCTACCTGACTAGGACAAATCCCATTATAAGCAATGCCCTGGCCTTTTTTGTTGTAAGTAGTGGTTCCAGAGGACATGCCATTCCCTCCCTCCCTCCCTCTCCCAAGCAGAGAATATTTAAATGGATCACCTACTGTATTTCATTCTTCTGTCATATGGCTGATGGACCTTTTTCCTCTAAATATCACAGGTCATTTGACAAGAGCTCAGGCTTCAGCAGATGAGGAAGTATCCCCATTATCTCCGAGCTGCAAGGCAGCCATTTGAAGTAGTCCCCTCTCTCTTGTTAAACATTGTCCTTGACCTGGCTGCCAGATCAGATGCCAAATATGGGAGGGCAGTGTTGAAATAGCTAATTAGTGATAGTGTGGATTCCTCAGTTTGACCTTCCAGATAGGGCACTGCTTGCCAGTCACTTAGGGGTGGTATCCACATGGACAAAAGTTCAAAGAATTGAAAACAGTTACTTACGTTGTAGTAACTGTGGTTTTTTTCTGGATGTTTTGTCAGTGTGGATCCTACGACTTTCCCTTCTTCCCTGGTTTTTCAGAATCTCCCTTAAATGGAGATTCTGAATGAGCAAGGGAACTGACTGATGGTTCTGGCTTCTCTGCTCTTGGTTAGGGGACACGAGGACATGCAGGGCATAAACAGATGCTGCTATTGGATGATTTTCATCTCACAGGGGTACTTAGAGGGATTCGCATGGACAAAACAACTTGGGAAACCAGTTATTGTAAGGTAACCATTTTTTTTTTTTTCTCCCCTCATGATGACCTTGTTCTTGTAAGTGGCTCATTTGTTTCCACAGAGCCCTTGAGTCATTCGGTCAGCTGGTGTAAGGTGGAGGCAACGGCATTGAAACCTGACTTGGTGAATGTAGTTAAAGATCTTCCTCCTCCTCCTCTTGTGATCATGTCTCTCAGCATGAGGACAATTCAGAATGTGAAGATTCACCAGCATGAGGTAAATCATCCGCTTTGGTGATGAGTTTGAATTTTTCCTATGGCATGTGTTAAGTAGGAATTAGTAACTGGAACAACTTCACCAACCAAAAAGCCTCGATTGTGATGTTGGCAATAGACCTGATTCCGTGGATCTGATTTTGCAGTGAGGTCGGTGCAGGGGAGCCCTGCTGTGGGCTGAGGTGTCAATCTGCTCAGAGCTCATTACAAGATCAGGGTCTCTGTTTCTATATAAAATTTAATGGAAAACACCCCAAAATGCAGAGAGTTTTGTTCCAGATCAGAACAAAACATGATCTTGAAATACCAGAATCCTTCCATGAAATGGAGTTGCCTCTCTCTACTCGGGTCTGTATTTGATATCAGAATCAAGCAGTAGTATTTCTGAACGGTGGCTTGTGCTACTTAAGATCAGTAAGCAATGCTGAAAAGTTCAGCAATTTGCAGCTGAAATTCACTTAAGTAGACGGTTGCCTTTTTTCAGAAAGGAGGAGCAATTGGAGAAGCCTGTTCAAAGGAAAGCGGAGGGATAGAGGGAAAGCGGCAATTTGATGCTGTTAACGTGATGTAAATAGGCAGATGCACATCATAGTATTTCTCATTTCTTGGTGTAGGTCATGGCTGTTGCAGCTTTAGTCCATCAAAAATTTTGTTTAGATAAAGCACCTCCTCAGCCTCCTTTCCAGACACACTTTTGTGGTGAGTATCTGGATCGGGTTATGGGTAGAGCAATTTTTAAATATTTGCTTCAATAACTTCAGCACATCCCTTGGCCCATGCCACTTCCTACAGCCCCCATTAGCCCGAAACAGTGAACTGTGGTTCACTGTTATTGGCCGAATCTGTGGATGCTGCAGGTAAACAAATAGTCCCGTCCCTCCAGCGGATTTCCCTGACAGGCCACGTGCCAAAGGTTGCCGATCCCTGTACTAGAGTATGATTTATAGATATTAATTTGTATATTTTAGCACAGGATGTTGACAATTTGTTTTAACAGTTATAAAGTGTTAACTTTTTGAATCTCAACATTACTGTTGTTAAATCATTTTGCCTGACACTCTTCTTTTTTCCAGATTTCCCTCCCCATAATTTCTCAAAACTGTGAACGTTTAAATAAATAAAAATAGAAAAAAATGCTTAAAAATAAACCAATATCTGTCAATTATTAAAAAAATAGTTTTACTTTTATTGGATTTATTGATTGCTAATTTCTTTTTAAAATACCACTCTGAAAAACATAAAATCCATGTAATTTTAACTCAAAAGCCATGTCAGAGCTTAAATTTCTTTAAACATAGCTGAAACCATTTAAAAAACATTTTTTTTGGTAGAAGTCTCTGTTAAAAGCAAAATATTAGATTAGATTGTCTTCTGTTTATCTGTTCTGGTTTAGTGGCTCCTCAATTTCCAGCCCAGAAAACCTCTTGAATTTATTTTTATAATACTTAGCTTCATTTTAATTCAGTTGTTGAGCGTTCGCATGGGTTTGACTTCATTTTGTATCTTGTGCAGTGCCAATCACACTGTTACTACATAATAACATAAGCATTTCTTCCAGACCCACTGATTCGAAGACTTAAATTAAAAAGATATTCTTACCAAAAAAGCCCAACCTTCTAACAAATGACATTGGTTTCATACCATGTGCTCAAACAACTTTTCTTTTGCAGTTATTTCCAAACCGAATGATTGTATTTTCCCTTATGACTTCAAAGAAATCATTAAAAACAAGGTAACTTATTTTCTTAGCGTTCAGAATAGAATGCCTTCTGAGATAATGCCTTTGAATTTCTGAGAAGAGTTTTGGATAGAGCAGTTTAGTGCGCTAGCTTTCGTCTCTGAAAATGTACATTCAAATCTTTGCTTTACATAATCTTTGAAAACCTACCTGCTGATCTGTCATTACTTATATTACAAAACTGTCATATAATTTGGCACAGTTGGCAATTCAAAAGGTACAGGCAAGATTTGAGGTACATTGGCAGAGCTTTGTGGGACAATTTACATTGAATTGTATTTTGTTATATTTATTTCAAGCTGGTTGTGTTAGTCTCTCATTTTCATGTGCAGTAAAGTCCATCAAAATTTCTTTAAAATAATTCCTTTTTTATTTTTAAAGAGGCACTAAAAAGTTTGGCAGAACAAAAATTTAACTTACTCTTTTAGTGTGTGTGATATTAAACCTGTGGGCAAATGTTATGTATATTGTATATAGCACTCTCTTGCTGTTCCTGACTCCTGACTAGCAAAGTACTTGAAGCACTTGCACCCATAAGTAAAACAGAAAAGGGTATGTGAGAAAAGCTTTCTGTATCCATGTGCATGAGAACAAGAAGACTTCAATTTTGAAGGAAAACACTCTGCAGTAGTTTATTATTGTAGTTTTGTAACTCATGAGTGTTGGAGGCTTCGGTCCCCACCCCCCCTTCATTTTAAACTTTTAATATTTATTGGGTCATTGAAACCAGATACTCCCTCTTGCTCTTAGAATGCTAACGTAGAGATTGCTGCAACAGAGAGAACATTGCTGGGTTTTTTCCTTGCGAAGATTCACAAAATTGACCCAGATATTATTGTGGTGAGTAGCTATTAACTTGACTTTGATATAAACTGAGAAATATGTTGACTGGGCCAGATGTTAACTTAATTATTGGTTACTTTGTGCCCTTAAAGCTTTTACATTTATTTCACCCTGCATCATGATTTTAACTTGATTTAATGGTTATAAAATAGAGCAGGTGTACATACTTACACATGTGATATTTAATTGCTCTTCAGGAGTATGTTGTAGCTCTTATCACTTTAAATATTATTGAAACCATAATGACCTTCCTTAATTAAAAGAAAAAAAAAACTTTTGGGTCCACCAGAGAAGGTGAAATATTGATACTTATGGGTCTATTCATAATCTGTCCAAATACTCTTTTAATTTCTGTTAATTTCATTTGGATATTTTGATACCAAAATCAAGTCAAAAATATATTTTTAAAAAAATCCTTCAGTCACTTAGACTTTTTTTTGCCACAAAATAAACTTTTTTCTGTAATAGATAAATGTTTTATATGGGAAATGTTCCAGTAAAAATCTTACAATTCATTTCCTTTTAAAAGGTTAGGATATTTTAAATTATAAGTGAGTGTACTTTACTGAGTAGCCTTATATTGTTTTTGAAACTTTTTGAATAACACAGAGCTGACTTTGTTGTTGTTGGTTTTTTTTATAATGAAGAAATAGGATGGAGGGATAACCAAGTTACTGAAGAGAGCTGTGCTGGCAAAATTAATAATGACTGGCAACAAATATCCATGTACCTCTCTAGTAGTTTTATAACGGTTGTGGAAAGACTCTGCCAGTGAAAATGCTGGGATCAACACTTAAAAATTTGGGATACCCCAAATTAGATAACTGAGTGGCCTGGCTATTTCAGAGCTAAGCACCTGCAGTTCCCATACACTTCAGCTTGGGGCACAATGACCCTTCTTCAGGGGAGCAGAAAGGTGCCTTTAAAAATACTTCTGTACTCCCACTTCCTGAGTTGTGCTATGTTCTTTCTGGTTTCAACTGAGGATTGGGACTAGCACCTTCAGGGAACAAATGGTTGTTTCTCTTACAACTCTGAACTTTCCACATGGTGCCAGATTAAAAGGCATGGTTTAGCAGTGTTTGATTTAAATATGTAAGAACTCTGCCTTTATGTACAATGATGCATTGAATATGGTATTAACAGGATACCATGAATATATAACTTATATCGGTAGTTGGAGGGTTTTATGAATGGAGGGAGAAGGAGTTACTTAAACATGTCTTCACATGTGGTTAAATAGAGAATTTAAAATTAGATCTGTCACTAGCTGTGAGGCATGAGAATAAAATTGAAAGTACCTGTATGAACTGTGAGCCAATTATAATGAAACAAAGTTTATTTCAGTATTCTGCTGAGCAGTGTTTGTTAATGTCAGGACTAATGAGTACTGCTCATGAATAAATTCTCTTAGAAGAAAGGGCTTCCAAAAAGAGGTATGCTGATGATGCCATCAATTAGATTTTAAAAAAAATACAAAGGGCAAAGGAATTCTAAACACATGAAAGTCCTTTAATTTGCATTTGTTAAAACCTTTTTCTGTTGCTTTCTTTTTGTGGCAAGGGTCATAATATTTATGGCTTTGATCTGGAAGTGCTGTTGCAGAGAATTAATGCGTGCAAAGTCCCTCACTGGTCCAAGATAGGTCGACTGAGGAGGTCCATCATGCCAAAGCTTGGGGTAAAAGATTGCTTAAGTCTCTCTCAAGTTATTTTATGTTGCATGTGATTAAAATGAATTAATTTAGCTAATGTATTTTGAATGCGTCTCTGATGTATTTTGACTGTTGGTCATGTTGGATTTCTTGCATCCCAGTTCAGACATAATGAATGTTTGTATGACTATTTTATTACAGTAATGAGCTAAACTAATTTTCAAGTTAGGCAAATTTAGTTTACATTTCTCAACTAGATGGTGGTAATGACAGATTAATAACTGTAATAGAGAAAAGATGTCTTTGTCTTTTTGTCTAGTGCAACTGTATAATGAGGGGAAAATGTGGCTTGGATTGACTGGTGAATCATCCCATAGAGAGTAGTTTAAATTATATTTCACTAGTTTTATTACGTTCTTATTTTGAGAAGATGACATTCTGAATACTTAACTACTGCACCTCCCTCTTGCATAGGTTTTTTTAATAGGCCTATGCTTTTTTTTTTCTCCTGTTTTCATCACAACCACAAAACACTTCAGTGCTTTAATTTCTTTCTTTTATAAGGAATGTACTCCTACATAGACATTCTCTTTGAAATTGGAAAAGGGGAAAGATAATTGAAATTTTTTTAAGGAGAGGAGTTATTTTTGTCTTAGCTATAAATACGATTAAAACATTGAATTAAATTGATAGCAAAAATTCCCCTTTATAAGTTAAACATTCATTTTTGTTTATCTTCCTTTCATCACACTCTGCTGATACTTTTTGTGTCCACTTCATTCCCTGTCTTTCCCCACCAGCATGTTTTTGTTCTCCTCCCCTTTGTGCTGTCAATTACTGAACTGCTTGTTAGCATGCAAAAATTATGTTTTTTTAAAAAAAAAATAGTTCCATGCCAGATATTCATTCTTAGTTTCCTGATCCTGAAAACCCTTACGCAGGTGCTTAATTTTGCTACTGAGAGTTGTAAAATTTCAATGGCACTACATAATAACAAAATTAAGCACCTGCATCATGGTTTGCAGGATTGGGCCTTAGCTATTAAAGGGAGTCATGTGCCCAGGCCTTCATATCCACAGGTTTTGCTGAACTATATCTAAAATTCCTTTAGAACCTGATCCATGGCCCATTGATTTAAATGGAAGATTCCAGCTGGCCTTGGGATCAAGCCCTGTATGCCTATATTTGAGTATGTGATGTTACACTTTTTTTAATGGATAAGGGTCGAGGTGGCTTTGCTGAAAGGAATGCAGCCTGCGGTCGGATGATCTGTGATGTGGAAATTTCAGCAAAGGAATTAATTCGTTGCAAGAGCTACCACTTATCTGAATTGGTTCATCAGATTTTGAAAACTGAGAGGGTAACAATTCTACCAGAAGAGATAAGAAATATGTACAGGTATATTGCTCAGGGTTTTTTTTATGCAGTTCTGTGTTGGGGAGTGGAGCAGCATTTAATTTTATTTAGTTTGTCTCGCTCTATACTTTTGTACTTGGTTTTATCGAGTAGATGTGGGATTGAGTAGCCGTGTACTAATAGTGTTTTTCATCTTAAAAGTATTTTACAAACACTGTTTCTCTGAACAGTGCTGCTGATCATGGCTTACTTCATTCAAATAGCAATACATTGACAGATTGACAGTGTTACTTTAGGTACATTGTTTATTCTATTAATCTTGAATTACTATTTGCAACTTAAATGAGTTTGCTTCATAATTTGGCACAGGTACACTGCAGAGATCTTAGAGCCATGGTATAGAATTTAGGTCTACTCTTCTGCAAAATTCATACCGACATGTTTTAGGTTTAAACTTGCCAGTCTTCCTCTCTCCCCAGTGATTCGTCTCACTTATTGTACATGCTGGAGAACACCTGGACAGATGCCAGATTCATCCTGCAAATCATGTGTGAGCTGAATGTTCTTCCGCTAGCCCTGCAGATTACAAACATCTCTGGGAATGTTATGGTAATTTTTGTTTTCTTTCCCTTCACCTAAAAAGCAACTAGTGCAGCGGGCTTTCTGTGTTTGGTATGGATAATGCTCAGTCTGAGTCAGTGCTTGTAAATTCCGTAACTATGCACTGTAAAGATCATGCATCCTTTGTCCTTCAAAGAGATGAAAACTACTAGTTGGAATACATTCAAATTTAGATGACCTCCATGGGATTTTCCCCTCTGACATTAGAGAGTTTTTGTACTATGAAAGTATTTAGGTGGAAATGTACAGATGGTTGAACCATTTGGCAGACCTGTTTAGGTATGGTGCAAAATCCCCACGAACAAAATTACATAAACCTCAAAATGGATATTTACTTTTTTTTTTTTAATATATGTGAGAAGACTGTATCTGCTTGAAATCTGTCTTAATTCATTTTTGTGCATCAGTATTTTGCTTTCTCTAGTTTTGTTTTGAATTCTTCTTCTGTTTTCCCCCCCCCCCCATAGTCAAGGACAATGATGGGTGGGCGATCAGAGCGTAATGAGTTCCTGCTGCTTCACGCTTTTTATGAGCGAGACTATATTGTGCCTGACAAGCAAGTTTTTAAAAAGCCTCAACAGAAGCTGGTAGGTCCCAAATATATTCTTGTTTTGACTTGCTGCTTCCATGTTTTTTTAGATAAATTCTTATAAAAACACGAATGTCTTTTCCTTTGCACATCATTTTCTTTATGAAAACATGCAAAACTAATTGTATCCAATCACATGAATAGTCGGATCAACAAGAACTTTTTCCAAGATGATCTAAAAACTTATGTCATAAGTGTTAAGTGAAAAGCCTGTGGTTTAAGGGACACTGTCAACTTGAAAAAACACATTGCTGTCTGAAGTGTCTTACCTCCTATAATTACAGGAGCACTTAACTTCTTTCAAGCTTAGTAATCTTATCAAATATTTTTTTCAGGTTCTTTTGGTGTTTAATTTATACTTTTCATGGTACTTGGTACGTAGTCCGTAACTTTTATTTTTCTGTGAACCTCCTTTTTCCCTTGCTGAAAAGATCCTTATAGATACCAAAAAGCTTCCTTAATTTCTTCTTCACATTTGTGTCCCACTATAGGTGCACATGCAGCTTGTGTGCAAATATGACCAGTATCCCGGTGGGAGCCAGCTATGGTCAGTCAATTAGAGTGAACTGCAAAGAGTGGGGCAGACAATCCCCATGAAGCTGGTGGATATTCCAATACTTAGATTTACCAAGCCAGCTTCTGTATTACCTTACAGTTCCCTTAGTGATCCAGCCTCAGCCTCCATCCAAGTACCGAAGTCAAATATTCGGTACCTGAATTACGATTTCTGAAAATTGTATTTCATCATATAAAAGAAAAGATTCTACCAATCCCAAAGGCTCAAACACATTACCTCCCAGGTTAATGAATGTTTCAGATCTTATCCAAATAGATGCTACAGCCAGGTCATCTTAATTAAACTAAAATTTCTTTTAAAAAAAATGAGAGAATGGTTAAAAGATCAATATACATACAAACATGAGTTCAATTCATTTAGGTGCAGATTCATAGCAGAGATGGTGTAGCTGCAAAGAGTTCTTTTTAGAAATAGTTCACAGGTTATAGTCCAATGTCCAAATATCCTATTCAGGGCATACCAGCATAACTGGGACTTCAATCTTGGGACTCCAACTTCCCCTAATGAAGCCTAAGCAGAGCTGAGATGACCGAATCAGGACCCAAGGATCTTTTATACGACATAGACAAGGACTGTTGACCACATTGTGGACCCTATGCATACATGTATAAAAACGCAAACATTATCTCCCTATATTTCTTTTGAGGGTTATTTATTTTGGAAGATGTTTAACCCTTTCTAGCCATGTGTCACAGCAAGACTGGATTTTTTTTCTCGACTAGCAGAGTACAGGGGTGCACGTGTCCTCTGTGCCCTTCATTCTTAGAAGGTTTGGAGTTGGACATCAGCTAGGTTCCTACAAGCGCTGCAGGAAGTGTGGCTATGCCAACGAGACCTTGCCCCACGTCCTGTGTGGATGCAAGCTGCACTCCAGAGCCTGACAGCACTGCCACAGTGCCATCCAGAACCGGCTGGTGAAAGCCATCCCACCGTTCCTGGGGAAGATCTCTGTCAACTCCGCCATCCCCGGGACAGACAGCCGACGGTGACCGGACATCGTCATGACTGATGCAAAAAGAAGAAGGTCCTCATAGTGGATGTCATGGTGCCATTTGAAAACCGGTCACCAGCTTTCCACCGGGCCTGAGCACGGAAGTCGTCAAAGTACACCCCGCTGGCCGACACCCTGAGAGTGCAGGGCTGTGAGGTGCAGCTCCACGCCCTGATCGTGGGAGCCTTGGGCGCATGGAACCCCCACAACGAGCCGGTACTGAGAGCGTGCGAAGTCGGTTGGTGCTACACCCGGCTCATGAGACAGCTCATGGTGTCCGATGCCATCAGGTGGTCCAGAGACGTATACACTGAACACTTCACGGGACATCGCCAGTACCAGATTGAGTAGCCGAGACCGCCGACCAAGGAAACAACGCACCCCTCCTTCCCTGACAAACAGGGACGCACCCTACCCATGTACTTATCCCCTACACCACCACTGACTTGGACTTTCACAACACCCCATGGGGGGCGTACCCAAACACACCTATAGACTGACGCTTTAAAAAACTCCCACACCCCAAACTGGCGCTATGCTGGATATGTGATATGCATGTACCTTGTATACCCTGTACCTGTTACCCACAATCACCCATAACCCTAGCCTGTCTCCAGATGTCCAGCACCTTACTTCTCAATCTGTGTATGTTTTCATCTTTAACATTAGCTTTAATAAAATTTAAAATCTGTAGAATTTTGAGAGCTAATCCTCCTGAAAGACTTGCATAGCAGGTACCTGTTC
Source organism: Sternotherus odoratus (assembly GCA_032164245.1). Taxonomy (NCBI): domain Eukaryota; kingdom Metazoa; phylum Chordata; order Testudines; family Kinosternidae; genus Sternotherus; species Sternotherus odoratus. The sequence goes on along the minus strand of JAVMKO010000001.1, from coordinate 180,953,064 downwards.
TGCGTGGGAGAATCCCATATCCCTAGCAAATGCTTGGTCTGCCTATCTTTCTCTGAAATGACTTAAAATGTCTTAAAATGTGAGGATGAAGCTCTTTCTCATGGAACGATTCATGAAGGCGGCATTGGCTCCAGAAGAGCTATGCTTCAAGACCTGTCTAATGGGAAGTGGTCCCTCGGGCAGAGAGGCAACTTCAGAGACATCCGCAGGAAAAGTGACACGGGGGTACCAAAAAGGGGGTAGGAGCTCAGGAAGGAGCTTCATGTCCTCACACTTTGGGCTGGTCTTCACTACCCACCGGATTGATGGGTACTGATTGATGTATCGGGGATCGATTTATCATGTCTCGTCTAGACGTGATAAATCAATCCCCAAAGGAGCTCCCCATCGACTCCAGCTCACCGAGAGGCGCAAGTGGAGTCGATGGGGGAGCCCGCTGCTGCCATGAGGACACCAGGTAAGTCGACCTAAGATGCACCGACTTCAGCTATGCTATACACATAGCTGAAGTTGCATATCTTAGATTGACCCTCTCTGCTAGTGTCGACCTGGCCAAAGAGAGGCACAGGAAAAAGTTGTGTGATAAGCCCACCAAGTCTGATATGGTGCCAAGCATGAGCAGAAAGGAGCAAACCGTGGTACAACTCGCTCTGTTCATACTGGGCCTGGTGCTGGGAGCACCCAGGTCAACTCCAGCACCAGGAGAACAGATTCAGACTATAGCAGCGACTTTCTCAATGCTGAGACGCCCAACACCAGCAGTCACTTTCATGGTTTGATTCTAATCGGTTTCACTTTCTCCCTTCCTTGCACTATTACACTGAGGAGATGTTTAATTCATAAAAAAAGAATTCTTATCAGATTAAAAAGAATGCAAGCATTGCTATTGATCTAAAATGCGCGAGGCTTTTTTAAAACAACACTATTTTTGTAAAATAGATTTTGGGCTTAAATTAATTCAATAATAATCTTTTAAAATAACTTTTTGCTTTCTCTCCATCATTGGGTTTCAGACTGTGCCACACAACATAGACTAGTAGTCTGTTCCATGGCGACGATTCCTAAAAGACACTGTAATTTTGTGATCAGTCTCTTCCCAGAGCAGTGAATCATAGTGCAATTTTGTGATGGCAAGAGCCTTAATCAGGATATTGGTAAAAATATTCATGTAGTAGATGTCTGTTAGAAAAAAATCCATTCTTATCCCACTCCAATTTTTCTTTTTCTTTTGTAAATTAAACCTTCTAAATTAGAAATGTGATATTATTTTAAAAAGAGGCTAGATGTCAGAATTTTTTAATGCCAAATGCAGGTGGATGAAGATGAAGATGTTGAAGAGAAGAATAAATCAAAGATAGGGAGAAAGAAGGCAGCCTATGCTGGGGGTCTAGTCTTGGATCCGAAAGTGGGTAAGATTCGGCAATTTTACTGCTCCTAACAGTGTATCAGGTCATAAATGTGAAGGTTAGCTCCAGATAAATGAAAATGCTGTTTGTTCAAAAAGTTTCAAAGCAAAGGGCAGGGAAAATCCCTAAGCCTCTTTTATATGAAAGGGAAAAAAATCTAGAATGATTATTAGGGCAGAATCTTGAGTGGGGTGTGGGTGTGGGTGGGTGTGGGTGTGTGGCAGCGGGTGGGCGGAAGCAATGTAGCACAACTTTCTTGTAAGGATATAGATACAGAAGTAACTTTATATGTGTGCTTTCCATTTTGGGAACAACCAGGAAAAAATGCATAATTTTGTTTGCCCATAGAGTGCAGTCTTTCTTGCAGCACAGGGAGAAATTACGTTTTTTTGTATTTAGATTGTGTATAGCGTGTATATTTTGCTAGTGGATGCTTAAGGTTTTTCTTTGTTTCTCCTCTATGTGGTGATAACTGTACAAAAGCATCCTACAGTAATACAGAAGCTATCTGTTTAACCCTGGCAAGTTAAGAAGGGTTAGATCGTTCCACTTCTGACAGTCGTCAGTCACTGGCTAATAGCACATCTAAATCTTTTTCTTAGGACTATTGCTTAAGCACATCATATAGTGTGCACTGGTCTCTGAATCCAATCTACTTCTCTAGCTTGTGGAGATCACAGTGTAGACTGGCAACACTCAGCTTAGTCTGGGTTCAACCATCTAATACGGGAATGGGGGTCACTTCTTTTCCTGCAAAAACTTCTGACACTCGGAGCCCTCTCCCAAATCTACCCACTTCATTGTATGAAATCTTCTCCTCACCCCTTCCCCCCTGCCCAGATGCATCCATAAAGTCAAATTTCTTATTTATAGTTACTGAATTGGGCCCCAAAACTCGATGGGAATCTTTTATTTGGCTTTAATGGGAGTTGGATCAGGTACCTAGTGGGGATGAATAATTATATGGATCCTCACACTGCATTATATCTTCTACTCTGTATTCTCTTTCAGGTTTTTATGACACATTTATTTTGCTTTTGGACTTCAACAGCTTGTACCCTTCAATTATCCAGGAGTTCAACATATGTTTTACCACAGTGCAGAGAGTGTCATCAGATGCACTGAAAAGGGCAGAGGTTTGTGTGTGCTTCATTAATGTTCTGATTTGAGATTGTGTTTCTTGTGAATTAAATTAACAGAAACTGATCCTACGTGCTTCTCTCAATACCCTTTCCAAACTCGCAAGGAGGACAATTCTTGCTGCAAGGAAGAAAGCAATCTAGGGAATTCTCTTCCCCCCTCCCCCCCCCCGGCTTCTTGAATGTGGGATCTGTATCTATTGCACCTATTTCCTTTCAATAACACTCATCATGTTTGCACCCCTGGCATGTTGTTCCATTCCTTTTCTTCTCCCATACAAGAGGATATATTGAGGGCTTAGTTAATCCTGTCTCGTTCCTCTACAACTTCTATACAATCCACCTTTTTTCTGCTGCTAAATCCTTTTTCTGTGCCTTGTCATTGCTCCATCCAAACTAATGAAACTTTTTTTTTTTCTCATCCCTGACCTCCATAAATGTCATTTTGCCTTTGAACAAAAGCACTACAGAAATAAACTTCCTGTTTTGCCGTTCTGTCCTTCTCCCATGGGCTTCTTTTTGCTTCACACTTGGGTTCACACTTCTCATCCTTCTCCCCTTTTAGTCACTCCACCCTCATCTATATCTCTGTTTTAATTTCTTCCTACAATTCCTTGCCTTTTGTATTCTCCTTCTATGCTCAACTTTGCATATTTCCATACAAGTCTTTTTATGCTTGGAACTCCCACCTTTTGTTCAGCTGAATAAACAACCTCTTATTTGTGTTTTTTCTTTATAAAAATGTGTCTTCTATGAAATCTTTCAATAGCAGTTTACCAAATGAGGTTGGGGGAAATCCATACAGCTGTCAGATTGGACCTTTATTTGGTGTACTATGTTTCTGAAGTGTATTGGCTCTCTGATGCAAAATGTGTGCTCCGTGGAGCATGCTCTGTTGTACAATCCTGAACACCAAAAATGTGTAACTGGAGAATATGGATTAACTGGAACCACCAGGGGTATTTGACTGTCTCCGTGGTACTAGATACTTGAGCTCCAGACTAGCAATATGTCCCTTCAGTTGGGATCAACGATGGAATAAACTGTGTGTCAATTCAGGACGCCTGTTCTGTGCCTCCTGCAATTGGGGGGTGCAGGTAAAATGAATTGGTTCAAATCAAAGTATTTAAATCACACATGTTTACTAATGATTTTAAATAATCAATTTTAATCACATTTTGCATTTGTACTTTTTAGTTATCTTCCTAAAAAAAGGTTGATTCTTACTGGTTTGTAACTATTAAAACATGTTGATTTGCAACTAAATATATCCATCACACTTAATTTGGTCCTTCTTTTTGCAATCAGGAGGATACACTATATTTAAGTTATTTAAGCAGTTATATAGCTTAACTTGCATTTATTCAGATGCTTAATTTTTATAGTTGTATTATGTTAGAAAATGGAGAATCATGCATTTCTTATTTACTAGGTGATTAACTTTTTACATTAATCTAGCTGAAGTTTTATTTAGATGGCAATTCAAATTCAGTTAAAAAGTCAGAAAATCAGCAATAAATAAAACTACCTTAAATGTGCTGGATATATGAGGGGAAAAAACTGATTAAAACAGTTTTGTATTTAAAACTAACTGATTTATTAAACAAAAAAGATATTGTCCATACTCAGTAAATTGAACTGATTGTTTCTGGTCACCATGTCCTTCAAGATTTTACGACTAAGAGACCTGATCTTCTCACACTTAGGACTTGTCTTCACAGCATCAGCGAAGCATGCCAGAGCGGGTGTAACTTGTAAAGATCTAACATGTTGTGGTCTAAATGCCCCATGTAGACCCTGCTAGTGTGCACTAAAAAGTACCTAGTTCATGTTAATGGACTGTGTTAACATGAACCCGTCCCCTTTTGAAGCACAAAAGCAGGATCTACCCAGAGCAGTTAGAGTGTAATGGAGAGAATGGGTTACAAATCATACCCCTCTGGTGTACTTTGTTGGCACTATATACACTAGCCCTTGGTTTTTATTCAGAGACTGGAAGAAAACAAGCTTTTCTGCTTTTTTTCAATTCTCAGTTGGTTTCTTAACTTTGAGTGAGCTAGTTGTTGAATTGGACTTGTTGAATAAACTGAAATGAAAAAAAAAATCTATTTGCACCCACAGAAGATGCTATGCTGGCAAAAGTTGGTTTAATACTTCAATAAACTCTGCTTAGCGAGTGACTTCAACCAGTTTGGTGGTGTGACTTTGTTTAAAACTTGCTAGCAAACATGGATTGTTTTTTGTTTATGTTAAATTTAGGCTCTAACATGAGTTGTCAGTGTCAGATTTAATTTTCATAGGTTTATTTTTTAAGACTAAACCTGAATTTAATTTAAATTTAAAAACCGATTAGCGTGAGGTAGATTTACACCCCAACTTGCCACAAACTAAGTTTTCATATTGACAAGCCCATAGACTCGCTTTCCTTCAAATGGATTTGCTATCTGAAACTCTTGTCCCTACAGCTCTGAAACAGTTCATTTTTAACCTGTCTTCTTGCAGTGATGCTCATAGACCTCAGAATGCTTTGGTTTCTATTCCTAGTGTGACATCTAAGAGCCAAGTCTTTTGGGGTGTGTTAGAGGTGCTAGTGTACTGGCAGTGAATAGATAATAATAGACTCGTGAATTTTAGGAGTACCAGTGGTTCTGCCTCACCAAATTAATACAGCTGAAAAACATGAAAACCGCCTTCACTTCTGTTATCTTAAACTGTGTACTGTGAGTGCCGTTCCATTTTTACTCTAAAAGTAAACAAGCTAGATTTTTTCATGTCCTTCTTGCTCAATAAACTAAAACATACTTTTAAAGCAAATACTTGATAAACTAAATGATCATTTGATAGGATGGAATGGAAGAAGAAATTCCAGAGCTACCAGATCCATCTTTAGAAATGGGAATTTTGCCTAAAGAGATCAGGAAGCTGGTGGAGAGAAGGCGACAAGTCAAGCAATTAATGAAGCAGCCGGATTTAAATCCTGACCTCTATTTACAGGTATGTCATATGGAAGAGCTCCTCTGCCTTCACTATACCTTATTTAAGTCCATTGGTAGGACTACAGAATAGGAGTGATTACTTTAATTGTAAATGGAGGTTAGAAACAAATTGTAAGATGCTCGTTTGTGACTTAGAGAGGTGCTAGGTGTCAGAAATACAGGGCCGGCGACAGGGGGGTACAACGGGTACAGCTGTACCGGGCCCCGGACTTCAGGGAGGCCCCTGAAGTCCGGGGCCGGTACTCAGCTGTACCCGTTGTCGCCGGGGCTCTGAGCGAGGTGCGGCTCGGGCAGCCGCTGCAGCGCTCACCAGCCCCCTCCCCCGGCACCCAGCAGCCTCCCCTGCCCCCCTTTGCTTCTGGCCGGGCCACGCGGCCGCAGCACATGCGGGGGTTGGGGCCCGCGGGAGGTAGGAGACCGGCGGGGGGGGGGGGGCGCGGGCGGCGGGGGGGGGCCCGCGGGAGGCAGGAGATCCGCCGGGGGGGGGGGCCGCGGGAGATCGGCCGGGGGGGTGCCGCGGGAGGCGGGAGACCGGCGGGGGGGGGGCCTCGGGCGGCGGGAGATCGTGTGGGGGGGGGGCCCCGCGGGAGGCCGGGGGGGGGCCCGCGGGAGGCAGGAGAGCGGCCGGGGGGGGGCCCGCGGGAGAGCGGCCGGGGGGGGGGGGGCCGCGGGAGAGCGGCCGGGGGGGGGGGCCGCGGGTGGCGGGAGAGCGGCCGGGGGGGGGGGGCCGCGGGTGGCGGGGGGGGAGGCCGCGGGAGGCAGGAGACCGGGGGGGCCCCCGTACGGTCTGCCGTACGGGGCCCCAAAATTCCTGTCGCCGGCCCTGCAGAAATAGCTGTGAGTACTTGATAATATTGCATTCAACTTCTGTTGGATGGTTATGGTGATTAATGTACTGGTTATTTTCCTTTTCAGTATGATATCAGGCAGAAGGCTTTGAAGCTTACAGCTAATAGCATGTATGGCTGTCTGGGGTTTTCCTACAGTAGATTCTATGCCAAGCCTTTGGCTGCTTTGGTGACACACAAAGGAAGAGAGGTGAGTCATTAAATAGCTTTTTAAAACTGACAAGTTCGATGAATAAAAACCTTGATTTCTTTCTTTATGAAGTCTGTATTATTCTGTCTTCCCATCAAAACAAATATTCCCTTTCTCATTATTTTTAAAAACCGAGCAGTTTAGCCACCTCATTTAACCTTACAAAAAACAGAATGAAAGTATTTGGTTGGACAATAAAATTTCAAGCTTTCAAGGAGTTAATGTGAATGGTTGGTGTGAGTAAGACTAAAGATTTTAGTATCCTTGGGAAATATCTTGTGTTTAAGATTCAGATATTGTACTTATTGTGCCAACTTTTTAAGTGAACTACAAAACAAATAGTTTTGAACAGATTCATATCTGAATTCAGTCCATGAGTTCCACACTTTTTTTTTTTTTTTTTTAATATTCTCGCTAGTCATACAAGACCTCTAGCTCATTTTGGTTTCAGTAAAACCTTTTTAATGCTCTTATTCTTGTGTCCCTATCTCTTTTTTTAATAGGAAATAAAGGTTTGGTTGCACATAGCTATTTAAAAAGGCCACAGTTTTTTTCAGAGTGAGTTGTGCTTCATACCTGTATGTAATTATGGTAGAAACTGATGACACTTATTTTATCTGCTGTGTTCTAGAAAGGTCTGTGATAGGAAGGGTAGGCAGTAAATGGGTGAGGAGAAATGATAATGTTTTAATAAGTAATTTTGCCACAGACCTAGACTCGGTTCACTCTTAAAACCTCTTAATCATTCGTTTTGATTAGTGCTGCAGTATCATAGCTAGAAGGGAGAGTGTCTTAAACCATCTGATGCGTTAACCTAGGTTTTCACCAGTCACCTAGTGCTAATATAAATTGCATTACTGTCAATAGCAGGAGCTATGGGCTATTTGTATCAAGAGGCTAATGAGGGAAAAAAATAATTTCAGGAAAAGTCCTAGGGAACTAATTTAAGTAACAAGTTTTTCTTTGAAATGTGATTAAATGATATGATTATGCACCTGACGATACATGCATAGGTAGACAAGATGATATGAAGTATCTCCAGGGAATCTATCTTGAATAAATGTATGGCAGATTTTGAAGTGCTACATTTTACTGTGTTGTCAAACCATCCCGTAGTTGAGGGCTGCCCAGTAAATATGTTTGCAGAAAGATTCAGTGTGAAAAACTCAAACAAGGCTGGAAATTCATATAGTGTAAAGTACTAGAAAGCTGTCAATATTATTAACTTTTATTAATAGTATTTTGGTGAGATTGGTTTTGGCTGTGATGACATATCAGAAGTAGGTTGGACTGTGCAAATGTGTTGTGTTGGCTAAAAATGCCAGAATTACACATTATTCTTTAAAAACTTGTTTGAAATCAGGTTGATGGGGCAGAAATTACCTCATACGCACACTTGGATTTAATGGCAAAATTTCATATGATGTGGCAGAAATTCCTCCTATGAAGGGTAACACAACTGTGCACGTGAGAGGTATAGCACATACACTAGGGGTCAGCAATCTTCGGCACGCGGCCCATCAGGGTAAACCTCTGACGGGCAGAGAGACATTATGTTTACACTGACTGTCCGCAAGCACCGTTTTTCCCCCACTCCCTTCAGCTCCCAATGGCCATGGTTTGCAGCTCCTGGCTAATGGGCCTTGTGCCCAAGATAGCTGACCCCTGACATACGCCATCAATGTAATTTCTTATAGAAGTGAAGTGCTCTTCTGAATCTGATTCAGATCCCATCTGACACAACTGTACTTCGTTAATGACACTCAGTACAGACTGGTACAACTGCAGGCATGTGTAGGTTAGCTTTCAGTGGGGAAATTTGGGCAGCATGAATTTCATGTGTGTGATTGTAAAAAATGTAATTTGTGAAGTGACTAGTGTAGTAATAGTAGTGGTTGTTCACTAGATGGCGATAGATGCCTTGAGATCATTAAACAATTAAGACTTTCAATCTTGTCAATAAATGATTTACCATCCTTGAGTACACATCTTTTTAAATCTTCCGTGATTTTTAATTGGTTTTTTTAATGATCTAGAATATCTGTGTGGGTTGTTTTAGTCTAAAATATTACATAGTATCACAAACCTATTTGTACATGTACAAGTTTCTTTACAAGTTTTATATATTCTGGAAGAAAAATGCTTTCCAAAAAGGGAGAAAACATATCAACACTGCCAAATGTTAAAAGTTTATAAGCACAAGTGTTTGTTAAAACTGAAGACCAGTAAATATATTTTACGTGAATTATTTTTATAATCCAGTGGGATTTTAAAAACACAAAGGATTTTCTTCATTTGCCATCCAAATGAGGCATTGTTGCGTTGGATTATAGTACAGTGGTTCTGAAACTTTTTTCATAGTGTGAACAAACCTTAATGAGTTTCATGGGCTACTTCTCTTGTGGTAACTATAGCAGTTGCTTGCATGGGGAAAAGTAATAGGAAAGGTTTTTAATGTAATTTTAGCTGTCCTGTAATGTAATTTAGCAACTGGAAACAAGGAAAGGCAGTACCACATGATCAACCAGCTCTTTGCAGACCAGTGATAGTAAGTATAAGGTTGCTCTTTTCCAGCCTTTGACAAATAGCCTTCCAGTGGAGAGTCAGATGTATTTGGCTTCTGTATTCAGAATCCCCTGGGAAGAAGGCTGTTTCTTATGGGACAACAGAAGAGTTGCCCAACTGCTGTCTGGGGCTAACTTGGTTGCCACTGCCTGTGACCCCAGATGAGTGATCTTTCCACGTAGTAGCATCTACTCCAGGACATTGTTTTTTACTGTTCCAATCCGTTCTCCAGGTGACCTACCTTCTTGGCCAGAAAACTGGACCCCAGAGGGGAAAAATTACTCTTCTTTCTTCCACCACAACTTGTAGGTAAACTACAGAAATTCCTGTTGTAGTATGTTAAGTGAAAGGATGGAGTTTGCCAGTCAGGTTAATTACAAATTTCCTATTCAGATTTTTAAATCAATTCTTTAGTGATAATTTGCCCAAATTTAAGGCCCTGGTAGTCAAAGGGAGAAAAGATAGCATATTTATGTCATCCCCTTCTGCGAAAGGGAGCTGGGGAAAGAAGAGAGAGTGAAATCAGAGTCCAAATAGGTTAATTGAAAAATAAAACAAAAGGAAGCAGACATAGTACTGTACCTACTCTATTCCTTTTCTCTCCCCTTCCTCTGAGCTGTGGCAGCAGGGCTTCATTCCATTTCCCCCCTGAACCTTGTTCATCTGTTGCGTTCTGAGCCTCTGGTGCATCTACATGTTTTGCCAGAGCTGTTTTGGATGGGGTAGCTTGTCAGGCCTCCTTCCCCAAAATATAGAGGGGGGAGGAGGAGAGAGGAGCACAAGCTGGGAAACCGGTCCTCTTCAAATCTCATTAGTAACTGCCTTTTTGGATGCTTTAGTGGATGCCATCCACACTTCCACTGGAGCTTTGACATCCAGGATGATTTTTGTGGAGGCATGTGACCTACTTGAAAGCCCAAGCAGAAGAGTTTTTAGCTGCCTCTAAGTATTGAGGGTGTTAGACCAAATTGGTGCTTTATGATTCAGAGATATTGAAGAAGCCCTTGCCATCCTTCAAACATTGTAGGGATTTTAACAAGCAGTGTCCATTGGCGTGCACACGCGCTGTGAATCTCCTCATGCAGCGAGGGTATAAGAAGCTGTACAGGTTAACGCCCTCTCAGTTCCTTCTTACCTCCGCATGGTCTGAGTCAGCATCCAGTGTCCTATCTGGCTTCAGCATTTCAGAAAATCTGTAAGTAAGATTGTAAATATTTTTTTTTTAGCTTCTTGTTCAGTCAGAACCACAGGTACCAATAGTTCAATTGGAAATCTCCTTTTCCCTGGATGAGGCACCCCCAGGAGAGGAGTGGCTGGTGATTTCCACATTTCTGGAGAACGTCCAAGACCCAAATCATCGACTGTTGGACATTCTGCTGCCTCCCTGCCCAAGTAAGGTGGCTTTCACAATTCATGAGGCCATATTGGAACTGTCCTACACTCCCACACTTAAGAAGACAGAGAAACTCTTTTGGGTTGGCCAAGGAAGCTGACTTTCTGTTCTCCAATCCCGCTCCCAAATCCTTGGTGGTACAGGCTACTACTGACGGGATCTCCTGGGGGGAAGGTCTTCTCCTCCGTTCGCTTGCAATTCCTCATTGCCAATTATCAGGCCCAGCTAGCCAAGTATGACTTTAATAATTATTTCAGGCTGAGGGCTTTTCAGGACAAACTTTCGTTCAGACAGAGCCCAGTTCCTCTCCCTTCTAGAACAGAGGAAGCCGGTAGCGAAAATGGCTCTTGTGGCTGCAGTTGATGCGGCAGATGCAGCATCCAGAAGTTTGACCACTGGTATGGTTATGAGAGGGATTTGTAGTTGCAATCCTTGGGCTTCTCTAGGGAGAGCAGAATACTTTGACAAGTCCAACCTCTTTAATGACAAGCTGACTCTCTTCACTCATTAAAGGACTCGAGGTCTACCATCAGCTTCTTGGAGATCCCTACATTGGCCCCAAGGAGAAAGCATCAGAGGCAGACCTATAAATCAAGACCACTTCCTCCTCGTGCATTCTACTACCAGTATCCTGCTAAGCCTCCCTACAAGAGAGACAAGATTCAGTGGCCCCACTTTTCAACCCCTCCTTGACTATTACACCATGAGCCATTCCCAGCTTGTGGCTAGGAGCTACTTTTGACGTTGTAGTCAAGACCTGTTTACCAATTCTCTTTTGTCATCTGCCCCTTCTGTCATCTTTGTAGGCTGTCATACTTCGTTTGCCCACAAGTGGGAGCTACTCACAATGGACAGTTGGTTCTCAGAGATTATCCATCCGGGATACTTGATGGAGTTCATCTCTTTTCCTCCTCACAAACTGCTTTCTCAGTCCCCTTTATGGGACAACTCTCATGAGGCAATTCTTCAAAAGGAAGTGGAATCCCAATTGCACTGACAGGCAATATAGTGCATTCCACCTCATATCAAGGAAGGGAGTTCTATTCATCATATTTCTTAGTCTCCAAAAAAGACAGGGTGGAGACCCATTTGGGACCTTTGGCAACTCAATATCTTCATTTAGAAGTTGAAATTTCGGATGGTCATGTTGGCATCCATAATCTCCCCGCTTTAAGAAGGGATGTAGTTTGTGACTCCTGATAGGAAGGATGTTTTCATATAAACAGTCACCTTTTTCCACAACAGGTTCCTATGGTTTATGGTGGGCCGGGAGCACTTCCAGTTTCATGTCCTCCTCCTTCAGACTAGTGACAGCACCAGGTTTCTCCATGGTGTTGGCCCAGATGAGGCATCAGAGTCAGTCTTTTCATACCTTCTGTGACTGGCTCCTGGTAAGTGTCACTCAACAGGAGGCCAGGTTGGCTATTCAATCTCTCATTCAAAGCTTCTGTGCCCTGGGGATCTGCATGAACAGAGGGAAGTCCATTTTTTTCTCCCAAAAGTGTAATAAACTTTATCACAGCAATGTTGGATTCTGTTTCTGCAAGAACCTTCTTCCTTGTGGAAAGGTTTCGGACAATGTACAACCTATTTTTTTTTTATTTCCCACAGATTAAGCACTGCAGTTCGGATGTGCCTATTGCTGCTAGGTCATATGGCAGTGTGTACGTATGTGACGCTGTTTGCCAGGCTTCATATGTGTCACTTCCAGGCCTGGCTCAATTTGGTTGGCTTGCCCAACAAACACCACATCAACTCCAGGGTGACTGTCCCCACCAGCGCCGTCATAGTCTTTGGTTAGAGGTCCAACCCAGACAAGATAAGAGTAGGAGTTCCCTTTGTCACTCCGAGTGCTGCTGTTGTAATCAATGGGTGTTCTAGGGTGGGGTGCTCACCTGAACAGTCACACTGCAAAGGGCATGTGCACCACGTGAGAGGCCAGATGGCATATCAGTATTCTGGAACTGTGTGCAATTAGTCTTGTGTACAAGGCCTAACTTCCACTCATTTGCTCTCTCCACATCCAAGTAATGTTGGACAAGATCCCCCACCATGATCTACACACAAACAGAGCTCTTGCACTTTGCCTGGAGGTAATCAGGCTTTGGAACTGGTGAATTAGGCACATCATCACCATCCAGGCAGTGTTGCTCCCAGGTATCCACTGCTCCTTAGCAGACAAACTTGGCAGGCATATCTCGGTGGACCACTAATGGGAAATCCACAACTCTGTTCTGACTGACATTTTCGCACATATGGGCACACCTTTATGGGTTCACTTTGCATCACAAACAAACAAGAAACTCCCTCTATATTGTTCCAGAGGAGCCATAGACCACAATGCCCAAGGCAGCACTCTCCTACTGTCATGGATGAACAGTTTCAGATATGCCTTTCCTCCCATTCCCCTGGTTCCCAACGTGCTGAGAACGGTATGTTGTGACAGAGCCAATGTCATTCTCCTAGCACTCTGCTGCCCCAGGCAGTTTTGATTACCAGAGCTCCTCAAAAACAAACTGCAAAAAATTTCAGTATGTTAGAAGCAGGAAACCTGCCAAACAGTCGGTGTGGCCACTGGACGATTGAGTAACCAGCAAGAAGGAACTGAGGAGGTGACGAGTTGGTAGGGTCATATATTGAGCACCTTGAAGTCACCACTCCAGGGGGCTCCACAGCTGACCCAACGGGCGCTGCTAGGGGAAAAACTTTTTGATGACTCTGCACACGCACACCTCATTGGAATGGATATGAACAACACATCTTGAAGAACAACAGTTACAAGAAGGTGACTGTTTTTTAACCCTTTCATTCCCTACCTTACTCCACTCCTTAACCTCTTTCTCCTCCAACTCTTCCCTCCCCCCCCCCCCATACAGATGTATGTTAGCGTCTTCAAAAAACCCACCCTTGCCTTTCCAGTTATTTCCCCCATTTTCCTTTTCACTTTCATCTCTAAGGTCAATGAACATGTTATTTACAATCACTGCCTTGTGTTCTCCTTCAATCCATCCTAACCTTTTTTCGCTCTTTGTGCTCACCTGAGACGCTTTTGCCAAATTTTCTAGTGACCTCTTCTTAGTCAAATTTCAGAACCAATACTCCATTCTCTTCTTCTTTGACCTGTCATCTGCATTTTGCGCGTAGTTCATGCTCTCATTTTTGATTATTTTCTCCTACTACCTTTTTAATGGCTCCTTCAGTATGCCCTTCAAAGGATCCTCCTCTTCCCCATCTCCAGATTTCTGTGTGGGTCAGATCTAAAATATTACATAGTATCACAAACTCAGATCTACCTCTCTAATCTTATCTCTTTCTATTTAACCTCTATCTCTAATCTCTATCTATCTAACCTCAATCTCTAATCTACCTCTCTTATCTAGACTTGTGTCCAATTTAAAATAGTAGCCTGCCTCACTGACATCTCCTCGTTCAAGTACAACATGGCTAAAGCAGAGCTCCTGTTCACACTTTCTCCTTCCCCCTATTCTCAATTGCTTTCCCTTGCCTCCTTTCTCAATTCTGGTAGAGAACACCAACATTCTGCCTATCACTCAGGTACATAACCTGGGTGTCCTTCTTGACTTAAACGTCTCTCTAGGTTCTCGCATCCAGGTTATATGTAAATCTTGCAGATTCTTTCTGCATAGAATCTCCAAGGTATGGCATTTCCTGTCCATCTACACAGCTAAAAATCTTGTCAAAGTTGTTATATACTCTTGATCACTGCAATATCATTTTCTCTGGGCTTGACAAATACAATCCTGCCACACTCATAATCCTTCAGAAAACTACTGCATAGATTTTCATAATCTGTAGCTTTGACCATATTACCCCTATCTCTGCATCCCTCCACTGGCTCCCTCTTCTGTATAAAAAGATGAATGGTGTGGAGAAAGTGGTATTTATCCCATCACATAAAAAATGAAGCAGGGGTAACCCAATGAAATTAATAGGCAGTAGGCTTACAATAAACAAAAGGAAGTATTTTTTCACACCATGCACTGTAAACCTGTGGAATTCACTTCCAGAATATATTACCAAGACTAAAAGAATAACTGGGTTAAAAAAAAATGAGAAGTTCATGGGGGATAGGGCCATCAATGGCTGTTGGCCAAGACTATCAGAGAAAACCCCATGCTCTGGATGTCCCTAAACCTCCGACTGCCAGAAGCAGAGACTGGATGACAGAATGGATGTCTCTATAATTGCCCAGTTCTGTATATTTCCTCTAAAGCAGCTTGCATTGGCCAACTGTTTGGAAGACCGGATACTGGGCTAAATGGACCATTGGTCATACCCATTGTGGCCATTCTTATATGCTTAAGAAACCATTCTTTTTATATACTTTCTCTTAATCATTGATGGAACATTAATATATTTCTGAAGAGAACCCAGTTTGCACCTTTGTTGGTATTAGAGAATGCCAAAGATGACATCCGACGAAGTGGGTATTAGCCCATGAAAGCTTATGCTTCAATACTTTAGTTAATCTTTAAGGTGCCACAGGACTCTTTGTTGCTTCTGCTATTCCAGACTAACATGGCTACCTCTCTGATTCCAAAGATGACAGATGTTTATAAATGTTTATTTTGAATTTGAAAGTTTTAAAAACCAAAATAAAACTCCCTTTGTGAGTAACTTTTTTGGATTCATTCTTTTCTCAGATTGGCTTGAGTGTAAAAGTTCCTTTTAAAACTTTTGTAAAGTTCTTTTTACAATCAGAAATGGTTTAATAATGGGCTTGCAGTAGTTTGAGGCAAAAATCTGACATTTGACTAACTGTCTGACTGGAGCTCAAGAATTCTTTTTAGCATAGTCTGACGTCTGTCTTGTGGAAGATATGTTGTTGCTGATCTAGAAAACTCACGTTGAAGTAAATGGCAAAACTCCTATTGACGGTCACAATTGTGACCCTGATGTCTGGAAGTGCCCCTGTGAATTCCATAAGCCACAGCTCAGTGACAGCTGATATTTTGGCTTTCATGTCTGGGTTTCGTTAACCCATTCCCTTTCCAGATCCGCCCCTGTTTAGTTTGTGCATTCTGTTACCCTATCCTAAGCAAGTATCTTCTGGAAAATCTATAAGAAAAAGCTTTATTGATCAGTTTCTTTAAACTTAATCTTAGCAAATATAGCATTTATGCAAACTTTAAACAAAAAAGGAATGCACATTTTTTCTTACATGAATATTTGCTCATTTTAACCTTACCATTAAAGGTAGTCAAACCTGAGCTAAACAAAAATTGGTTGGAGAGTGAACGTAGGCTTAAATTCTATATGAAAAGGTTTGATTGGAGAATAGTTTTTTGAACTGACTTTCAAACACTAGATGGACAATTGCATCAGTGTTTGGATATGCTATCATGTATCATAGAAGTTAAAATGGAAAAATAAAAGACCTCTTAATGTTCTCCTGTCAGTCTCCCAAATGTATAAAGTTTATTAGTACTGATACAAATGTTATAAAATACAATAATTCTATGCTAGATGGCTCTTCCTGCCTTTAAAAAAAATGCTTTTATTAAACAAGAATGCTTTTATTTTCCAATCCCATTGAAGTAAATTTTTATAAACATTTGTATCTATTCTGAAAGATTTAAAAACCAAAATTACCCCCCCCCAACACACTTTGCATGAGTAACCTATTATTTGACAGGTGTTCTGAAGCTCCACATTTTGGCAATGGTCCAGGGTGACAGAGCAGTAATGACATAGAAACTGCCATTCCTTCCTTGTTAAGGGTTTGGAAGAAGACTGTAAAGTTATTAACTACTACTCACCTGTAGGCAGATTGCAAGAAAACCAGTATGGGGTCTAATTGGCTGAAATTACCTGCTTAATATAGGTGTTTTTTTTTTTATTTAAATTCCCTTATATTCTCTTTCATGGCTCCCACTGTCGTTGTCTTCCCTTGTTTTTCTCTACTGTACTAGGTGGTTACTTGGGAGCTTGGAGTGTGAGATCATGTTCCCGCCTCTGTGTGGTGTGATTAGCACAGTTATTTAAATCTTATCTGGAACCCATTTACTGTGTGTGTCACTTTTGTTGTTCAGTTCTGTGGAAATAGTTTTATGTAAATCATGGAACACCAACTTGTGGTTTGTAATAAGATGCGTTTGAATTAAGGGAACTGACACCCTTTGTCATAGAATAAAAATGTTTTGGTGAATGAAGGGCTGAGAAATTTAAAAAAAAGCTGTACCTTCAGACTGTATTAATTAATATTTGTGTATACACAGAAATAGCATTAGCTGTGATACTGCATCTATAGCAAACTTCTTCCTACCATCTCCACCAAGGAGCAGTGCAGAGTTCAGTAGAAATCTGATGCATGTGAAAGTCTTTCCTCTTGCTTGCAAACTATTTGGTAAATTGAGCCAATAGGTGTTTTCAATATTTTATTTTGACAGTTGGCAGTACTTTCAAACGATTTACCAGAATATACAGCTGTCTGCTGAGGGTTGCAGATGGGCCACCTTTGTCATCGTAGGTCATCGTTTTCCTCTGTTTAAATTCCTACCCTCCCTTCCATCTCATGTTATCTTGTATGTGACATGCTCCCACCATGCTACTAGGAGGTACTCATAAGTTTATATCAATTTGTCTGCTTTAAGAAATGATTATGATTGCTTCCATACTCCATTTCCCACTGGCCCAGGGAATGGAAATTCCTTGGACTTTGCAGCCTTGTAAGGGAGCCTTTCTAAAAATTTGGTTTATTGTATGGCCACATTGAAAATAGTCTGTATTTGCCTGTAAAGGGACAAATATGGAAAAATTCCCTTTGGCAGTAGCTTTTGCTATCTGGTAGTGATTTGATATCTTCAAATGTGAGAAGAATCAAATGAACAGCTTCTTCCACCCCCACCCCCCTTCCCCAAGTCCTCTGCTCTTACATCTGCAGCAAATCATCTAAATTTTATTTTTTCCAGAGAAATAGGAAGATACACCTATGACAGGCTGACCAAGGGAAGATTAATAATTTATGGCTTCTATTTGTGTGTCTCATTTTTCAGCATGGAGTGGGATCCTGTGTCACTCTGCACTGTTCTAAATACTGTGTAAAATTAAAGCAATCTGAGGGGGGGGGAGGGGAAGTTTGGTGGTGGTTTTTAAGGAAGCTGTTTGATTTGTTGCCAGGGATTCCTGAGCCCACTAGTAATAGTTTTAGGGATCCTATTCCTTCTCTGAAAATCAATGCCAATTTTGGACTGTGCAGCTGTCCCAGTTTCCTTTTCACTAATTTTCACAGTTGGAATAGATCTTTTTTATTTTTAGTTGAAGTTGTATTGTATTAGTTTATCTCAAGCATGGCGGCTTCATTTTCCCATTGCTTCTACCTTTTGCCTTTTAAAAAAAAAAAAAAGTGATGTTTCCACATTCTCTAATACTTTAGAAGACACCTGGATATAGGAAAGCATGATAAGGATGGTATTTATCTGACTATTCCAGAAATGATCCTTCTGTTCTTTTGTACAGTACTGCGTACTTTTTTGGCTCAGCTGGCCTGCATAATAAGGGAGAGCCTCTATGCTAAGCCAGGGAATTTCTTTTTGCTGTGAGGAGCATCTAAGGCATGCATGAAGAGTAGATTATCACAATTATCAAGTATCGGTACTGACTTGGTATTTGTCCCTGGCCTTTTCTGTTAACTTGAGAGAACTTGTTTTGTATCCATCTGTCTGTTCCTGTCTCTGAGGAGAGCTGGAGTTAATAGTTTATTAATAGTCTACATCATTCTGAGAATGTCACATAATGTTTCTATGTACTGAGTGTAAATTTTATTTAATTTGTTCTGTATGATGTGATACTTTTGGCAGCTTAAGTGTCCAAAGGCATACAGTTTTGGCAGCTTTTGTCTGTAGTGATGCCTGGGGTTTGCTTGATGTTAAGCAGAAAAATAATTTGTTCTGAGAATATTGGATTTAAATGTGAGAATAGTTTCTTTATTAGCTTCTGCATTCCAGCCAAAATTTTCTTTAGGACTGTGCTGTTTGCAACATGCAGACAAAAAGATGAACGACAATACCTGTGACATTAAGGAAGAAAGATTTATGTCCTGTATGACAACTCAGACAAAACATTAAGGGATGAGGGAAAACAAGCCAAACAAATATGCATGCTCATTAGTTAAAAAGTGAGAGGTGTTCCATTACATCATCTCTTTTAATTGCTTTGAGCTACTGATCGGTACATTTTAAAAGATATTTTTATATAAACTTATGACTAGTAAAAGAAAACAACATAAGCTACAAATATATTTTCTAGCTGATAAGTTCTAAACTAGATTCTCTTCTTATTTTCCGTTTCATTTTCCTGCCTCCTTTCCCCCATTTTCCCTCCCAAAAATGCATTTGTCTTAAAAACTTCTGTGAATCTGATGATTGGTACAGGTTTTAGAAAAATTGATCCTGGCGGTAAAAATATCTTCTCTGAATTATAAAGGGCTAGTAATTAAAGCCCGAGAGGAGAAATGTAAATGGTATAGACAGATGGGGAACTTATGTTCACTTGAATAGCATAATATAATATCAAGGAGTCATTCAGAGACATTGAAATGAGGCAAATTCAAAACTTATTATAGGAAATACCTTTTCACACACATACACACAGGATATTGTAGCCAGGAGTTTAGCAGGATTCAGAAAAGTTTTTAGACTTCTGAATATCCATATGTAATAGCAAACAAAAAAATCCAAAACATTTGGCAGTGACATAAGCTTTTACATTTCAGGGTTTAAACCAATCTCTAATTATTGGGGTTAGGAAAAAACTTTCCAGTGGGGCAGATTATTCCGTAGCTGACTATTGCAGGGTTTCTTGCAGCTGGTAGTAGGCACTATCAGTGAAGGAATACTGAATTAGGTGGACTACTCTGATCTGACATAGCAGTTGTGTTACCGAAATATAGCTTTTTCCCCCCGTAATGATCAGCAGAATAATACTTCCAAATTCTATGTGCAGCCCCTTTGTTTCTGATGATGCATGTTAGCAGTGTACAGTACAGTGAAATACTGGCTTGTTTTTTTTGTGTTTAGCTGCCTGCTGTTAATGCTTTGTTGCATAGGCTTATTTAGCAAAATGTCAGGAAAAAGTGGATGAGATGGGGCAGTATTTTTGTGACCCCTCCTTTTGCCACTTGAGGAGACAGGCCTATTTAAAAATTAATATCTCATGTTTCTGTATCCATTAATTGTGGCCGACAATGTCCCATTCTTATCATTGGCAATCTACAACTGTAATGAAACTACATGTCTCCTATGTATCAAACTTGAATTATCTTAACTACTTGAAGTTAGAATATCCCAGTTTCTTTGTGCCATTGGTGCTAATGCTCTTAATATTAATTGGCACTGAAGAGGTTTGAAGTTTGTGCAATCATGGCTGTTGTAATATGTTCATTGCCAGATAACTGGGCAATTAGGAGATTTAATTCTTGATTCTTGGTGAAAATCAGCATGGTCATATTTTCTATTTTAAAATCGGTCTGTCTTGCTTTCTCAGACTCTTACTGGGGGAGTTTGTGTCCCTTACAGTTTAATTAGTGAGCGTGTCTCATCCACTTTGCTGTGCTATACCAGAGATGATGGGAATTTTTTTCCCCAAAAGATGACAGCAAAAATTAAAATCCTGTATTATACGAATACATTCTTTGTTCTAGAATTATAGCAATGTTAATAGCCACAATTTAACAATGACATCAACCCCTGGCATTTGCAAGAGATCAAAGCAAACACAGCATGCCTTTGTATACATAGCTGGACAGTATACTCCAGTTGTCTGAAGAGTGAAGGTCACTTCTTATTTTCCTGGAATAGAATAAATATCTGGCATATGCGTACAGCAAACTTTTTTAAAATCAGAAGGGATCATTTAATTCGAAAATTATTCAGTTTCTGTTTATAAATCTTAATGTGAAAAATAATCATCTTTTAAAACTCTAGTAGTTCCCAAGCAGAAAGATAACTAAACAGGGTCTGAAGCATGACTGAGAAGTGTCTTTGTAAAAATGGCGTTTTGAGATTCCACATACATTGTGTCTAACTGGTTTTTCAGATCAATCTAAGAAAGTTTGCAAGCCTTTTTCCATCTTTGCCAGCTCCATAAGAGCTCAACCATGGCTTTTAGTCACCTAGTGTCTTCTGTATTTTGTATAATGCTACAGCCATCACACCTAATAAATGTATAGAGCCCAAGTTAAGCCCTTAGTGACGTCTGTGCAAAATTGTTTGGCCTTCAGTAGGTTTGCATAGGTGTCACTGATGAAATGTTTACAAGTGTAAATGAGAGCTTAATTTGGCCTGCAGAGTCTCTAAAAGTATTGTGAAAATACCATCGGTTACTGTGGAAAATGGTACCCAGCTCAGCTTAATGGTGTGTACAACCTATCTTGACCTCTGCAGTGGAGTGTAGAAAATATACTAGATAGTACATCTATGCCAGCAGCCTCATCCATACAGGTGCTGCACTACCATAGTAGACAACCAAATGGTGGATAACCTTGGACATAGCAAACCTTATCTAAATAGCAGTTGTGTGATGCCTCTGCACTGGTGGGAGCAGTTTTGTGGGTAGACACAAGATATGATAGGTTTTCTAGTGTGACTACAGAATGGTTTGCACTATAGATGTCTCTAATATAGACAATACCAAAGCCTCTGGCATCTACCGTTTCGCCCAAAGTCTAATAATTCTGGTTACTCTTGTTCTTGACGGTCTTTCTGTGAATATGGTTATATCTTAACCATATTCACAGAAAGACGATATGTAGATATCTATATATGGTTATACAGCAGCTTCTTGATGAATGTAAAGTAGACAAAATTTACTTTCTGTAGTTGAGGAAGTAAAATTCAACTTAGTGCTCCCCACCCCCCTCCCTTGAAGCCCTGTTGATCAGGATAGTGAAACAGTGATGGATTTTAAAGCAGGAGGCCGCAACTTTATTAACTTTCAATGGTGCTTGTTTCCTCCACACAAATTAGCATTTATTTGGGTCCAGTGCAGTGTTAAATGGTATGTTGCCAAATAGCTAATATTCAGTTTTGGCCTGCTTCGACATAACCTCTGAGATTCAGCTCACTTCTAAATACACTCACTCTCTTCTCAGGAAGGGGATTGAGGGTACATGGTCTGCAAAAACTTCCCCACTTCTTCTTACAGGTATTGGAACAGCTCAGATGACTCATCACCTCACTGGGAGAAATATTCTGTTGTCTAGTTATCCTAATTATAAAGTTTTTCTTTGTCTAGTAACACATCCTTTGAATTTTGTGTATAATACAACTGCGTGAATGAGTGTGTGAAAATATAATAATCTCTTTTATACAATACATGAATCTTCTGCTTCCAGAACTTCTCAGGGGATACTTGGAAGACTGCCATAACTGGTTGCTTAGTTCCTGCTGGGGGAATTCGCTTTACACTGGATATGGGGCTTTTAGGGCCTCTTGCTGTTGCTCCAACCTTTAACCCAGCATAAAAGGGCAAAGTGAATAAGGATCTTGCTTCTAGTTTTGTTCTATTGAAAATTTGTTTTTTTAAACTCTGTTTCTATAGAGCAGGACTGTGGTTATGCTTTTTGGATCTCTTGGGGGCTATTTGAAATATGTTTGCTACAAAGCACTTAAAAATGTTGAATACAAAAGGTCATCAGCTAGACTGAAACAATGAATAGAGAGTATATGTATGACCACATTCTTTACGAAATAATTAACAAATATCTGAAGAGTCCAGATATTTTGTCCATTGTTACATGGAAATGTGTGCTTGTTTGTTAACATGTGCATTTTGTTGTAACAGGGATGTTTGCCCATTAGGCGAAATGGGGCTATGCTCCTGTTCCAGGTGTGTACCATTGGGCCAATTGAGAGGGTGAAGCAGCATCTGGAGAGCCTGAAAGAGCCTCATGAGACCCAGTGAGAGAGAATAGCATCTGAGTCGGGAGTCAGACAGGAGAAGGGCAGGAGAGGAGAGTTGCCATAGAGAGAAGGTGGTTCCTGAGAGAAGGCTAAAGGCAGGAGAGCCTCGAGGGGTTTCCTGGCTGGCATCCCCAAGTTGGGGAGTGAGGGCTGAAGCAGCAGAGGGAGTTACTTGCTTACCCTTTGTCTCCTTGGTGGAGTGCTAGACCCTGGGGAACTGTGAAAGGAGGATGCTTGCAGTAGAACAGCTGTGGTAGTTTCAGCTGGGAAGAGGAGGGTTGCACCCCAGAAGGAAGGACTGGGTTGTCTGCTGTAGCAGAGAGAGCAGGGGGATTGACAAGAGTCCTTGTGTGGTGGAAGATGCTGGAAGGTGGTGGTATGTTAATGCCCAAGAGGATATGTGATTTTAAGGACAACTTGCACTAAGGTGATGTGGACTCTGTTGTGGGACTTTCATTGTGGACTGTTAATCACTTATAGACAATTTGAACAAAGTTAATTAAAGAACTGCTAATGGCCTAGAACACAAGATTCCAAGGTGTTACTGGGGACGGAGAAAGGAAACTGAGGTGAGAGGCCACTTACAGGGCTGTCCTGAGGCCACAAGAGGGTGCCCTGAAAGAAGCCACGCATTTATAGTTGTTTGTAGGGGGGAAGAATGGCAAAGTGAAGACTTTATGAAAGCTTTCATAATCTATTTTGTCAAGGCCCAGATCTGTTCTAGGACAGCTTTATCATGGTGGTGATCCAGCTACTGTGGGCCCCCCAAAAGAGTGTAGTTTAACCACATAGTTTTCTCTTTTAGTCATGTTCTAGGGGATATAGGCAGAACAGGAGGCAGTAGTCTCTCTGGCAGTGAATTGCAGATATTGAGTTGGATCAAGGGCTGAAAGATGAGAGGGAATCCAAATTATGGGAAGCTCTCCTCGTACAAAAGATCATCTCTGGATATGTGTGTGTACTCCTGAGGGAATTCTGTACCAAAACATTTTTAATTCTATGCCAAAAAAAATTAAAAAAAAAAATTCTGTGCAATATTTTAAAATTCAGCAAATTTTATTTATCAATAAATAAATGTGCCAGCTCCAGCATGGCAGTGGGGAGCACAAGCCACTGGCTGCACAGAGGTGGGAGATCACTCTGCAGCCCTGGCCTGGGACATGTACATGGGCGCTGACTCAGCTCAAGGGCTGGGCCTGCCCCGGAAACACCCCAGGGTCCTGCCTTGTTAGGCTCACCAGGTATGAGCAGGCAGGCTCAACCCAGCAGGATCCAAGTGTGGGGGGGAGCCAGGTTTGGGGTGAGAGGATTCTGTGGGTGGCTTGGTTGGGGTCCGGGGCTGGGAAGGATGTTGATGCACAGGGGCTCATTCGGAGGTTCCGTGTGCAGGGGCAATGGGATTCTGTGGGGTGGGGGTCAAGGTGATTGGGGCTCAGTAGGGAGCATGTCTCTGTGTTAGGGGAGTGGCGCTCATTGGGGTGGGATTTTGAATGCAGAGGGCTCAGAGTAGGGAGTGGTCTGGGTGCAGGGGGGTGAGGGTTCATATCCAGAGGCATGGGGCTCAGCAAGGGGGTCTGAGTACAGGGGTGGTCTGGATGAGTAGGGTGAGGCTCAACGGGATGGGGGTTTGAGTGTGGGGAGATCAACAGGGATGGTCTGGGTCCAGGAGTGGAGGTCTGGATGCAAGAGGTGAGACTCACTGGAGTGGGCTTTGGGTGTGTGGGAGGGTTCTGGGTGCGGGAGCATGAGGCCCGGCTCATGGAGGGGTCGTATGCACAGATGTTGGGCGGACGGGGGAGCAGCTCTGCACTGTGACCCCTCTACCTGCATAGGAGGAATAATGTGGGAAGGAAGTGTGTGTGTGTGTGTGTGTGGGGGGGGGGGGGGGGGGGGTGGTATCCTGCACCTTGGGGAGGTTTCTGGGGGGTGGATCTGACCTGGACCAGTCAGTTTCTTGCAGGAGAAGAGGAAGTCTCGTCCTGGCCAGCCCAGCTGGGACTAGCAGCTGAGCCTGGCGCAGGGTAGAAGCCATTAGCTGGGGCATCCCAGGCCGGTCCCACCCCACCCCAGGCTTCTCACCACCTCCCGGCAATGATTTACCTCTCTGCTGGCTGCTCTGGGAGCCTGAAACAACACTCCTGCACTGCTGGGAAGGGGCTCATGACTGCTTTTGCAGCTTCCCTTTGCTTCTCTGTCAGAAAATTATTTTTCTGTGGGGAAGCAAAGAAATTTGCAGGGGACATGAATTCTGCATGCACACAGTTGCATCTGACGAAGTGGGTCTTTGCTCTCAAAAGCTTATGCTGGTAAACATCTCTTGGTCTATAAGGTGCTATAAGGATCTTCATCACTTTTTCAGATCCAGACTAACATGGTTACCCCTCTGATACAGTGGCATAGAATTCCCCCTGAGTAGTTTGTAGCAATATTAAACAGACTAAAAGGGATACATTGAGGAAATAACTGTCCATTGGATAAATATCTATTCAAACACAATGTATTACAAATCATATGTTTAGTGAAGCAGTGTGCCTTTATTGTTCAAATGACTATTTAACAGGATAACTAGGTTTTGTATGAGTTTTAAAACTGTATGTGATTTATTACAAATTACCATTGGAGTGGAAAAAGGGAAATTTGCTAATGGAAAAATTGTTAAATAACAGTGGGACCAAAAAGATACTGCAGTAAATTCAGTTTTCAAGCTAATGACTTATTGGCATGAAATAAGAAACCCCTTTTTTACAATGAGTTGAATTGTTGATGCAGGTGTGTGTTTAAAGTATGTACTGTATGTTTTACTTGACGCTTAATGATACCACTGCTTTTCAGTTAATGGCTTGAAGAATAGTTGCTTTACATGGGAGGCTGGTTAATATGTCCTGTAAGAAGCATCTGTGGAATTTTGCAGTGGATATCTTTGTAGCCATATTATTTTTGCCCTTTTTGAGTGGTATCAGTTTACAGGTTAGAATCTGGAGCATGCAAATGCATTATAAAAACTGCTTTAAACACTGACGCACAAGCACCAAGTGAACTTTATGGGAATGGTTCTGATGTTTTGAAGACAAGATTTCATTTCATTTATTTTGAGCTGGGGTGTTAAGCCTACTGCTTTGGCTTTTCCCTTTTAATCTTCCAAAATTACAATACTAGCAGCTTGCTACCTTTTTGTAGAGAACTGTAGTTGCCCAGGGTCGGGCATGAACAAAATGAGTTCTCATAACTGTTGCTCCTTGGATTTGCTGCTATAAATACAAAACTACAGTACATAACCTGTATTAATTCAAATGTCACCTGTAGATATAGAGGAACATTTATATAAACTTTTATGTATTTTTAGGATTGTTACACTTGTACATGTTCATGAATGAGTAGAAAAAAATCTGAATTCTTGGGTTGATGCATTATTGTATATAGGCTGAATTGTATGGAACATTGTGGCTTTGAAGTAGTTAAGTGTTTATCACATAGAAAAATCTTCAGTGTTATTTTAGCCTCCAAACTTAAGTATGTATTTCTGAGGCTAGTGAAATTAATTTTCACCATGCATCTCATAGTTTTGATTTGACTGACTGATGATGAAGCATCTAATTCTACTTTGTTTGTCTACCTTAAGGAAGTAATCTAGATACCACAATTACACTGCCTCTCAATGTCACTTTG
Organism: Sternotherus odoratus; assembly: GCA_032164245.1. NCBI lineage: Eukaryota > Metazoa > Chordata > Testudines > Kinosternidae > Sternotherus > Sternotherus odoratus. Next base: position 180,926,940 of record JAVMKO010000001.1, on the reverse strand, counting down.
TTGCTGTTGTGAAGCAACAATCTTTTTTTTTTTTTTTTTACTAGGGATTCCTTTTGAAACATAGGGTCCTGGACATGAATGCCTTCAAGGCCGTTGAGGGGCATTTATCTAGAATGTCTGACAATTAATAATTTATGGACACAACAGTCCAGCTAATACACAGATGAGTAGGAAATGAGAGCTCCAGTGGGCTGGCTGCCAAGGTCTTCCTTCTACATATAATGGAGAGTAACAGCACTATTGATGGATGACCCCATTGCAGTGGGTTTTTTATATAGGTCTCCAACAAGGAGCTCAGTCCAGCCTCCTTTACTAAGAAGCAGTTGTCCTTGAGAAATGGTGCCTCTGCTAACCTGTTGCATTCCATCTTCCAGTAAGGAAAATACTCTTGCCTCGATACTAAGCAGGAAGAGTCACACTCAACATGAGTGGATGTGGTGAAAGATTTAGTGGTTGTCACTCTTTTTTGCAGGTGAGAATTCCAGGTGCCTTCAGTTTTGCTCTAGAGGAAGGCAGATTCCCTGGAAGATGCTGACTGAATGGACTTGAGCAGTCATTATCTGTACAGATTTTACCCAGTACCAATTTCCCACCTCCACAGAGTGATTAAGAAAATCAAACAAAACGAGGCCTGAATTCTGGTGACTATTCCCAAACTGGGTCATGTGTTTTGGTAGCTCTGAAACCTGTGATGGAGCTGACTCTTTTTTTTTTTTTTTTTTCCTCCCCTGAATCTTCTGGATTCTGTATCTCATCACCAGTGTCAGACGCTGGGTCAGATCCAAAGCCTCTGCGGTTAGCAGTATGGATCTGTCGTTTTTACTCTGAAGTAACTAAGAAATGGCACAAATTTTCTAGAAATGTGGTGGATTCAATGTCATTTGTCTTTATATCAGGATTGGATGTCTTCTTTCCAAAAGTTATTTTGTAGCTCAACTAGAGGTTATGGATTCAGTGCAGAAATTTCCTTGGAAAATTCTTTGGTCTGTGTTTTGCTGGAGATTAGTATAGATCAGTGGTTTTCAACACATAGCCCGTGGGCTGCTTGTGGCTCAATCCGCAAACAGCTGCAGTCATGTGCCATACTATCTGCATGGCCCTGAGGATATGTATTGTGTGGATACGGCCCACATAACACACATAGAGCTGCATATGCGGCCCAGAGTGATAAATAGGTTGAGAACCACTGGTCACGGTGCTCTTAATGGTCTCTTCTGGACCGAAAATCAATTATTTCAGTAGACCCTCAGAATTCCAAGTACCTCAGGAATTGAGGTTGTTCATAACTCTGAACATGGTGGTTCTTTCAAAAGTTTCCAACTGAATTTTGATTTAATACAACTTTGAAACTTTACTAAGCAGAAGGAAATTGCTGCCTTGAACGACATTCATTTAAATTAAGCAAGCACAGAAACAGTTTCCTTACCTTGTCAATCTTCTTTTTTTTTTCAACTTCCCCTTTATTTTTTTAGTAGTTTAACACAGTACTGTCCTGAATTTGTTATTTTTATTTCTCTACTGCTATCTGATTGATTGCGTACTTCCAGTTCCAAATGAGATGTGCAGTTGACCAGTCAGTTTGTAACTCTGGTGTTGGTAACTCTGAGGTTCTGTCATTTGTGGAGGAAAATCTTTTTCACTGGATGTCTATGATGTACTGTTGGCAAATTGGAAACCTTTGACTAGGAAAACTTTAATCAAGTGGAAAACCAAATGGAAGAGGTTTTATGTATGGGCATCATAGAGTAGTATATTGCGTGAAGAGGCACCCATTTTGCACATCTTGTGTCAATAAATCAGATCTCAAATTTCCCTGAAAGTGGAAAGTGACTCCCCTGTCACACTCCACTCCCAGTGTTTTTGTTCAGACACCTAATATTCAAAAGTTGCTTAGAGATTAGTCTGTCTTCCCTCTTGTTCATAAATTGATGTCTTCATGATATCTTCAACTGGTAGTAACCAAACTTTTGGATTCCTGATTACATGAAACAGGGGAGTCTGCAAGCTACATGCTACACTGGCCATTCTTCTTTTCGTAGCCTTTCATAAAAATACACCGGTACTGCATTGTCATCCCAAATTCAGCCCTAATGGCTACTGATTTTTTTTAAATTTTTTTTTAAACCTAAATCAGTGAAGTGTTTTGCCTATCTTCTTCCTTAGACCATATGTACTGTCAAGGGAGGTCAGGTCACAGGCACCGAGACTTAGCTCTTACCTTTTAAAAAAAAATATTCAAAAATTCCTTAGATTATTTGTGTTTTACAGCTGCTATCCCGCCATGATTTTCAAAGTGGATTCAATCCTTAGATTAGAAGTATGTGATCAAGGGGATGTGCCAGTCCCTGCAAATATTAAAACACTTTTGAGTGCTTGCAAAGTGAATCTAAGAAATGCCTTTCAGTTTCTCCCTGGCATGGAGATCAGTGGAGCTGCTAACTACTACTCAGTCAACACCTTAACATGACATTACTCTCTTTCCCTGACCTTAATCAAAGACCACTTTTGGGAGGCTGGTTCAGTTCTATAATTGCTATTCAGTTAAATATCCTCATTTCCACAGCCCTAGGGGTTTGTCACTGTTTGTGAATCTCCCAATACTGGAGAATCTGTAGTGAGATGAGAGAATTTACTCCTCTGTAGCTAAGCATTCTTGAAGTAGAATGACCATCAGCACAGAGCAACACCTTTTCCTTCCATCATTACTTTTTCAGAGTCCATATTGGATCCTGAGGGAGTGGAATGAACTGAGGAGGTTGTTCTCTCATGCCTCCTCTTTTATAACTTTGCCTTGAGGCATTCCATTGCTCAAGAAAAAATCCACACGTTTATTCCAATGGTCAGCACTTTAAGGGTGGACCATACAGGTGCATCCTAAGTGCATGCAGCTATACTATCTATTCATCTGTAATAGGAGTTCAAATAACTTTGTTCTATGTAAATTGTATTTATCGTTCTGATCCAGGTCCAAAACCATCAATAAGCTTGGGAGCATATCTCGTTATATTTTTTTGTGTAGTATAGCTGCAGGACATGTTCATTTTTTTGGGGGGGGGGGTCAACTCTTATAGCTATTGAAATACTGTAATGTCTTTAATTCACAAAGGTGTTTTATGGTAAACTTTAATTTGATCACAGAGGTCATTGTTTTATTTTTATGTAAGTGCTTAACTGCTTTATTTGGCTATTATCTTTCATAGGAAACTCCAGTTTCTTACTAGCTAGTAGGAAACTCACCTGACACGGGCATGGTCTTGAAAATATGAATGAAGGTGGTAATGTTGAAGGAGAACTGTCTGTGACTTCAGCTTGGTGATATAGACAATGCTTCATATATGTAAAATGGTGAAAATGCATATTGATGATTTTAATTAGAACATATCAGGTAGATATGCAGGTTTTCCACAGAGAAACCTCTGGTTCCCAAGTAGTCTGAAGATGACTACAAATTGATTCTTTTTTTAAATACATCTCTCCTTCCATCAATACTGCATTAAAAGCAGGGCTGGTGGCACTGCATATTATTAGGGCCCTATTAAATTCACGCCCATGAAGAATGTGTCACGGACTGTGAAATCTGGTGTCTCCCCGTGAAATCTGGTCTTTTGTGTGCTTTTTATCCTATACTATACAGCTTTCATAGGGGAGACCAGCGTTTCTCAAATTGGAGGTCCTAACCCAAAAGGGAGTTTCGGGGGAGGGGGGGAAGGAGGTCACAAGGTTATTTTAGGAGGAGTCACGGTGTTGCCACCCTTACTTCTGTGCTGCCTTCAGATCTGGGCAGCTGGAGAGCAGTGGCTAGAGTTAGCCGGGCACCTGCTCTGAAGACAGTGCCCTGCCAGCAGCAGTTCAGAAGTGAGGGTGGCGATACCATACGGTACTACCCTCAGTTTTGTGCCACTGCCCTCAGAGCTGGGTGGCCGAAGAGTGGTTGTTGAGAGCCAGTTTCCCAGCTCTGAAGGCAGAGCTGCTACCAGCAGCAGTGCAGAAATAAGGGTAGCAGAACCACACCCTCCCCACCCCCATCCACAATAACCTCGCAACCCCTGCAACTCCTGGGTCAGGACCCCTGCAATTACAACACTGAAATTTCTGATTTAAATAGGTGAAATTTCTGATTTAAATAGTGAAATCGTGAAATTTATGATTGTTAAAATCCTATAATGATATGTGAAATTGACCAAAATGGGTCAAGAATTTGGTAGAGCCAAACCTATTAAGGTTGCCCAATACTTCCAATTAACAAGACACTGTTTTCAGTTGCTTATAACTTTGCCAAACTTCAGGTTTTTAGGCTGAAATTGTACATGCTGGGTATCTGCCTATGCAACCTTAATTTTCCCGCTTTGTGGGTATGTATTATGATAATCTTTGGTTATGTGATCACTTTTTCCTCCAGACTCCTACCCCAGTCAGTACATAGGATGTATTTGCTCTAGAAATGAATCGGGATTGTGGGTTGCAAAGAGGGCTTTGTTCAAGAATTTGGAAGGTGTGTAGTGAATAAGGCAGGGATTGCTGCAAGAGAGGACGGTCTCTTGGTTCAGGCACTTGATGTGTCTTGGGGAACTGGATTCTATCCCAGCCTCTGTCACAGAGCTCCTATGTAATGCTAGTTAAGTCACTTAACCAATTTTTTCAGAAGTTGCCACCAATTGTGTTTTCCTCAGTTAGTAGATGCTCTGCGTAATACTCTGATTTGCAGTAGTGCCGATTGATCAAGATGTAATTGAAGTTAGTGGGAACTGTGATTTGAACATATGAACTGTTACGTAATGCTCTGAAAAATCAGATCTTAGTAGTCTCAAATTTCACACCCGATGTTAGTGGATCCTTTTGACCTTAAGGTCTTTGTGCCTTAGTTCCTCATCCATAGAATAGGGATAATCGCACCCCTCACCTCACAGGGGTGTTGTGAAGATAAATTGTTTGGGAAGAACTCAAGCACTGTAGTAACAAGTGCCAGAGAAGAGCCTATGAGGAAATTCATAATTCTGCCTTTAGGGAAGGGTGTCTTCAGAGGTCTGTGCTGGAACCAGTGCTGTTCACCCCCTTTCCCAAATCATTTATGAATATGTTGAATAGTGAAGTGGCAATATTTGCAAATCATACAAAATTACTCAGGATAGTTAAGTACAAAGGAGACTGCGAAGAGTTATAAAGAGATTTCACAAAACTGGGCACCAGTTTGTGACTGGGCACCAAAATGACAGATGAAATTCAGTGTTGATAAATGAAAAGTAATGCACATTGGAAAACATAAGCCTAATTTTACATACAAAATGATGGGGTTTAATTAGCTGTTACCGCTCAAGAAAGAGATCTTGGAGTCATTGTGGATAGTTCTCTGGAAACACCCACTCCGTTTCAGTGGCAGTGAAAAAAGTTGGGAGCCATTAATAGAGTAAGACTGTGAATATCACAATCCCGCTATATAAATCCATGGTATGCCCACACCTTGAATACTGCATGCAGTTATGGTCACTCCATCTCAAACAATGTATATTGGAAATGGGGGGCGGGGGGGGGGAAGTGCAGAGAAGGGCAATGAAAATGATTAAGGGTAAGGAACAGCTTCCATATGAGGACAGATGAACAAGACTGGAACTTTTCATCTTAGGAAAGAGATAGCTAAGGGGGGATATGATAGAGGTCTATGAAATCATGACTGGAGGAGCAAAAGTGAAGAAGTTGTTTAACTCTTCATGTAACAAAAGAAGCGGGGTCATCCAATAAAATTAATAGTTACCATATTTGAAACAAACAAAAGGAAGTACTTCTTCACATAACGCACTGTCAACTTGTGGAACTCATTGCCAGAGTATATTGTGAAGGCCAACTGGGTTCAAAAAAGAATGAGAAGTTCATGGAGAATAGGTCCATCAATGGCCGTTAGCCAATATTGTCACAGCCATGCTCTGGATGTTTCCAAACCTCTGACTGCCAGAAGCTCGGAGTGGACGAGAGGGGATGGATCACTTGATAATTGCCCTGTTCTGTTTATTCCCTTTGAAGCATCTGGTACAGGACACCATCGAAGGCAGCATACTGGGATAGACGGACCATTGGTCTGACGCAATATGGCAACTCTTCTGCTATTATGTATGGATTGTGTGCAATAACTAAGGCATAAGGGGTCAAACATTAAACAGTATGGATAAAACAGAACTGAACTTGGGGCATTAGTGGTCAATGCATCATACACAACATTCCATAAAGATAAGGTCTTGCTAGGACTACACCCAAAATTCATTCATTCCTAAGATAGATTAATAATTTAATACAAAGCAGTCAGTCCACTGAACTGTTTTTCCCCAGAGCCTCATGCCTCTAGTAAAGAGTGCAGACTTGTCAAGCATTGGCAGTCTACCTGCAGAGAATGAAACAAATCAGGAAGTCACCTGGTCTGTTAGTTTCCATGGCAGAATGACTATGAGGACAAGCTGTATCTTCTCAAAGGGTGTCTAAGTGGATTTCTAGATGTTTCTTGCTATTATCTATTGACGCAGCTTCCTCTTCCAGACTGGGTAAGAGCTCATTCTATGAGGGCACAAGCAGCCTTGGTAGTATCACTTCAAGAGGGTACCACTGCTTGATATTTACAAGGTAGCTACATGGCACTCCATCCACATATACATGAAACATTATGTTCTGGACACCACAACTGATGCATCCTTCGGAACAGAGATTCTACAAGCAGCAATATCACTTGCCTCCTCACACTCTCCTCTCTGAGTACAGCTGTCACCCATGATGGAATATGCATAGGGGCCAGCACCCAAGAAAGGGAAGTTACCTTGTTGTATATGGAGTTTCTCGAGACTCATGGTGTCTCTGCTACAATAACAGCCCTCCTTCCCCTCTGCTTTGGGTCTTGACTGGATTTGCAGTAAAGAAAGAACTGAAGAGATGGTTGGTCTGCCCTACTCCTTATGCCTTCAGTGCAGAGTATGAGGAGAGCAGGAATACAGACATGGACCAGTGGACACTTATTTGCAAGAATTCTCACCCCAGGCTCATGGAGTGTACACACATCCACAGTGGAATACAGATAGGGACCGCACTTCTTGAAGAACTTCAGTCACAATAAGGTATATCACTTCCCCTTCCCACTCTTCTGATCTCCAGCAGACTCGTTCAGGGAGGAAAGGTGTCTGCTGATAAGGACAAGAAACGCCTGCTAGTAGCAAGTATCTCCAGTGGCCAATGATGGAACACTAGATGGGGAGAGCTCTGAGTTACTCCAGAGAATGCTTACCCATGTTTCTGGCTGGTGGGTCTTGCCCTCATGAGTAGGGTTTAACTGATCACCATATTTGTGTCAGGAAGGAATTTTCCCCCGGGTCAGATTGGCAGAGACTCTCTGGGTTTTTTTCAACTTCCTCTGCAGCATGGTGCACAGGTCACTTGCAGCTTTAAACTAGTGTAAATGGTGAATTCTTTGTAACCTGAAATCTTTAAACCATGAGTTGAGGACTTCAGGAATGCAACCAGAGGTTAGGGGCCTATTACAGGAGTGACTGGGTGAGGTTCTGTGACCTGCGATGCGCACAAGGTCATACTAAATGATCATGATGGTTCCTTCTGACCTTGAAGTCTATGAATCAGAATGTGTCAATTCAGATCAAACAAACAAACAAACAAAAATGCTGGAAACTTTATTCCCAGCTGCCAACTTGTTTGAGCTCTTGTCCATTCAGGACATTTCAGCAATGGGCTTCCTGATAGTGAAGGCTCAGGTGTAACCTGCAACTGGTATTGATTCCTTTAGAACTCACCTAAAAATAAAAATGCCACTGAGTGCTATGTCAGAATGTCCTCAAATCCTTAAGTAGTGCTCAAGTTTTACAATAGAGGAAAGAGGAGGTTGTGCACATAATAGTTCCCAAGCAGATGCAATGAGTGTAGTCCATATTTAGAACATTGTAATTGCCAAGGAAAGGAACTTTTTCCTCAAAGGACTTCTCGGACTGCAAGAAAGGTAACCTCGGGCATTACAGATCTTGTCAGTTTTATTCTTTGTCTGGACCAAAGAACTGAAAAGAACTAATGATAATAGAACTGATAATAATAAAAGAACTGATGATAACCACATTATGGTAACCAAAATGTCACTGCACATAGCATTGGTTGTAGGCCAATCAATAGAAGCCATTATGCTGTTGGTAGGGCAGTGGCACTGAGTGAAACTTCAAGATTAATCCTGCAGCTACATATGTGATCTGGCGACATGCAGATTGAATAGCTGTTGACCTTACCCAAATTTAGCAGGGACAGGTGGACTATCTGAACTAATTACCAATCCATATAATTCACCAAACAGGTATTCTCTTATTTTCCTTATGTACTTTTTGGTGAGCGTGAATTTTAGGGGTGACTTCACTGATTAATGTACATTGTTACCTGTTCATAAAACGTCCTTTAGCATTAGGATATCTTGGTGGTGTTATTATGACTAGTATCCTATATACTGAGTGTCTTAAGACTTGTTCTGATCTACTGTTTGTGCCTTTTATTGATCAAGAGCCATGCATCAACCTTTCAACAGTGCACAGCTAAACTCTTCTGACCAAAAGGAAAATCTTTTCCTATAATGGTACAGGAAAGGAATACATTGAGATGAAATTCCAAAAGATACAGTGTGCATAGTATATAATAGCAAGCTCCTTTCTCATCATGTGGGGAAAAGAAATAAGTGATACCCCTCTTTTCCAGGGGAGAGGATGCTTCTTCCTGTTTATGGTTGGCAGGGAGGAAGCAGCATACTTACTGTGTAAAATCTGGGCAGGGCTAATCTTTTTATTGTGTTTGTATGATACCAAGGACAATGCAAGCCTAGTATCTAGTACATGACTGGTCCCCCTGGCACTCCTGAAATATAAATAATAATTAGGGAGGAAGATGTTAGTTCCCTTCCTCCTATTTTGAAATTAAGTAGTAAAAGCTTTAGCTTCAAAAACAATCCAATCTTATGCTTTCCACTTCCTCCTAGATTTTTCATCACCATTGCTACCATGCTTTAATCCCTGGGACGGCTTTAAACTTGCTATATGTTAATATCTGATCTGAGTTGGGAGTCTTAAAGCAGCTTTCCACTCTGTCTAAACTTAGGCTCTCTACTTGCTATTTAAATTAATACAGCAAGTTCAAAGTAACCCTAGATGAGGAGAACGGGGCAGGCTTCTGGTGGAGTAGTGAAGACCGAGAGGGAAAAAAGCCGAACTCTTTGGCATTGACGAGCTGCAAGATCCCGAGGCTGCTGCTCCTCCATATTCTTTTAAACACTGGAAATTTTAGTTTCTGAAAAACAACAAATATGCTTCTTAAACAGCTTCCCAGTTCAAGTTTGCAATAGATGCTGAGAGTTTTTAAAGTGATTACTCGCACACAAACAGCAGCTTGAAGGGCATTTAGGCTCACTGGTGATGTGGGCAGAGAATTAGTCAGATCAGGAGAATCCTCTCTGACCTACTGTGAACTATTTCCCATCCCACTTCCCCAGTGCAACACTTAAATATCCAGACCTTAGCTAGTGCAAAGCCCTTTTTATCGTGTGTACGATTGTCCAGCTTTGTGTGTCTAAAATTTGTGTATATTATACATTTGACAGGCTGCTGTGTCCTTGAACCTGCCCTCCCCATTTTTAAAGTAAAGTATGAGAAGCCTTTAAGCAGCTTAAGTGTCGGCCTTTTTGCAGCTGACAGGAAACTGATCTGCTGCTTGGCTTCTCTCTGTGGCCAATGGCATGTTGCTCAGGCTTGTGTTGCCTTCTGCAGTGACACTCATTTAGATGGGATGATGATGGGCAGATGGTGGTGACCAGAGGGAGGGCAGTGTCTTCTGAAAACCCTCAAAGAATGGGTAACACAGTGCTGGGGGCGCTGCAGTGTGTAAGCATCCCCCGTTTTAGACCCCATGGAACTTTTTTGGACATGGTCAGAAAAAGGCTGTAGCCTCTTGCTACAGCTGTCAAAACAGTGGCTTGTTCCAGGGTTAAAGGTTGATGAAAACTGTTACTAACCTGAGACGATTGATGTTGGAAAATCTAATTAGTCAGTAAGGGCAATTAATTCAATCACTTATGGCTTAGTTAGGTTTTTTTTTTCTCTTCCAGGATATGAAGAATGTAATTTAGGAACACCTGTGTATCAGTTTCTTTTTCTTTTTTTAATTGAAACAGGAATGTATTTTTATTGGACCGTTATCAAGAGTTAAAGCTGTGATGAGTGTTAATAAACAGCACCTAAATTAATGTAGAAAAATTCCCGTGCATCCTCCAAAGAGCAGTAAATAGTTTTAGTGTTTAGAAGAGGGAAATATGTGAGGTACAGTTGTGGTTTTTTTTTTTTAATAAATTGCTTTGGATTAAAGTGACTTTTACTCTTACTCTTTTAAGTTTATTCGTAGCTTATTATGTTTGCTGTATCAGAGAATATGTCTTCTTTATTTAGGAGAGAGGAACAGTGTTAAGGTGGGATTCCTGGTATTACTTTCTTATCTTATTCAATTGATAAGACTGTATTTTCCCCTTTGTTCCTTACTGTTAAAGTGTAATACAATTATTTGTATTATGCACTAGCCACCTGTTAATATCATTCTTGTAAAGGTCATTGTGTGGTGCCCTGCTGTCTGAATTTAACAGGCCTATATCAGGTTTGTTGGCCACTGTTTTGTATGACACTGGACAAATGTTTGTGAGGAAAGAATGTGGATCTAATATCCAAAAGGAGCAATGTGTATGTGTGTTTGAGGAAGGGGGAGAAGGGGCTGGAGGGGAATCCTTAACTCTATTGTTAGGCAATTGAGGCCTGAATGAGCAATTCTTCAGAGTGGCTTCCACCTTTGATGTTTTGTATGGTGCATAATAGTTCTTCAGTTTTTTAAAAAAATCTATTCAAAAGACAGGGGACTGGTGTAAATAAGCTGCAGATTTTCTTTCAGAGGATTTATTTGCTTGTGTCGGGCGCTGGTTGACTAAAGCCACCACAGTCTTGTCCTGCACAGGAGTGTGGAGGAGAGAAGGTTGAGTTTAGGGTACTTTTCAGCTGACTGGACAAGTCCTAATGCTATGAAAAGAATATGAAGTAGTGATAATGTAATTGTACCAAGTGACGAGGGATAGATGCTTGATAAGTTATTTTTAACTGTATTCCGTTGGCAGTTAACTTTAATTCTAGTGTTGCGTTCATTTATTAGTACATGTACAGTGATTTGAAAATTTACATACTGCTTTACATGTGAAATAATGAATTCATTTTAGAATTTCTCACTGGTTTTGGTAATCTATGGTCAGCATGCATTTTAGCATGAACTTTTTAACTTTCCCAATCTGAATTAGACAAATTATCTGTGGGGAGAATGTCTCTGAATACTCTCCTCCACTTCAAGTAGATATAGTATATGTTACTGGGCAATGTTGCAGTGGCCCTTCTCCCCAGATTCTCTGAAAATGAAAGCTTCAGGTGTCAAAGAAACAAAGCAAGAGTCTGAAGATGGTTCCCAAACACCTGGTCTACCACATGGTGTAGTACATTCCATTACTTGCCCAGCCATGGGGTTGGCTCCGAGCCACTGATTTTCCAGTAACATTAATCTGCTAGCCTCACAGCAAGAGAACGAGCAAGCTTTAGAAACTTCCGTGAAATTGAAAAAGAAATTGTTGTAGGAACTGCAGGATAGCAAATTTTTGTAGTTGCCCCTTGTTTATAAGTATTCTGTCAACTGCAGTGTTTCAAACAATCTGAACTTCATCATGAATTTATAGATTGTCTGGTGTGCTAATGTAAAACAGGCAATTATAGGAGTTACATCTTTGTTACAGAAAATCCAGTTTTACTGCTTATTTCTACTATGAACAAAAGGATGCACAGATCACTTATAAAATCAGATCTCTTAGAGAGAGAGAGAGAGAGAACGCTTTCTGCTTCTTTTTCTCTAGTACCCATAGCCAAAAGTGCCCAAGTGTTGTTTTTTTTTTAGCAAGTTAAAGGTGTGTGTGAAGCCATTAACCTAATGTGGTGGATTTATAAATCCTATTACTATAAGACCTTTTCATTTCCATTGAGGCCTGATGTGTACTTGATCCCGCTAATGTAAAATTTATTCTGTCTAAGTGATTACTGAAGTAAAACACTTCTAGTCAATTTTAATCAGGTTGTGTGAAATTTATTTCAACACTGATGTTAAGTAAAACATGGACACAGTTTGGCCACATCTTAATTAACCTTGTGCATCAGTTAGGCTAGGAGTCAATCATTGAGCCAAGTCTATGAACCTTTTGACACTTAATACTTACTGTAGGGGAAATCCACCTTGAGTGTTGCAGATACAAGATATGGAAGTGAAACCACAGTTGGCGTCTCCTTTCTGCTCCTGTCAGCCTGAGCAAGAGCCAAGCCTGAGCCAGAAGTGATGCCAAGAACCTCTACAACTCCACAAGGAGGAGGATGAGCTATCACTGGTTAAGGAGCTCCTGTCACCGGTGATCTTGCCATCACCCTCACCAGATCAGGCAGTTGTTCCACAGGGAACTCTGCAGTTTGACAACACCTAGGGTTTCAATTGGCTAAAAGAACAGAAGAAAGCGCTGCAGATCCCCATGGGGGAAGTACAGGAGCAGGCCCACAAACTAGCAGGTAATCTCTGTTCTGTGGCACTGAGGGAAGACTCCTCTTCCCATTAGTTAAGTTATTATGGACCCTGCCCGATTGCTCTGGCACATGCCAGCCTGGGTAGCCTCCACTTCTGGGGAAAAAGGACAAAAAAATCCCAGATACCACCCAAAGAGACAAAGTTATTTTATATGCCTCCAGCACCCTCCTCTCTGGTAGTTAAGACAGACAACGAAAACGCCAGACAAATGAGATTAATGCCAAAGGATTATGATCCATAGAAACTCTATTTACTTGGCAGGAAAAGAGATTCCTCAGGCATCACTGTTTAAGGTGGCAGTTTACTGGGCCTTCCTGTCTGGGTACAACTTTGGCATCTATAAGACTGGTCATAAATAAGTGCCCTTGGGAGGTGAAGGAACAGCTGACACCTCTGCTTTCTGAGGGCCACCTAATATTGAGGACCGGTCTGCAAGCATCACTAGTCGCAGTGGACACTGCATCAAGGTCCATGCCAGTTGTTGTGGTTATGAGATGCTTGTCTTGGCTGCAAGGATTGAGGTTCCCACAAGAAGTCCTAGACAACCACAGAGGATCTCCCCTTGGAAGGTGTGGAATTCTTCAGTTCCAAAACAGTCCCTTTTCCCCTGCATTCTACAGTCTTAAGGTGCCACAGGACTCTTTGTTACCAAAACAGATGAAGCCTTTCATATTTTCACTTAACAGACAGCACAAAAACTGGTTACAGTGCCACAAAGGTAAGCCTCACGTCAGTTCTACCACCAGTGCTTTTCTGAACCCCAGCAAAAGTATCAAAAGTTTGAGAGAGAAAAACAGTTGACTCTACCACCTGATGGCCTGCACACCCCAAAACCACTGTTTTTTATGGGAACTACAAAAGGTTCATGCCAGTCCCAGAGAGGCATTTACCATCATTTGTGAATGGACTGTTTCTGTTCCTTTGTGCCTAGTTAAGTTGCCACAGGCCAATGGTTTTTGGAAATAACATCTGGATTCTTGATACAGAAGTGCCTGTCCCCAAGCCTGTCACTTTTCAAGGACCTTTCTCATGAGGCTCTATTATGACAAGAAGTACCCTCACTTCTTGCGGTGGGGAATGATTGAGGTCTTGCCTCAATATCAAGGGAAGAGATTTTAATAGCAGGTACTTCTGAATCTCTGAGAGGAAGGGAAGTTGGCAACCTGTCTTGGATTTGAGGAATCTCAACATCTTTTATATCCAAACTGCAGTTCAGGATGTCTGTGTCTTCCACTCTGGTTTGCCTCTCGATTTACAAGATGTGTACTTCCATGCATCTAAAATCCCAATGGACAGGAAGTAACTAAGATTTGTGGAGGGCCAAGAACACCACAGCTACTGAGTGTCACCCCATCAGTCTCATGTCAGCAGCAAGGATATTTACCAGTGTATTACCTTTCTTCCTTTGGTGTGCTGCTGCTATAGTTATCATACCTGGATGATTAGCTGTCCCCCTACTAAACCACCTCATGCTTGACTTCTTTCAAAATCTGGACCTGAAAATCAAGATTTATTTTGCTCAAGATTGACATCAGATTAATAGATCTCTTTGTCATTGTTTACTCTTTCTAAAATTGTCCCATCCTTGACTTTCTTCCATTCCTTTGGCGGTTCACCAGTTTTTGAAGACTTATTAAACAGTCAGTTGTGGAACTTGCCATGTTCATGTCCCAAAAGAATCCCCCCTGGAAATTCAGTACAGCAGACTCTTGATTATCCAGGACTGGGTTAACCAGGATGTGGATTAACCAGGATGCCAAAAAAAAATACACATAACTTGCAGGGCTGGCTCTGGCTTTGTTGCACCCCAAGCACACACACACACACAACCCCCCCCACCAGGGCACAGGGCAGCCAGTGAACCAACACCCCCTTCCACTGGCACAGGGTGGCTGGTGAACCAACCCTTCCACTCCATATTTCCTATGGATGGTGATTATCCAGGATTTTATTAACCAGGATTAATTTTTTCCCTATCATTCTGGATAATTGAGAGTCTACTGTATCAGAGGAGTAGACATGTTAGTCTGGATCTGCAAAAGCGACAGAGTCCTGTGGCACCTTATAGACTAACAGATGTATGAGAGCATAAGTTTCCGACAAAGTAGGTATTCACCCACAAAAGCTTGTGCTCTCATACATCTGTTAGTCTATAAGGTGCCACAGGACTCTTTGTCCCCTGGAAATATTTAAGTAGTTAATTATGTTAGTGGAGACTTCAGAAATTCTTCTCCTCATCTTAAGCTCATGTTTCTTGTAGCATTCCAAGAACCAGGCATGCCAAAAACCTTAGGGTACACCAGTTCCTTGCTATATATAGAAGGAGTACTGGCACTGGATGACAGTTGCCAAAGATCCAACCAAAAATCAGTGTTTGGGACAAGAAGCATTAGAAGTTCTTCACTCCTCCAATCTCCCACCACCACCAGTTAAATATATCCAAAAGAAAACAGCGAATTCACCATTCAGAACTTCTGTTTGGAGAGGGAGATTTTTATTCATTAGAAGTCAAACTTACACACAATTTTTTATTTTCTTCAGTTGATGTGTTCAGAACTGTTGACCCGTAATTGCATTCTGTAGAGGAGAAAGGGAAACTTGTGGTCAAAACCTATTTCCGTCAGTGTTTCCAGAGTAGAACAGCTTCAGCAGGAGAGATTGAGACCTATCTTTGGGTAGGGGATAAGTCTGAGAGCCCCAAGTTAGTGTCTCGAAACATTTAATTCAACCCAAAACATGTTTGTGCTGTGTTGTGTTTTTGTTGGTGTTTGATATGTTGTATTTCATCAAGTAAAACAAACATATTTTTGGGCAGGTTGATCAGAATGGAAACATTTTCAGTTCTTTTTTAGTTCGGCCACCTAACTGAAACACTGATTATCCACATAGCTCTAATTGTGAAAGGGATGTTAGCTGCATGATGCTGAAGTCTCATAGCATAGGATTTTCAGATTTGGGAAGTCCTCTTTTTTTATCAATCATTATCTCTACCAGCCTTCTAGGAAACATTGCAGACTAAAGGTTTGTAGATAAACAGGCTTTTTTTATCGATTGACTTTCAGAAAATGTGAACAAACTTGAAAAATTCTTCTTCTCTGCATCTTTCCTCAGGGATTTACCACCAGAATTAATCTATTTCAATGTCTTGAGGATGACTTCAATGCAGCTCTCATCATAAGTTACCAAAGAGTTCAGCTGAGAGCATGCAATTATAATTGTTGATAGAAAGGAGGTAGTGGACATTTGAGGGATAGCTCAGTGGTTTGAGCATTGGCCTGCTAAACCCAGGGTTGTGAGCTCAATCCTTGATGGGGCCATTTAGGGATATGGGGTAAAAATCTGTTAGAGGATTTAATTGGAGATTGGTCCTGCTTTGAGAAGGGGGTTGGACTAGATGATTTCCTATGGTCCCTTCCAACTCTGATATTCTATGTTAATCTGTTCTTGGTTTTTTTTGTCCATCCTTTTGTACTTTTTCTGTTGGAGCCCGTGAGACATGCCTTTTGAATGAGCCTGGGAAGCTTTCCTCTTTAGTTGTAAATTTTTCTTCTTGTAGATAGCATGTTCCACAGTCCAGTTCTAGCTTTGGGCGAGACTCATTTGAAAAGCCTCAAGAGAAGTTCCAGTGAACTTTCTCCTTAGAGAATTCTATAGTTGCTTTAACCAATATGAATACGGTATGTTTCAGCTTTGTGAAAAATCTCTCTTGATAGGCTGCTATGTGGATGGATAGTAATGAAAAAGTCTCCTGCTGGCCACAACTTTGAACTATCTCTGTAACTTGCAGGGAAACACCCTGTTAAGTTCGTTTCATAGATTCTTATCACCTGTGAGACAGAAATAGACTACAAAAGATTTTTTCCTATTGCTGATAATGGCCCATCCAAATTAAACAGCCTCTTAGAATTGGTGTGGTAATGTACAACTTTTTTTGGTTGCTTTCTGTGTATATAAATACATCTTACTTCTGTTCCATTCTATGCATCCGATGAAGTGGGCTATAGCCCACAAAAGCTTATGCTGAAATAAACTGGTTAGTCTCTAAGCTGCCACAAGTGTTAGGGCTCATCTTCACTCCCGTGGTGCGGGATCGATCTTCTGGCGATCGATTTATCGCATCTCGTTAAGACACGATAAATCGATCGCCTGCGGCTCCTCCGTCGACGCCGGAACTCCAGCTTGCCGGGAGGCGCAAGCTGGAGCCGACGGGGGAGCGTGCTGCCGACTGCCGCCGCCGTGGGGACAGCAGGTAAGTCTGCAGCAGATACGCAAACTTAAGCTATGCGATTCATGTAGCTGAAGTTGCGTATCTGCCGTCCGATCCCTCCCCCCCCCTCCCCGTGAGGACAAGCCCTTATTTACAGTAACGCAGAAATTGGATGTATCATTGATCTGAGTTGGTACTACAGTCTGTTATGTTTCTGACACTACCAGATGCTTGAGAAAGGTGCAAGAAACACCATAATGGACATGTATGGAACAACCTGTCTTTGGGTTAAGTTTTTTTTCCGAACTCCCAGCAGTTTGAGGTTTGTTCATGACTTGAAGCATGAAGGTTTATACCTTATAGATGTTTATTTTCCAACCCAAATAAGTCTATAGTCCTGTGAAGGACTGCAGGACATGCTGTCTGGAACAAGAAATTTACAGTTAAGGGCCAGATTCTTATTACCAACCATTTCACAGTTGCATTAATAGAAAAAAATCTTTCTTTAAATCCCTGCTACTGCAGCTAATTGGCACATTTAAAATTACTATCATGTATGTCAGGAAAAGTCCCTTTCCCCTGCATTCTACAGTCTTACACAGGTGATTTAATGTCTTTTAAAATCACTAAAAAAGCCTCTGTTTTCTTTTTTTGTGAGCTTTTTCTTTTCATTTGCTCAAGACCCTCTCAATTCCTGTAAGAGGAGGATGAATTGACCTTTCAGTTTAAGCAGTGTCCAGGAATTCAAGAGAACTGTAAAGGCATCTATTTCCTAATAAGATCTTTTAATCTCTCCTTCCATTCTTTAGCTATCTTAATGTACACGTATAATCATTAATATTTAAAACCTAACAAAATCTGTAATTATATCAGTGTATGGATTCAAGACCCTACCTGTCAGTGCTGATAGTTGGATAACTGTGTCTGCTCTGAAACATCTTTCAAGGCCCCTCTAAGTCTCATTTTAGATATAATTCTAATGAATGTATTGAATGACTAGTGTGACAGTAATGTAAATTAGTATTGGTGCATTCTATTTAAACTGAAAAGTGAGAGAGAGCTTTGAAAGAGAGAAGGTTTCCTTGGCATATGAGTGAAAGCTGAGGTTTTTTTTTATTTTTTATTAATGATTCAAACTTCTGTAACAAGAAATAGGAAACCTTGTTAGCTGTGTTCTTAGATTAAACAAAAACCTTAAGGGTGTAATGTTCTTTTCTTCAAATGGATTTGTGAGATGAAGAATTTAAACAAAATTTTCCAGAGTCAAAGATTGATTGAGTTAAACTATGTAGATCAAACTCAATCCTGTCAAATTGTAAGGAAATAAGTGAGAGATTCATAAACATTGTTAATGTTTCAGAACGCGAGTTTTGTGCAAATGTATTTTGAATTCTTTACAAATGAGATAACAGTAGGTCTAAATGACAAATTAAGGATTTTAAAAAATAATCAGCATGTCTCTCCTGCAATAATGGATTTATGTGGGCAGTATGTGTTAGTTGTGTTTGTAATTAAGTTTTTTTCATTATTGGAATGGAAATGTATTCCTGTTGAGCGATATCTTTTTGTTTGAATTATATGAATTGAATGAGTGGTAAAACTGAACTGCTTTAATCTGATTTCTGCATTTAAAGCGAGCATTTAGATTGGTTTCCTGTAGGGTAAAGTTCAAAGGTTAAATACGTTTGTTTTGCTAATCTTTATCTCCTGGTTTTCTGCAATTAATAAATCCACATCCCATGGTATATTGCATAGTGAAACCCAGTGAGTTGGTCTCAAGTGATGCAGTCAAACTGGTGTAAGTTTTTAAAAACTATTAAGAATAAACTCTGAAAGGCACATGCTCCGCGTGGAGTGCTAAATTGCTGGTTTTCTTGAACTAACCACAGACTAATGCATAAATACCTTCCTGCTGCAGTTACATAAACTGCTGTTTCTCAAGGGCTGTCTTCACTTTCTCAATTAAAATAAATAAATAAAATTAATTCTATGGCTATCAGCTGACTACAGGAGTTTGAGCTCCTGTAATTAAAGTTAGGTGGTTTAATGCATTTCCAATGTTACTTAGTGGTTGATGTTTTCAAAGCAATACAAATGATTTAACCACGTGTCTTCCATGAATTTTAATTTTAAAAGGTAAGGTTAAGAGCCCTGCTCTCCCTCTGAAAATCTCAGTCACTGTCTTCAGTTGTCTTCTCATCTATCTTTTTGATAAATGCCACCACGTTTCTGTTGTAGGGTTTTAGCCAACTAGCCTCATATTCATTGCATTCTCACTGACTGCAGAGTTGACATCTCTTTCTGAAATATAATTTTTATGTAAAACACAAGTTGTTTTTAATTCACTTCATATATGTATAATGCTCTATTGATAACAAAGGCATTGGCACAATATGTATTTTTCCAAAGTGTTCTTTTCTTGAATAAGGAATTTGTACAATCTATTATGTTTCCCCCCTTAAGCATCCACATGTTGAGGGATGGAGTCAGTTAAGGAAAATCTTGAGTTTTAAAAACATCTTCTAGAAGGCCAACCTGGGATAGAACCAAATGGCATGGAAAAGTTAGGCTTTGAATGATCTTATTTCAGGTAGGGTGTGAGTGGGTGGGTGAGCGTGTGTGTGTAAATTTTACAAAGCTAAGTGCAGATTTACTCTGGACAGTCATGCTAGCTAATCGTCTTTAAAGAACTTCATCTGAAACTCCCACAAATCCCCTTGCAACCCCTAATTTTCCAGTTTATATATTGTGTCCTGTTTCAATATGCTGATGAGATTGTCTCACGGAGTGTCTGTATTAGTGGGATACTGTCAAGTGAAATTTGGCTGCAAACTTAGGTTTGTAAAAACAAGCATCCACAGAATTTGAGACTAATAGAATGTTTCCAGCATTGTTTTAATTCTTGTAGATTTTTAAAAAACAACAAATATTCCCATGCAGTGATTCCAATATACTAAAATGTATGTAAGAGAATCAGAAATTGACTAGAAACAGAAGTTTAATTGACTAGGCTGATAGAAGTGCAAAAAGTAAATGAGCAGCATAAATAGCAAGAAGTAAATTGGATTTTCAAAATCAAGGTGGTATCTATACCATACATAAATTAAGTGTTTTATAAAGGTACAGTCGAGCCCCACAAAACCGCATCCCGTGATAGCGCGAAACCGGTTATAGTGCGGGGCGCACGGGGCTCCTGACGGAGGCAACGGGCAGCGCTTTGATGTAACGCAGCCCTGCAATTCTCAACCCCACGTTTATCACAGTCGATATTTTTGGACCCCGATCATTGTGGTATTGCGGGGTTCCATTGTATAACACTAAACTGGATGCTGAAGTGCCCCTGAATGTTACATTGGCTAGTAGAGATCCAGCTCCAGTTCAGCCTTGCTGTGCTGGATACTGTTTACAGGGTGCAGATGCTTTAATCTTCTCCTGGATCCTGCGTGCAATCTGCTTGTAGATGACCACATTTATACTGCTGATCCATAGTTGTGCTTGCACAGCCTCTTCTCCCAAAAGGCCCACGAGATCCAAGATCACCTATGTACTCAAGCTGGATTATATAGTTGGAGTATATAGTTGGCATGGTTCGATTGACACTTGCACGTAACAATGGAGAGCTGCTAGATGTGCTTGCCAAGTTGGACGATCAGCATAAAGTATTACAAAAATTTGCAGGGATTTAAAGGGAGGAGGTTCTGTCTGTGACCCGTGGGGAGTGGCATTCACTGACTAGAGGGATCAGAGTAGAGGCTTATGGGACAGCTGCTTTTGAATAGTTAGGTCGACATAAGTAACGCAGAGTCTACACTGGTTCTGTGTCAACCTCAGTACATCGAGCATGACTCAACACTGCTTAGGGAATTGTGCTACAGCATGGCTGTAATGGTGAGAGAGAAATTTAAATATAGACACACAACTAGGTTGAAGGTCAATGTAAACAGTCTTGCCAGCTTTGTGGTGTAGACCAGTCCTATTTGGTGTAACCAAATAGTCCTGTGTTTTTAAAGATGCCCTCTTTCCAGTTTGCCAGAGGTATAATTGGTGTGTTATTTTTTTTAAGAACCACCTTCTGTAACCTTTTTTTTTTCCAGCCATTGCTTTAGAGTTGGACTATTTTTCTTTTTCTAGTGACAGATTAACAGTAGCATAGGAGCTACTAGTAGATGAAAAATTATTTCATGGTTTCATTGTGTGTGACCATTTTTGCTATGAAGCCCAGAAGGATTACCAAAGGATCACTTAGTAATAAATGCCCATTCATTTGTAGTATTTAGTTAGAGTGCATCCCAGTATTCTCAAATGACTGGATATAACTGGTGTGAGGTATGCTGTGATAGTTGGGCCTACAAAATTACCCGAATTGTGAGCTTCACTGTAAAATTAAGTAAAAATTCATAAGATGTTACAATAACCTACAATAACAAAGGTATGCAAGGGAGACAGAACAACTAAATTAGCTTAAACAAAAAAGGTTAAATTTGTATGCATCAGGACTGCGTGGGAATCATGCTTGTTAAAATAGGAGATGTAGACCCACAAGTTAATGAGCTCATATTGGTATGTCAGATGTTAGGCTTAATTGGTGAAGAAAATAACGAGAGGGTGGACTGTTGCACCCATCACTCCTTTTGGGGTTCTTAAGAAATTTTGTGGGGAAAATACAAAAGCACAAAATAAAATTGAAAGAACAGACCGAGACTTCTGGAGCAAGCTTGGAAACATGGCTGCCACCCCAGGCCTTCATCATCCTGATCTGAAGAAATGTCCTGACCAGGCCCGAAAGAGAGGAAGCCATATAACATCACCACCCTATCATCTCTAGATGAATCCCAAGCACTGTGTTTGGGATGAAAGGACTCTAACAGCAGCAACAGGAGCTTTGGCTCATCTTACCTAATCTTCTCTTTTTCTAAAAAGGACAGTTATTACTGTCTTTGATAGTATCTAAGGGACAGTGAAACAATGGGTCTTTTCCTTCTAAAATTACCTTCATCTAAAGGAAAAAGTAATGAGAAATGTTAAAATGAACGTCTTATTTAATACTTTTCATTTCAAATGTGTCAACTATTTTTCCTCCTTTTCTGTATCTTTTTAATAAAAGATTAGAAGGATTTTTGAGGGCATCTTTGCCATAGTGCTAAGCAGGCTGAGGTCTCTGTATAACAAACCACAGACTTTGTTTAAAACTACTCAGTGTTGTGACTGCGTTCTGTTAACACTTTTGGCTCATTATTCCATCTAAATTAATACAACAGGTACCACTGAAACAGCATCTTAGAGAGATTTTCATTTATCATTCACAGGCTGAAGTTGCTGTGCTTTTCCAGATCAAACCCCATTCCTCTGGGGTAATTTGTTTATCCAGATCCTTTTCCCAGCATGTCATCTATGGACTATTTTTTTTAACTAGGAAAGTTGTCTGTGAAAATTGATTATACATTGGATATTTTTTTTAATTGGCCATACTCTATTGCTTCTATTAAAATTAGTCTTTTAGAAAAGCTGTTTCAAATACAGAAAAGGTGAAAAACATCATGCCTAATTGAAGAGTGAGCCAGTCAGTTGTGATATTCAAATAAGTTAGAAAAGTTTCTTTGCTGAACAGCTGGCTAACCATTTGGGAGGGCCATGGAAAACCATCTTGAAAGCACTCTGGTTCATGGTTTGAGTTAAGATCTGGAGTATTTGCAATGGAGAAAAGTACTTTATTTTATCTGTAATTCTGTCTGAAGCCCATAGAATGTTTTTCTTGGCTGTTTAAGACTTAAATTCCCAATTATCTTCTAGAATTTTTTGCCCTTCTGTATCCAAATATTTTCTGGAGGAGTGACTCCTCAGAATCTGGAAAAATAATAGCTAACATTTCCCATTTTGCATAATTTACTTTAAATCCAGATGCTTTTCCAAAGTCATGGATTTCTTTAGATGCTAATATTAGGGGAATAATCGGTGTGTGTGTGTATGTGTGTATATATAAAAAGATTACATTATCTATCTACAAAGCTTTTCTGATGTGTTCCTGGAAGTTTTAGTTCTGTGAAGGAAGCATCCTTTGTTCTGTATCCTCTGTGCAAATGGCTCCATGGCCAGTGTAAAAAGTAAAGGAGATGGTGGACATCCCTGCCTTATCTCTCTGTGTACTTCAAACAGGGAAGGTGTAATCCAGGCCTGCACAACATGCGGCCCGCACGGGCTCACTGTGTGGCCCGTGGAGGGTGAGTAGGGGTGGGGCTAGCCAAGCGGTGGGGCAAGGTGGGAAGCAGATGGGGGGGTGAGGTTTTTCAGCCCACAGTTGTGTTTTTTTCAGTAATAAAGCCCTCGCTGCTTTCCAAGTTGTGCAGGCCTGATGTAATCCCATTAATTTGCACAGCTGCTTTGGGGCTCATGTGAAGAACAGTTATCCATTTCAGAAACTTGGGGGTCAATGTCCATATGAGATTCAACTTAAAACAGAAAGTTCCACTCTATTCGGTGAAAGGTTTTCTCTGCATCAAGTGATCGTAGAAGAAATGGGGTGGTTTTTTTTTTTTCTGTCTGGCATTGGGAATAATTCCAAATGACATTTGGTTGTCCTTAGTGAGCTGATGCAGCTTTTGGCTGATGTGTTGTAAGGACAGTAATTATCATACCACGTACTAAATACTTTCAAGGGGTATGTTTTTTTTCCCCCTTCATTTTCACTTCAATGGTACTGTTGTTTAGGGTTCCCGCCGTATACAATACTGGAGTTAACTACAGGAAAACCTCAGCGTTTGTAACTCTGGTGTTCAGAACTGACCAGTCGACCACACACCTCCTATGGAACCAGAAGTGCGCAATCAGGCAGCAGCAGCAGAGACCCAAAAAAAAAAAAAAAAGGAAATACAGTACAATATTGCATTAAAGGTAAACTACTAATAAAGGGAAAACAACATTTTTCTTCTGCATAGTAAAGTTTAAAAGCTGTATTAAGTCATTGTTCAGCAGTAAACTCTTGAAAGAACAACCAAAAAGTTTTGTTCAGAGTTGCAAACAACTTCCATTCGTGAGGTGTTCGTACTCTGAGGGTCTACTGTACTGTTGCAGAAAAGATAATGTTTTCCTTAACTTCAAAGAAGACTTCTGTGTACATAGTTCCAGGATGGGCTTGTGGATCATTGTTTCAGATCATTGGTTATCTCTAGAACTGTTAACATGTTAAATTCTAGGGAAGTAGCTCCCCTGGTTCTTGTGTAGATTAGTAAGTGGACCGGTATTCTGGGAGACAGTTATTTCAGTTTGTCTGCCTCTCAGAGAGAGGAACCTGTTAGTAAGGATTACTGAAGCTGTTTTCAGAACTAATTTGACCACTGGCAAAACAAATACATAAGGTGGTCAAGATCTGGCATGCACTAGATATCTGCAGGACCACCTAGTTCTAGTAGGCTTCACTGTCTCCTCATCCAAGTCTATGGCCCTGATATAGGCAAAGAGAATCTTGATATCTGCAAGTTTAGCATTTTGGTCCTCACATTCCACCACTATGGGATCAAACTTAAAGGATTTTAAACTGAATTTTACTCAGATGCATCCTTTAGTGAGAGCATTGCGGTCCTTAAATAAACTTCCACTATTATAATACTAAAAGCAGTGGAAGAGGTAAAACTATTCTTTGTATATTTTGCTTTTACATCCTTTCCTCTGTAAAGTCCCATTACCACTCGTTTCTCTGAGAGATTAGACAGCAATAGAATAGCTAGAATGGAAAATTTGTTAACCAATTATTTCTCTTTTGTGATTAATAAATAATTATTAATAAATGAAAAGATTTTGAGGTTTCTTCAGAATTGCTTCGTAGTCTGGATTTCGATGGTGATCTGCCTATCGACTAACCCTATACTAGTCTATCCTACCCATAAAATGAAAATATTGAAGGGCTCAACAGAGCATATGTATATTCTAAGTACATACTGCCAGATTTAGTTTATACGTAAAGGAGAAGTGAAGTTTAAGTAGAATTTCAGATCTTCACTGTATTGTAAGGCTCACATGGGGATAGAGGCGTAATATAAATTGCGTCTTTCTTCTGTTCCATTCTATGCATCCGATGAAGCGGGCTATAGTCCACGAAAGCTTATGCTGAAATAAACTGGTTAGTCTCTAAGGTGACACAGAGTCTTCCTTGTCTTATTTACGTATACAGACTAACTCGGCTGCTAATCTTAAACCAATGGGGGTAGAAGTAGTTCATGAGCAGGGATCCTAGAAATCCGTTTGCCATGGAAAAACACAGAATTTGCATTTTTAGAGAATCTTTCGTTTTTACATTTTGTGAAAAAATAAAAAGCATATATTAACTAAATTTTACTGAAAGTTGGGGGTGACCATATTTCCCAAAGTGAAAATGGGAGAACAGCCTGAGGACTGACATCCTGAGCCAAGCCACCCAGGGCCTGGCGTCGCTGCCTCCCTCCCTCCCCCCGGAACAATATTTTCCACCCCACACCCTTTGGGGCGCACCCTACTTTTTTTTGGCAAAACTGGGCATTTGATGATCAGTTGGCAAAACTAAAGGGGACAAATGCCCAGTTTTGCCCCCCCCCCCAAAGGGGTGGTCAGGACATTCAGGACCAGGCTTTAAAAGGGGACTGTCCTGGCCAAAACAGGACATATGGTCAGTCTTGTTCAACTGATACCTCTGTATAATGTGAATAGGGAAAACGTTCCACATTTCATTTTAATTGTGGAGAAACGTTTGGTTTTGTATCTTTTATCAGAGGGCTTTTTTTTAAAAAAAAAAAAATCACAGAAAAATAGGGTCCTTGTTCATGAGCAGGAAAAGAAAAGGGCATGGCTGAGCAGGTGGGTGGTGAGGCAGTGTGTTCTTCTCTGGATCCACTGAAATAGGGGTCAATCCAGTTGCCATCAGTAGTGCAGTATTAATCCCAGAAGGGAAATGTAACAAGTAATACATTTTCTATTCTCTCCCTTTTCTTTTCTCCATCTTCCCAACCTCACTACACCCCTCCCTCTCTTCAGTATGCAGTTTTGAAAAACTCTTAATGATTGATATGATAGCAGTGCTGTCATTCTTTTTAACAAAAGTCATTTTTGTTCTAGGTATTTTAATAGAGTCCCATTAAAGGTGTATTGCTGACTGAAATATTGGTATGAAGGGCTCTCACTGAGCAGACCCAGGAATTAAGAAGTCAGGAAATCGGCTGCTGCATTGCCAAAGAGCCGTGTGTGACACAGAATCTCCTGATTGGGGGGATCATTACTGCTATTATGACTCGACTTGCGTAGGAATTTTAAATTTCGTCTGAATGTCAGTAATAACCCTCTTAGCAAATTATCCTGAATAAAATCACGAAGGCATTTTCTATAATAGGTGTTGAATTACTGGATAGATTTGCTAATTAAATACTCTTTGTTCTGCTGCAGTTGACATTACAGGGTAAGATCTTGAACAATTATTCTCAACAGCTGTACTTTGTTAAGGGAAAAATTAACCACAAAGTTTATTATTTTTTTACACTTGAAGTTGGCAGATTTTTTTGAAATGTGCTTGAAAAAAATGCCATCATCCAATTGGTAATGAGAAGATAAATATGCAGGTGTTGCTGTGAAATCAGATAACTGCAGACTGCCTTATTAATGAATTTAGTAAGTCTTTATAGCCTTCTGTTTTCTAGCTGTTGGCACTTGTAAGTGATCTTCTGTCATAATGGGTAATATTAACATATATGCCTGTCACCTGATGAACTTAGCGTGTCTGTGACCCTTTTGTAATTATCTATATCTACTACTGTCCTCAGGGACAACTGAGAAATGTTCTTAGCATGGTCAAGTTTTCTTTTATTTAATGGGCGATCATCCTATCAGAATGTATGTTGTTTTTCTAATGTTATTGGGGTACATTATACCAGGGGATAGAAATCTATCTAGACTTAAGATCTCATTTTTGTGTATGTGTGTTTATGCAAGGATGTCTCTCTTTATTCTTCAGATCACATGAATATTAGCTCTTCTGTGTAGGAATTGGCTTACTATGGGTAACTGTATCAATTTGGTTTTTATTCAAGAAAAAGAATGAAATGGGAAAATTAGAATAGTGGTGTTTGTATGTGAAAAGTCTTAGCCCTTATGTGGCAACATACGTGTATTCATTATACTTAAAGTATCTGAGGATAATATACCCATGATATATTTTGGACTTTCTGACTGTGTTTGACTGGTGTATCTGATGGTGTTGTTTCTAGAATATGTACAGTGTATAATGCTGAGTCTTTACTAGATATTTTATTACGTTGAATTTTACCACTATTTCAACTCCTCTTGAGATAACAAAGATCAGAAGTGTATTGTGCTTTGTATGAGGAAAGATAGTGTTGTGCTAAGGTGACTGGGTGGGACTTAAGAACTTGAGGTTCAATTTCCAGCTGTGCCACAGATTTCCTGTGTGACTTTGGATCAGTCCTTGTCTCTCTGTACCTTAGTTCCCCATCTGTTATGAGAGGAGGGGCGGAAAGGGAGCGAGGGAATAATAATACTTCCACTGTTTATCTGTCCGTTTAGAGAATCAGAAGCTTGTGGTGCAGCGCTGCAGGTAGGAACCCTACTGGTGATGCATTGGGGAAGTAGAGGGAATGGCATTATACTTTTAATAGAACTTGTATTTACTCCTATCCTTTTTAAAGGAGGTATTTCTTAAGTATATTAGGAACAAAGGGAATCCTAACAATGGTATAGGTACATGGTAACTAGAAATGATAGAAATGTCAGTAATGCAGAAAAGGCAGAAATGTTCCAGATGTATTTGTATCATATGATGATCATGCAATACTTTCTATTCCAGCAGTAACTCAGGAGGATGTTAAAACAGCTACTACAGTTAGACATTCTTAAATCAGCCGATCTGAATAATTTGCATCCAACCATTTTTTCATTTTTATTTTTTTTTAAGGGCTGGATCAGAAGCTCTCTGGACACTTATTAATTTTTCAGTAAATCTTGGAACACTGGTGAAGTTCCAGAGGACTGGAAGACTGCTAATGTTGTGCTAATATTTTTTTAAAAAGTAAAACAGCTAATACAAATAATTATAGGCCTATCTGACTAACTTTGATCCCAGGCAAAACAATGCAAGGGCTAATTCGGCAATCCTTCAATAGAGAATTAAAGGGGGGAGGGTAAAATAATGAATGCCAATCAACATGGGATTATGGTGAAATAAATTTAATGTTTTTTTAATTACAAGTTTAGTGGATACATATAATGGTGCTGATGTGTGTACCTAGACTTCTGTAAATTATTTCACTTGGAATTTCATGACATTTTGATTAAGAAACCAGAATGATACAAACAGTGGCACATGTTAAACGTATTAGAACTGGCTAATAGGTCTCAATGTAACCAAATGGGTTTTATGGGGCTTGGAGGGTGTATTTCTAGTGGGGACCCAATCAAGAACAGATGGGTTTTCTAAAAGATATGCTCTGGGGGCAATAAGAACTAATTCATGAAAATCCTATGGCCTGTTATGCAGAACATCAGAGTAGACTATCACAGTGTTTTTTTTCTGATATCTATCGAATCTATGAAAACAAAAATTATAAGAAATTTACATACATTAAGAGTGTTCTTAAAGTTGGAGAATGAGGCAATCAAAAGATAGGAAATGCTACAATTAAAATTGCAGCCCTAATTCTTCCGTCTTGTAATGACTTGAATTTAATTTAATTATGACAGGCTATTTTATTTCCACAGGATCCCTCTTTGTCGAGCATTGTTTATTCTGTGCAATATTAAATATATCAGGATAGTCTAGTGAAAGTTGACTGTAGAACACGTGCCACCTTCACTTAGAATTGGCAAAGTGTATAGAGATTGAGGCCGGGGACTGAAGGAAGGAAAAGGATAGTCTTGCGTTTAATGCTCTGCCCCAGACCTCTAGCATGTTGCTGGGCAAATCACTTAAAACAAAGTTTTCAAAGAATGCTACTGATTGTGTGCGCCTCTTTTTTGGAGTACCCAACTTGGGAAAATGGAGGCCTGTGTTTCAGAAATAGCGCTGAGCCCTCACTGCTGTTGCTATAATCAATGGGAGTTGTGAATGCTCAGCATGTCTGGTAGTAAAGTAGTTTGGAACTTGCCCCATGAAGGAACTGAGGCAGGTTATGTTTATGCTTAAAACACGACAGTGGCACAGCTGCACCACTACAACCGTATGCCAACAGGAGGGAGTCGCTTGTCAGTACAGGTAATCTACCTCCCCAAGAGGCGGTAGCTGGGTTGACATAAGAATTTTTCCATCGATCTAGCGCTGTCTAGGAGATTAGGTCAATTTAATTACTCTGTTCAAAGGTGTGGATTTTTCACATGTAGTTAAAATGATTTAATTTTCTAGTGTAGACCAGGTGGAAGACAGCCACAGGGCTACCTTCTGAGGCTCTTCTTGCAAACTCTGTCATAGGGAGCATCTGGGGAGGGGGGGGGGAGAGAGGAAGAGGCGGGGGCTTGTTGAGAGCAGGGCAGCAGCAGACAGCAGTGTGGAAATTCTGGGCAGCACTACCACCTATAGGTAAGCCTGAGAACACTGTTCTATCGTTATCCGTCAGAATTGTCTAAATTATGCTGGGGGCTGCTCTGGGTTTTAGAGCAGCTAGGATCACAAGGGCTTTTAAAGCTACTTCAGCCTCTATGCCTCCTTGCAGTAAGGTCTGTGGTGTGCCTCTTGTCTAACCTTTGTCTTAAGGAGGTCTGGCTGATGCAGTTACGTTTCTGGTGGACGATTGCTAGAGTTCTCACTGTTCCCACCCCTGTGTTGAGAAATTGTCTGACGAAAAAATCTGTTCTAGATAAATCCAAAGAGAGACTGTTGGTGATTTTAATCAATGTATTGGAATGTGAAGTGGAGATGGACTTGCGTTCAGGTTGGCTATTCAAATGTGTTAGCTGGGAAGAGGTTTGTTGCTCTTTATTGAAGGCTTGTGGTCATTAAAAATGTAGAAACATTGTTAACTGGGAAGTAGTGGTGGTTAGGTAAAACTGGGTGTTGATAGATATAGGGTCAGAATTAAGGTTGAGTGTAGAACCTTAATTATACATTTTCAAACTTGCAAAAAATATTTAACTACTTTAAATTTGCTGTAGAATTTCAGCACTTTCATTTAAGGGGTATGTGTGTATGTATGTATTTTTTTGTATGTTAACTATCGTGTTTCTCTCAAGAAAATTAGATGGTATTTCTATATAAGATTAAAATATAACTAGTACATTTTAAAAACCATTCTGAATAATTTATAGTTCAGATGCTGTCAAATTAGGAGAAAGCGGCAATGGCAAACCACAGAAGTCCTTCCTGGGTCCCATGCTTCAGAAGATTTTCATTAATAACTTGGAGGGTAGAGAGAAAAGAGTGGCAATCAACTCTGCTGATATTAGAAGGCTGAGAGAAATTGCAAATACTTGGGGAGAGCTAAAATATAGCTTTCTTGATAAATTGGAGAAATAAAATAAATTGAGATTCAGAAAAGACACTTGTTAAATAGTTCATGAAGGAATGATAAAATACACACATGAAATAAGGAAGACTTGTATGGGCAGTAGTTCCTTCAGATTTCAAAGTTTAATAGGAAATGTTTAATGAGTCGATTCTACAACAGTCATTCTGCTCCCTTTCACCTTATTTCCCTTCAAAAATTGCAAATGTTATATTCAGATTATATTAAAATGAGCACAGAAATTATTTTGCCCCACTCAATACTAGTTGGATCTTAATTTGGATACAGCATATTTTTGAGAGTGGGGTGGTCTTTATAACAATGATGATGTTGGTATATTTATACTAGGCAATGGAGATAAAGGTATTAATGGTCTTTAGCTGGTGCAAGGAAAACTTATGTTAAAAATTAGAAAAATATTTTTAAGTTGTATCTTAGAACAGTCCAGTTAAGGGACCATCTTTGACAACATTCATAGCTAGACTAACTACCAATCTTGCCAATGGAGAAGGTATAACAAAATAGTTCCTAGCCTGAGGCACTATTAATGAACTAGAATGAGCTACTATAGATTCCTTCTGACTTGTAACATTCTGTAAGCATTTTTTAAAAATGAGAATATCTTTAGCTCCAGTTATTTTTAAGACTATACTAATGTTGTTTAGGTGGGCTAATATAAAGAGAGATTCTGCTGCCAGTGCTGATATTCCACACATGGGTATTCCACACATGTTGCTCCATGTGCTTGAGATCGGAAATATGTAGCAAATAGTGTCTATTGGTTTGATTTGTGCCTGTGCAATTGCTCTCTTTGTGCTCTACACTAAGGTAATGAAGGGTGATGTGGGCCAGCACTTCTCTAGTTCCTTCTTAATGCTCCAGGGCCTGAGTTAAAATCCTCTGCTTCTGAAATGATCTTCCTATACTTTCAAAACCTGTAAATCTATATAGTCAATATTTTTAGTAACCTTAGTCGTAACTTTTTTTTTTTCTAGTATTTTTATAGTTAGTCTAGTGTGTCTCACTTCTCCCTGTTTTGGGGAGCCTCTCCCTTTGGAGAAGTTGTGCTCAGATTCATGGGGACTAAGGACTGTATTTCCTGTCCACATTGCTTCTCCATCAGTGATAAACACAAGTGCTGCCTTTACTGCCTCTGAGAGACTCACTTCACTGCAGCATTTGTTCCTCCTTTTCTCCCCAAGCCCACTAGAGAAGAGCCCCATCTGCAGAAACATCTCCTGGAGAATGCCATGAGACCCCAGTTGGATCCAGGCTAGAAAGAACCACCTATACAATGACTTCAACACTCCTCAGAGCACAAGCTTTGGAACAGAGCTCAAAAATGTTAAGCCTAAGAAACTCTCACAAGAGTAGGGGACATGGTCATAAGCATAAAGGCAGATTCTCATCCAGGTCTGCCTCCAAGGAAAAGGTTACCTCCCCATCTTGGTACAAGTTGGGTGAGTCCTCGTTTGTGGATTCTAAAGAATTAGGCCCACACAAATCTTCCAGCCAAGAAGGGAAGGCACGAACGAAGAAGGATCCGACAGTACCAGCTCTGATTCCATCTTAAAGACTGGAAGATTGGCACCACTGTCTCCAGCTAGAAGTTCCATATCTCGCCCAATGGCCCAGACAGGTTCATTTTCCTGACCTACAAATGTCAGCCCATCCTCCCATCTGTATCCAATCTTTTCTGTATTTAACTCATGAGATTGCCAGAATCAGACATACCAACCCAGTCCTCTTCACCTCACGGCCTGGTATTTGGATGGATATCAGACATAGGACAGCCTCTGAGCATGTGATTTCTAAGTCGTAGCAGGAAAGTTTCCATAAGAAAATCCTTTCTAGCTGATTGGAGGAGTTTCTCCGCCTGGACACAGCAGGAACAGTTCTCTCCACAGTCAGCAGGCATTCCTGTTGTTTTAGACCAGCGGTGTCCAATATGTTCGCCACTAGCCACATGTAGCTAATAGGCTATTGAATTGTGGCTAATGCATGTGGCTTTTTTATAATGTGGCTAATAAGAAAAATTCAAAACCACAAGTGTGGCTAGCAGTGTGACTAGCGTCAAATTTCTATTGGATACCACTGTTTTAGACTTTTTCTTGTTCCACAAGATGTCAGGACCTTTAGCTTGCTGTGGGACCGCCTGTCAGCAATCAGTGCCTTCCATTCTCTGACATAAGGTGACTCTGTCTTTATTCGCACAACAGTTACGTTACTGAAGTAGTTATACTGGACATTAGTGAGGCAACTTCCTAGAGTTCTTTATGAAGTATTACACCTTACTCCAGGCCTCTCCTGCAGTTGCAGCTGTGGGGACAGCAGTATTAGACATTCATACCAACTGCATCCTTGCACCCATCCTCCTGTTCAAATACTTCTTCCCAGTCACCCACAGGTGGAATCCACATAGTGATCGGAACTCAAAGAAGAAATGCAGATTACTTGCCTGTAATTGAAGGTTCTTTGAGATGTGTGGTCCCTATCTGTATTTCACAAACCACCATCCTTCCCGTCTGAATTGTGGGAATGGGAGGAACTTGAGAAGCATTGGCTGATGCTCCCCAATGCTCTGACTTGAGGGCAACTGTGCAGGTAAGGACCAACAGACACTGTTTGCTACAAATCTCTGAACTCAGGTATGTACCTAGCTATGGAATACATATAGGACCACACATCTCAAACAGCCTCCAGTTACATGTAAGTAAGCACCCTTTAATTTTAGGTGAGCCAATGATTTTTGTTCTTACTATGAGTATTAGTGTGGCCATATTTATTACCAGAGGAGACAAATAGTTTGCTTCATGTTTTCAAAGGCACAGACCTTTGGAGTTAACTGAGATGGATATTCCCATATGTTAATTTGTAATTATATCATACATTAATCTTTTTTTTTTATTTCAGATTTTGATGCATACTAAGGATATGGTGCAGAAGGTAATGCTGAACATTTTCATTATACAGCCCTTAAATAGCACACCTGATAAAAACTTTTATTCTAAGAAAATTGTAATCCAAACAAACTTCTTGAGACGCCTCGTTTACAAATATAATCCTTCCTAATGGATTATAGCTTTTTTTTCTTCTCTGAACACCGATGTGATCTAGCCCCTGCTTGAAGCCTGTGTGAGTGTTTCAAGCAAATTAGCAACAGTGTTAATTAACATTTACTCACAGGCCTGTTACACTCTGTGTTCTAGTGTTTTACTAGGAATTTTTTTTTGTTCCCTTTTTATTCTATTATATAGTGATTATATACTATTTGGAATTTAATATGGATTTGTTTACTGCACTGACCTCTCACATCATTTAAAAACATCTGGTCTTCGTTTATCAAGGTAATAGGATCCCACTAGATTTATTGCTAATCCTGAATATCTGGGTAGCAATAATGGTGACAGTAGCTTTCTTTCAATTCTACCTTGCCAGGAAATTGTACCCATCTTCTGTTCTTGTGAGTTTTGACCTGGATATAATTCAGTGTGGTGTTATGGTGGCTTTTTTCTGCTAAGAAGACAGACTAATGTGCTCTGCACAACAAGGAGTTTGTGTTCATCTCCAGATATAGTCATTCAGTTTGGAGATGGAAAACACATGGAACACTGTGGTTAGATCTTTGTCCAAAAAGAAAACCACATTCTCTATCAAGGCTTCTGGCCAATGTAGGGACTAAACAACAGAGGAAGACTGAGTCCTTTCAGAGCAGATTGAAAGAGTTGTCTGTTGGAAAAAGCCGCCTTAAATTTTTTTTTAAAGTGACGGAGAGAAAAAAGTAAGCCAAATGTAGAGTCCATTGTGGATAACTTTGTAGTGCTCTTAATTACCGTATCTATCAGTCAAATATGACTGTGATGGGTTCCCTTGAAATTTGTCAGACAAGTGCTGTTTCATTCATATGATGTGGGTACTTTGCAGCAGTGTTGTGATGGTTGCAAATGGATCTCCAGGCTATCATGTTACTCTTCAGAGATGTTGGCTAGAAGCAAACATACCTTGTCTTGAATAGTCTTAATGTGTCTGACAGTCTCATGGTCTTTTTCTCTCTCCCCTCTCAGCCAACCAAAATGACAGTTGATAACTATAGGGGTGGAACTCTTAAGATCAGGATTGTTCATTTATTTTCTTCCACTTCTCACTTCTTATTTACAGTATTTTGTACCCCATAAGGTGTTGAAAAATATAATAACTGGAAAATGTACAACTGAAAAGTCTGCCTGATTTTTTTCTTCTTTTAGCATTTACTTATTTGCCTTATGCTTCCCCCCCTTGAATAGACACACGTCTACACATATATTTACATATGTACATTTTAATGAAACCTAAACTTTTTAATCCTGCTTTCAATTATTTATATATTTTACTGTTAAACCAATAATGCGTTCTGTAAACATTTTGCTCAAATTTTGAAAATGTGACGGAATACAATATAGAATTTAGAATTGTAGACCGTTAGGGATCTTTAGAGGTCATCTAGTCTGTTCCCCCTACACTCATGGCAGGACTAGTATTATCTAGACCATCCCAGGCAGGTGTTTAACCTGTTCTTAAAAATCTCCAATGATGGAAATTCCACAACCTCCCTGGGCAATTTATTCCAGTGCTTAATGAAGAATTTTCCGAATGTTCAACCTAAACTGCCCTTGGGACAATTTAAGCCCACTGCTTCTTTGTCCTATCCTCAGAGGTTAAGGAGAACAATTTTTTCTTCCTCCTCCTTATAACAACCTTTAATGTACTGGAAAACTGTTGTCATTTCCCCTCTTGGTCTTCTCTGAACAAACACAATTTTTTCAGTTTCCCCCCCGAGTCATGTTTTCTAGACCTTTAATTATTTTTGTTGTTCTCTGGATTTTCTCCAATTTGTCCACATCTTTCCTGAAATGCAGTGCCCAGAACTGGACATAGTACTCCAGTTGAAGCCTAATCAGCATGGAGTAGTGAAGAAGAATTACTTGTTCTTGCTCACAACACTCTTGCTAATACATCCCAGAATGTTTGCTTTTTTTTTTTTTTTTGGACAACTGTTACACTGTTGACTCATATTTAGTTTATGATCCACTATGACCCCAGATCCCTTCCGCAGTACTCCTTTCCAGCAGTCATTCCCCATTTTGTATGTGTGCAACTGCTTGTTCCTTTCTAAGGGACTTTGATTTCTCCTTATTGAATTTCATCCTATTTACTTGAGACCATTTCTCCAGATCATTTTGAATTTTAATCCTATCCTCGAAAGCACTTGGAACCCTTCCCAGCTTGGTATTGTCTGCAAACTTTATAAGTCTACTCTCTGCCATTATCTGAATCATTGATGAAGATATTTAACAGAGCCAGACTGAGAACTGATCCTTGCAGGACCCCATTTGATATGCCCTTGCAGCTTGATTGTGAAGCACTGATAACTATTCTGGGGAAACACTTTTCCAACCAGTTATGCACCCACCTTATAGTAGCTCCATCTAGATTGTATTTCCCTAGTTTGTTATGAGAAGATCATGTGAGACAGTATCAAAAGCCTTGCTAAAGTTAAGATAACTTTCTTTGACAGGGTAACAAGCCTTGTGGATAGGGGAAAAGCATTAGATCTGGGCTAATAGGTTGGCTTGACACAATTTATTCTTGACTATCTATGCTAACTGTTAGTTATCACTTTATTATCTTGTAGGTGATTGCAAATTGATTGTTTGCTTATTTGCTCCATTACCTGTCTAGGTACTGAAGTTATTGGTCTGTAATTCCCTGGGATGTTCGCATTTCCCTTTTAATGGGTTGGCACTATATTTTCCATTTTCCAGTTCTCTAGAATCTCTCCCACCATCTTCTATGACTTTTTGAAGATAATGGCTCATATATCTCTTCAGTCAGCAGGTATTCTAGGATGTATTGCATCAGGCCATGGTGACTTGAAGACCACTTGCTAGTCTTAGTGATTTTT
Organism: Sternotherus odoratus; assembly: GCA_032164245.1. NCBI lineage: Eukaryota > Metazoa > Chordata > Testudines > Kinosternidae > Sternotherus > Sternotherus odoratus. Next base: position 180,890,675 of record JAVMKO010000001.1, on the reverse strand, counting down.
AATTTGTTCTTTTCCTATTTTAGCTTCTGATCTTACCTCATTTTCACTGGCGTTCACTATGTTAGATGTCCAATCTCTACTAACCTTTTTGGTGAAAACTGAAGGTTTTGTGAAAACACAAAAAGTCACTTACAGTTCTGCTGTTTCCAGATCTTCTCTTCTTGTTCCCCCTCCCCCCACTTCAGTAATGGGCCTACTCTGTCCTTTGTCTTCCTCTTCCTTCTAATGCATTTGTAGAATGTTTTCTTGTTGCCCTTTGTCTCTAGTTAGTTTAATCTCATTTTATGCCTTTGCTTTTTCTAATTTTGTTCCTACGTATTTATTTGTTTATGTTCATCCTTTGTAATTTCACCTAGATTTCACTTTTTGTAGCACTTTTTTGAGTTCCAGATCACTGACGATATTTGGATAAGCCAGCATGGTCTTTTGTCTTCCTGTATTTCCTATGCAATGGGATAGTTTGCTCTTGTGCCTTTAATAATGTCTCTTTGAAAAACTGCAAACTTTCTTGAACTGTTTTTTCCCTTTGACTTGCTTCCCTCGGGATCTTATCTCCTAACCCCCTGAGTTTGTGAAAGTCTGCCTCCTTGAAATTATCGTGCTGTTTTCCCTCCTACTATCTGTAAGAATCATGAACTCTGCCATTTCATGATCACTTTCACCTAAGATGCCTTCCACTTTCAAATTCCGAATCAGTTCCTCCCTATTTGTCAAAATCAAATCTAGAACAGCTTCTTCCCTAGTAGCTTTCTCCAACTTCTGAAATAAAAAAATTGTCTCCAATACATACCAAGAACTTGTTGGATACTCTGTGCCCTGCTGTGTTATTTTCCCAACAGATTTCTGAGTAGTTGAAGTCCCCCATCACCACCAAATCTTGTGTTTTGGATGATTTTGTTAGTTCTTTATCCACCTCTTCTTTCTGATTAGGTGGTCTGTAGATCCCTATCACTATCCTTGGTTTTTTTTATCCCTTTTATCCTTACCCAGAGACTAATAAGGTAAGAGTTAAGTTGTTTTGTAATTCTTTTGTTTAAAGCTGCTTGTTTTATTTAGATGAACCTTGACGTGATTTATGGAGATACAGATTCCATTATGATAAATACAAATTGCACCAACCTGGAGGAGGTTTTCAAGCTGGGGAACAAGGTAAGGGAATTTTGAAGGAAAAAAATATTTCTCAGAGACCTCATACATGGGTGTTACAAGAATATGTGTGAGAGAGGAACACCACACACAAATTTAGCAAGAAAAGGTTTTGGTAACCTAAATATGTCCTCTGTTAGAAAGTATAGAAACGCAAGACAAAAATATAGGAGACCAGTTCAGAATACAAAGGGTTTGTGCATTGCTAATGATGAAAGAAAGGGTGGATGGAATTCCTTAACATATGCATTTTTGAGAAATGATTTGACAAAAGAGAGGAGGGCAATTCTAAGGAGGTGAGAATGAGGAGACTGCTGCGAAAGGCGCAATGATAGGGAGCAAAGGAAGAAGTAAGGTGAGAGGACAGGAATCTGTGTAGGAAGTGGAAAAGGATACAAAGGAAATAGAGAAAACTGTAGGAGGAGGCAGGATAAAATAGAGCTTTGCAGTTGGGGGTGAGAATCTTGAATTTTACGAGGAACTGATGCAGGGCAGAAAGTGAACAGTATGAAGAGAAGTTGTGGCATAGTCTTTGGCTTGGCATGGCATTTTGAATACACTTAAATGTTTTTCAGAAATTAATTTTCTATATATTCTTGGTTGTTGTGCTACTTGGGAAGAAAGAAAATATGCTACTCTCTGGAGACTGTTTGAAAATTTACAGTTAGGATTGAAACTCTGTGCTGTATATGGTCTAGTTGTGCCATAATATGGCAGCAGATATTACCTCAGTTCAATAGAGCAATCCTGATTTAGGAAAGTACTTATGATCTATTGATATCAATGGGACATAACACTGTTAAAATTAAGCATTGTTCTGTGTATGTGGTAATTATTTTTCTGTAACCCAGCGTCTCCCACTATTCTGGATGTGTGGGCTGCTCTCCTCTTTCCATAACTCAGAGGTGGATCAGCATTTTGGCACCATGTAGTCTGGCTGTGTTATCACTGCTCCTGCTTGCTGCCAGATTCTCTGCCCACACAGCAGCAGACGGAGGTGGTTTCTTTTGCTCCTGCCCGTCCTCTTCCTATTTTAATTTTTCTACCTGGTTTTTTGGGCAGTGGGGAGAAGTATTCTCCCTCCTCGGCATTCCTCCTTCCTGGGTCAGTTACCCATTTGGGGAGTAAACTTTCCTGAGCTTCCACTGCAGCATGTCCCTGTCGGCTTCTCTGCTGGATCAAATCCAAGCATTGTTCCCTATGTGAGGCACCTTTCCTAGGCCTGATGAGTTGTGCCCAGCTTGGAATCATCCTTCGGTCCCTGACTTCATTAGATCCCAGGGTTGAGAGTTGGACAGGCAGGTGGGGCCCCTGTACTATTGAGGCAACCATGACCTGGGGAAAGGGGAGGAGCAATGTAGCAGAAACTCCAGTGCAGAGCAGAGAGAGCCTCCAAAAATGAGGGAGTAAGTCCCTGGAGACGCCTGCAGAACAAATTGGGAGGCTTGAGATGGCCACAAATTATCTTCCTCTTCCCCACTATTCCCCAGTCTTAAAATGAGTCCCGAGGAGAAGAGAAGTAGGGCTTCTAATCAGCTCCACCTTTCAAAGCTGACCAGGAGAGATCCAACAACCAATTTCCTCTCCCATCTTGGGGACTGGGACACAGTTGGGAGGATTCTGAGACAGCCATCTCGAGAGGGCCCCAGGTCCTAAGGCAAGTGGCAAAAGGCCTCACCAAAGCTGCAGCAGAGGTTCTCCTCCAGTAGGAAGGTGAGTTAATTGGCTCTGAAATCTGACAAGCTCCAGTACTGACTCAGAGCAGATTGCTTCCTTCAAAATCCTCTCTAGAAGCTGCAATACCCCTTCACTTCCCCTTCAAGGAAGTGATTAAGGATACATGGAACAAGCCTGATTAGGGCAGCATATTAACAAGAGTGACCTCCGGCTCTATAACATTCAAGAACTAAAAGGCCCTATTGTTGAGATACTGAAGGTTGATGCCAATGTAGTGTTCCTTGCCAGGGATATGGTTATTCCCTCAGAAGGGGACTTATACCCAAAGGAACCCACGGATAGAAAGATGGAATCCACTCTCAGAGGACTTTGAAGCTTCTTCCACCACCCTCTGTGCATCTCTGGCAGATAACTGCTCTGCAAGAGTCTCTCTTTCCTGGTTGGAAGATTTCAGAGGGTTGTTTTAGAGAAAGTGTTCCTAGCAACAGTGTTTGTAGTTGGTGTCTTAATGGATGCAATGAAGTTCTCAGCCCAAACTGAGTCTTCCATCTCAGTAGCCAGGCACCATCTACTCTCACCCTGGAAGATGGATATTCACTCTAAGCAGGTTGTGTGGTCAGCCAACCTTACAGGCTCTCTTCTTTTTGGAGAAAAACTGGGGGGTGACAATGCAGCAAAATCCAAAGTCTCTCCCTTCCCCACTAAGCACCCTCAGGAGACCTATAGACTGGCCTTCACAGGGAGGTGATTCTTTCACTCCTCTTCCTCACAGGGGTACCAGTGAACGCACAACTGGTGCCCTAAGTGAAATTGAGAATCCATTTTATGATGAAAATCACATAGGCCTCTGCCCAAAAGTGAATCTAGGGGGCCAGGACTTCCCATTTCCTAGAGGTTTTGATTGATCACAGACAACTGGGTCACAGAAATAGCCACGGATATTCCCTTGAGCTGTGAGCTCCACTCCAACTGTTTTACATCCAGTCGACGCAGCTACAACAATCCCATAAAACAGTCTGATGCAGAATGAAATATCTCATCTTCTAGAAATGGGGGTGATCGTGTTCCCTTAGAAGAAAGGTTCTCTTGGTTCTACTTCATCTTTTTTGTACAGAAGCATACAAAGGGTATTAGCACCATTCTTGATATCAAAATGTCCAACAAATGGATGAAGAAAATGGAGTTCTGGTTGGAGATCCTGGCCTCTTTGGTGTCATCCCCATCCCAGGGGCATTTCTTGACTTCAGTAGACGTAGGCAAGTGGACATATATCTTCATACACTCATCAGACCGTGCCACAGCAGGCTTCTGAAGTTCACCAACAAGAGCAAACATCAGTACCAAGCACTCGTGTTCAGCCTGTCCTTGACTCCCAAAATTTTTACAAAGGCAGTGATGATGATAATAGCCAGAGTCAGGTCACAAGGAACTCATCTGTACCCATTCCTGCATGATATCCTGATCAGAGGTTTATCACATTCAGCAGCAGACAGGGGCATGTCTTGGACTTTGAATCTCTTTAGGCATACGGCTTCAACATTAATGCCAAGAAAAGTTCTCTGGTTCCACCCAGGAATTTATTTTCTTGCTCCAGAGCCCTAGGAAGGCTACCATAGCTCTGTCTCTCACTGCTAGGACTCCTGGTGTCATACATAGGGATCACTTGGTGGTCACAATTATGTATCAGAAGTGTTCAAACCTTCATACTAAAGGTATGGGCCCAGGAACATAAGAAAGATGAAATATGGGTTCCGACACGTGTGTTCAACTCCTCACACTGTTGGTCAGCATATGACAGCATCCCCACAATCTTGTCCCTCTGATTTCCCGTCCTTTATTTTTCACAACCATTGCTAGCCTGGTTGGCTGAGGAGCTCTCTTGGACACCCAAACAGCCCATGACCTTTGGAGTGAGGAGAAAAAAGGGCTGCAGCATAAACATCTTAGAGCTGAGAGTAGTCAAGTTAGCTCTGCAATCAAGCCAGCCCACCTTAACAGGGAACCACATGCTGCTTTAGTCACACAGTACAACTGCAGTTGCATATTTAATCAACCAGGGGGGGGGGGAGGACACAAGGAATCTAGTACTATACATAGAAGCAGTAGACATAATGAGGTAGGTGGAACAATTCTTCCTTTCCCTCAGAGTGATCCACACCAAAGGGGACCTGAACCAAAAAACTGTCTGGCTCAGCAGGTGCAGAGTCCTCAATTTTCAGTGGTGGTTGAATCGGGAGATTGTTTTATCGTTCAGTCTTCCTTCAACCAACCTGTTCATGAATCATGCAAAGAGGCCAGAATTGTTCAGAAGAGAGACCCCAGATTCATGGGGACAGATGCCTTTTATAGCACCATTGTCCCTAGAACCTAGTGTTGTGTATTTACCATTTCCAGTATTGGGGAAGGTAGTCCAGAAAATAAAATGAGAACAGAACAGGTGATGGTAATTCTGATAACTCACTGTTGGCCAAGGAATTCTGGATTCGCAAACCCGATAAAGCTGAAACTGGATTACCCATTCCTGATTCTATGGACATCCTTTTGAAGGTCTTCTTCATCCTGAAGTGGCGTCAGCTAAAAGCCTTGATATTGAGAGGAAACAATAGAAGGCTCAGTCTGTCCTCCATAGTCATTAAGATATTGCTTTCATCTAGGAGAGTATAGATACTAAAAGCATACTCCTGTATGTGATCCAAATTCAACATCTGGTGCCAAGAGCACAATGTAAATCCTAGAAAACTGGGAATTCCAACCATTCTGTACTTCTTTCAAGAAGGCATAGACAGGCTTTCAGCTCAGTATCTTTATCAGTCGGATTTCTGTCTTAAGTACGGTGCTATTTGCAGGATCCTCTGCCTCGGCAGGCAGTCCACAGGTAGCCTGATTCCTTCAAGTAGTCTGATTAGCCAGATTGGTGACAGACCATTCTTAATCCTCCCTACATGTGTTCATTGTTCATTGCTTTCCAAGTGCCCAGAATTGTGGGACTGCAGAATGGAAAGTTTCTTTGCAATGATTTCCTTTCTGCAGCACTGTCTCCCACCGTTCTGTCCACCTTGGATGACTTATGAGTCAAGGATCAGATATTAAATGGAGTTGTTGCCATATGACTGTCTTCCTTGGTCTGATGTCCATAGGTATTTTGTTATCTCTGGAATATGTATTAATGATGTGCAAGTTTTACAACTTAGAAATAATTCATCTGGCGAGAGGCGGGACCAGAAGGGGCTAGGGAGACTGTGCAGTATCAAAATTCTGCCTCTGAGCTGCAGACAGAAGAGAGTAGCATGGATATCCGGAATTGTGGGACATGCTGATAGCAGAAAGAAAATTATCAGCAAGAATTTTTTTTTGCCTTAATATAAGCCAGCATGCCATACAAATACCTACAATCAGTGTAAAGTTATCTAGTCCATCTCATCCAATGTAGCATTGTATATTTACTAGTCTCGTTCTAAGTGTGCCTAGCTTCAGCCCCTTCCCAAAAGAGATTACACTGATTAATAGATCTCATTATCGGGAAAATTTCCTTACTCTTCCACATACATTTTTTTTTTCCTTTTTAAATTTCATTCTGTTACTACTTACATGCTGTTTAATTCTTCCTCGTGTTGGTTATCAGTTTTTTGAAGTTCAATGGAAATTGTTAAAGACCAATCTCAAGATATTTTAGACTGGAAAACTATGAAAGAAATTCTAGGAATAATCCTACCATGCCATGGATGTGGCCTAGGTGACCAAATAGCTCCTGTCCATATCTAACTTCTGTGAGACTGAACAAGGAGAGAGGAGTTTCCATTCAGAGTGGGAGAAGGGGGAGGAATCAAGACATCAGAAGGTGGGTGAAGAGCTATTGAAGAGAGAGGGGGACAGGATACTAAATAAAAAGCAAGGGGATATGGGAAGCAGTCAGAACAAACTTAGGGGGAGTGAATGATGCCAAGATGCATTGTGAAAGAAGTGAACAGAGAAATCGTGTGAGGAAAGAAGGGAAGGTCCTGACCAGCCAGAATGGGAACCAGGAGCCAAGCTTGTTTTCTAAGCTAAAAACATGCGTGTTTGTGTGTAGATTTTAGTTTTTCCTTTGAAGGGGGTGATAAGAGATGAGGTGAATTTCATCTTTTGCCCAACAAAAAGATGGCAACCCAAACCTTATCTCAAACTTTTGTAGTCAAGTGAGACTAGGCCCAGTTCTAGAAACTACACAGAAATGAGGAAGGGGGAATATTGGGAGGGGAAAGGGGTGTGTTTTATCTTTTCCCAGAAAATTTCAGGTTATTCTGTGAAAGTCAGAACACAGTATATTATTATTATTATTCAGTTCTAGAAAAGCAACACACAAAAAATCAACCAAGCATGGGCTGCTTGCTCAGTTCTTCTCAATATTCACAAACAGTATTTATTTTGAAACCTCCCTGCTTGTCCAGGAATACAGCTGTAGCACAGTAGCCACCACCTACCTGGAATTGGACTTTTTATATCTGCTCCTTGTCATTGGGTTCTCTGCTCCTCTTTCCGTCCCATTGGTCCCTCAATGCTCTGCTCCTCTGGGCTCCAAGTTCTCTCTTCTCAGGCAGACGTTGCCTGTTTTTGAGTTGAAAACTGGGCTGAGGTGGAACTATAAGTGGGAGGACTCTTTTTAGAAACCTGAAAGGTCTATACTTCTCATTGCACCACATTGTGAATCCCTGAAAAAAGTGCTTCATGCTGAAAATGTCATAACCTTAAATGTAATGGTAATTAATAAGAACTACTATACTGAAAACAAAGTCCTGTGGCACCTTAAAGACTAACTATAAAGTTTTGAAGCATGAGCTTTCGTGGGCTAATACCCACTTCGTCGGATGCAGGCACGAAGTGGGTATTAGCCCACGAAAGCTCATGCTTCAAAACTTTATAGTTAGTCTTTAAGGTGCCACAGGACTTTGTTAACTCTGCTATTCCAGACTAACACGGCTACCACCCTGATTCTTGATATACTGAAAACATCTGTCCAATCTGCAAAATAGGTCTCTGTCAGCACACAACATAGAGTATGACTGCTGTGAAACTTCAGCCTGATGTGCATATTGTTGAAAGTAATGTGTATTCATAATGACTGAGATGTTGCATTTGGTTTAATGGTGATAATGTATCGCAGATTAAAAGTGAAGTGAACAAGCTGTACAAATTGTTGGAGATAGATATTGATGGGGTCTTCAAGTCCCTCCTACTGTTAAAGAAGAAGAAATATGCAGCTCTGACAGTAGAGCCAACAGGAGATGGGAAATATGTTACCAAACAGGAATTGAAAGGATTGGACATAGTTCGAAGAGACTGGTGTGACCTTGCAAAAGAAACTGGAAAGTGAGTTTTGCTTTTAATATTGACTTCAGTGTCATCTCATGCTGTATGACTCTTGAAAAATACACCATTTTCATTAACATGTGAGCTGTTAGGTGTTGCTAATGCCTCTCTCACAGGAAAAATGTTGCTAGTGTTTATAGCCAAGTGTTGAGGTTCTGACTGATTGCCATATGTGAGGTCAGGAAGGAATTTTTCCTTAAATCAGATTGGCAGTGCCAGTGACCTTGTGGGGGTTTCCTCTTCTGCTGCATGGGGTGCAGATCACTTGCTGGGATTAGCTGGGTATATCTCAATCCGTTCCCTGCCATTGCAGCGGCCTTAGGTATCGGTGCACTTCAGTCCCTTCTGTTTTCCTCTTGTGACTCATAATGATGTACTCTCCCGAGGGCCATCGTCTAATTTCAGTTGTTGGATTTGGTGTGCTGGGTAGTGTGCAGGAGGTTAGACTAGATCATCTGGTGGTCCCTTCAAGCCTTTAAACTCTGACTCCAACTTCTGTATTAAGTACAGAAAGGGCTTTAATTTTTAAAAGTACTCAGAAGAGCCTATCAAAATGTTTTGATTTTAAGCCAGTAACAGATTATGTGTGTTTACTTAAAAAGCTTTATTTTTAATGTTGGTTGCTCTCACTTTCTTGTAAATCTTAAATTTTCATTTCCTCTGAAGCAATTAGATATATAGCACAATAAACCTGAATTCGTGAATTAAGAGAAATGTATGTATACTCACGTTTTATCATTGAGTTGGGTTCTCAGGTTGAGATTTTTGAAAGAGGCGCAGGGAGTTTGATACGACACTTAGCAAATTATAGCTTTAAAGAGTTGTTAATAAATTTTAAGTTTGCAGAAGCACTCAAAATGGAAGATGTGGTCACTGTCCTGAAGAACTCTTTTGTCATTCATTTAGATCCTTTAATTGTTAAAGAAGATGGTCTGTGGTATCCGTGATTATCTGATTTATTGGCATTTACTATGTGCAGCATTCTTGCACTCAACTTTTACAGAGATTTTCAATTAGTACTAAAGGAAGAATACTTTTGATTGAGCAGAGAGGTGGTCCTCTTATGGCTGAGTCAATTTTGTATTGCATACAGTCTCTTGGAAAATATTAGTTTAAATACATTATGGCTTCAGATGTACCCAGAAATTGATGCCTCTTTATCTTTATACACTCCACTCGCTTACTATTCTTAACTGTTGTGTATTCTAAGAAAAGATGCATCATAATAGAAACAAATTTCCCCGAGTTAGGAATGCATTAGTAATTAAAGCTATACAAATGTTTGTCAGTGTTTTTCAGTGACTAAGTGCTGCAGCTGGCAGACCCTCTGTATACATTTTTCCAGAAATAGGAAGTTAAAGTGAACAGACTTCATTCATATGCAATATTTTTTTTCATTTTGGATACCTGTTGTGGATTAGTAAATATCAAAACACCTCTGAGGGGGACATTAGAAGTGCATTGAGTACATCGTTTAAAATAGTTTCAGGATTAAATAATTGAAATTTGAAGTATCCTAATAAAATAATTAAAACATATACGAGATCATGGGGAAAGTGTTGTTACTTCTGAGGTAAACTTTGTCCTCAATTTGTAGTTTTTAGAGGTAACAGAGAGAGGCACATATTTACTATGTTGTTTTTTAAAGACTGAGATACCCTCTGTATTTTAAAGAAAGTTGCTTCTACTTCTTTACAGCTACTTTGTTTGCTTCTACTTCTTTACAGCTATGTAATTGGTCAGATTCTTTCTGACCAGTCCCGAGACACAATTGTGGAAAACATTCAAAGGCGGCTAATAGAAATTGGAGAAAATGTGATAAATGGCAGAGTCCCAATAAGCCAATTTGAAATCAACAAGGTAATGGTACCACTTGTCAGCCACTGCTAAAATGTTCAGGTTTCTCTTTTCACCCATAAAACTTTTTTGCAACACCTTTTATGGTTAAAGATGCTGTAGTATATATGTCTTGTTTACTTGCTGTTTCACCAAACTCAGGCAAGGGATGAATGGTCATTAATGATTTCTTCATGTATTTGATATGATATTACAAGGGATTTTAGTTTGTCTTTTTGATCAGTGATCCAGAACTAGTGCTGGGAAAAGTTTTATGGTTCCTGAAAATATTGATACTGGTCCACCTCTCTGACTAGGCTACATCAGAAGAGAAAATGTCTATTCCCCCCTCTATTTTTAACTTGATTCTTTCTTTTAGATTTATCACTTTCACTTCTGTTCCTTTTATTTTCCCTGGCACTAGCACTCGGGCCCCAGTTCAGCAAGAGACTTAAGCAATATGACTGACTTGAAGCCTCTGAGTAATCCGGTTATTTCTATTGTGATATTCCCTAGGATCCTCAGCCAGGGACCAGGACCCCACTATGGGTACAAACACTATGGGTACAAACACCCAACAAAAAGATGGTCCCTGCCACAAAGAGCTTAAAATCTAAGAAAGAAAGGCATTGGGACTATTTGTGTTAGGCATGTGCTGAAGTACCTTGCTGAATGAGGATCCTAGTGTCCCTAGAGTCCCAAATCTGGTTGGTTTTTGTTTTGTTTTGTTTATCTGTAAGTCCAGGCTCCAAAAAAGAGTGACAGAATATACTTTTTTCTTCGAGTGATTGCTCATATGCACAGTTGTTGGAAGATTTTCCCCCCTAGCAACAGGCTGGGTTGAGCAGGGAGCCCTCTGGAGTGGCGCCCCCATGGTGCCGCATAAGTACCCCTGCGACCCAGCCCCCACCTCAGTTCCTTCTTCCCGCCCGTGTAGGTTGTTGGAACTTTGGGAGCTCTGCTTTCAGCAATCTCCATATCTCCTAGCTTTCTTGTGTAGATTAGTTGTTAATTGTTCTTTCTGTAGTTTATAGTTGTAGTTAACATAGTAGTTAAGGGCAGGGAGGTGGTCTCCCCTGCCCACCTGGGGCTTTATGCCCCCTAAGACTCTGGGATTCAAACCCTGTGAGAAGTGTGGGAAGCCTATGCCAGTTGGCGACCCACATGGAGACTGCCTTAAGTGCCTCGGAGAGGCTCACCTGGTCGAGAAGTGCAGGATTTGCAAGAGTTTCAAACCTCGCACCAGGAAGGACAGAGTCTCGCCTCCAGCAACTCCTAATGGAGGCAGCTCTTGCTCCGGCACCAGAGCCGAGTGAGGCACCAGGGCCCGCTCTGTATCCCAGCGCCGGTCGCAGTCTCGGAACCGCTCAGCTTCAAGACCACGCTCCAGGTCTCCTCGCTGTAGATCCCGGCACCGCTCCCAGTCTCGCCACCGGGCAGAGTCTCTGCGCCGATCGTACTCCCGGCACCGCTCTCCGAGCCGGCACCGGCCACCATCCCGGCACCGGTCATTATCTTGGCACCGATCGTACCGGCACCGGTCACCATCAAAGAGGCGGTCTCCATACCGGTACCGGTCATCACCCCGGCACCGGTCTCCAAGCCGGCACCACTCTCCATCCCGGTACCGATCTCCAAGTTGGTACCGTTCCAGGAGCCGACACCGCTCCCGCTCCGGACGTAGAGGACCTGCCCGGTCCCGATCTCGGCACGGTTCTCCGTCCATCAGATAGCATTTTGTGAGCTCGGCGGCTCCATGGCCTTCCTCTTCGGCCTCGCCGCACTCAATAGAGGGTCAGCAGGTCGCAGCACCATCGAGCTGGCCCACCTGGGCACCTTGGGCGTACCAACAGACCCAGGGAGCCCATTCTGCTGTTGCTACTTCGGAGCCTGGGGTACCAGAGGCGTCCTTCAGTCGCCCACCGGTCAGCGGAGTGGATGGCGCAGCTGCGGGACCATAATCAGCTGCACACCCCCCCTCCCCCCGCCCCAGCAGGACGTGCCCTCGTGCCCGGCGGAACCAGAACAATACTCCTCCTCTTCTCCGGACGAGGCGGTGGCGGGCACGTCATCGTCTAGTCCACCGCCTGTGGACTTGTCCGCCCACCAGACCTTGTTAAAGGCGGTGGCCAAGGGCATGAACCTCCCTATGGAGGAGGTGGTTGATTTTGATGACCCAGTGGCAAACGTCTTGTCCAAGGGCGGACCGGCCAGGGTGGCTCTCCCTTTTATTAATACAATTTAAAGGTCTATGGCCACCATCTGGCAGACACCGGCCTCCATTCCACCCACAGCAAAAGGGGTGGAAAGGAGGTACTTTGTTCCGGCCAAGGAATATAAATATCTGTATGTCCACCCTCAGCCTTCCTCCTTAGTGGTGGACTCCGTTAATAATAAGGAGCGCCACGGGCAGCAAGCCCCGGCCCCCAAAGCAAAGGAGGCCAAAAGGCTGAACCTTTTGGGGAGGAAGGTGTACTCTGCGGGTGGGCTACAGCTCAAGGTGGCTAACCAGCAGGCCCCCCTGAGCAGACACACTTATGACACTCTGAACTCATTGGCCAAGTTCGAGAGTGTTGTTCCCCCGGACGCCAAGCAGGAATTTAAGGCCTTTGTCCAGCAGGGCAAGGACGTGGCCAAAATTTCCCTGCAGGCGACTCCGCAGCCAGAACGGTTGCGTCGGGGGTCACTCTACGGCGCAGTGCATGGCTGCAGTCCTCCAACCTTCCAACAGAGATGCAGCACACTATACAGGACCTTCCCTTCGAAGGCGTGGGTCTGTTCTCTGAGACCACGGATACACGCCTGCAGACTTTTAAGGACAAAAGAGTGACCCTCAAAACTCTGGGAATGCATATACCGGTTACCCAGAGAAGGCCCTTCCAACCCCCAAGGAGGCGGTTTTATCCCTCTCCTCGCCCGCCCCAAGACTCCTTCCAACGAAGGGGGCGTGGCAACCGCCGTCGCTACTCGTCACGGCAGGCGGGCAAACAGCCCCCTAAACCCTCTCAGGGCCCCAAGCCCAACTTTTGAAGGTGCGCCCGGGGGCAGAACACCAGTCGGACACCTGGATCCTCCCTTCTGCGATCGTCTGTCCCATTTCCTCCGTGCCTGGACAGACATTACATCGGACCAGTGGGTCCTCCGCACGGTGGAGCTGGGATATTCGCTCCAGCTCTCCTCTACCCCTCCCTCCCTCCCACCCTCCCTCCCAGTCCCTCTTCAGGGACCCCTCTCACGAGCAACTCCTCGTACAGGAGGTGAGGTCGCTCTTCTCGCTGGGAGCCATCGAGCCTGTCCCAGAGGAGTTAAAGGGGAAAGGGTTCTACTCCCGCTACTTCCTGATCCCCAAGGCGAAAGGGGGCCTATGGCCCATCCTGGACCTGCGCAGACTCAACAGCCACATGGCCAAGTTCAAGTTCCACATGGTCTCCTTGGGCACTATCATTCCCTCACTGGATCCAGGAGACTAGTTCGCTGCCCTCGATATGAAGGACGCTTATATTCGTATTACTATAAAGCCCTCCCACAGACGTTACCTCCGTTTCCTTGTGGCAGGGGAACATTACCAGTTTGCTGTCCTACCCTTCGGTCTGTCCACTGCACCCAGGGTCTTTACCAAGTGCATGGCGGTAGTAGAAGCGTTCTTACGCCGCCGCGGGGTACATATCTACCCGTACCTGGACGACTGGCTGATACGGGGCACCTCCAGGGACCAAGTGTGCACGCATGTGCAGCTCGTCATAAGCACATTTGACCGCTTGGGTATCTTCCTCAACGAGGGGAAGTCTACCCTGGAACCGACTCAGAGGATCGAGTTCATAGGGGCCCTCCTGGACTCTACCGTGGCAAGGGCATCCCTCCCACAGCCTCGTTTTCTAGCCATTCAGTCAGTGATCCACGACTTGCGATCCTTCCCTATGGCAACGGCTCGGGTGTTCCTCAGCCTACTGGGTCACATGGCGGCATGCACGCACGTCACCCAGTACGCCAGGTTGCGGCTGCGCCCGCTCCAGTCCTGGCTGGCATCGGTCTACAGGCCGAATGTGGACAGCATCAACGCCCTTCTCACCATCCCAAGAGCTACCCTCAACGCTCTGGCCTGGTGGGAAAATCAGGACATTATCTGCCAGGGTGTTCCCTTCCTCCCGCCCAGCCCATCCATGTCCCTAGTGACGGACGCCTCGTCTCTGGGTTGGGGAGCCCACCTCTGAGAGCTCAGAACTCAGGGCCGCTGGTCGGAGGCCGATCTCCGCCTCCACATCAACGTCAGGGAGCTAAGAGCGGTTCGACTAGCGTGCCAGGCTTTCCGGAGCACGCTAACAGGTCACTGTGTAGCGGTGCTAACAGACAACACCACAGCCCAGTTTTATATCAACAAACAGGGCGGAGCGCGCTCGAACCCCCTTTGCCAGGAAGCGGTTCTCCTTTGGGAGTTTTGCATAGCCCACTCCATTCACCCGGTGGCCTCTTTCCTCCCGGGAACCCAGAACACGCTAGCGGACCACCTAAGCAGATCGTTCCTGTCGCACGAGTGGTCCCTCCGGCCAGACGTCATCCGACCAATCTTCCTAAGCTGGGGGTTCCCCAGATCGACCTCTTTGCCACTCGACAGAACAGGAAGTGCCTCCAGTTCTGCTCCTTCCGCGGCAGCTCCTGGGGCTCCCTAACAGACGCCTTTCTCCTTCCCTGGATGAGCCACCTTCTCCTACGTATTCCCTCCGATCCCGCTCCTCCACAAGGTACTTATCAAGATCAAACGGGACAAGGTGCGTATGATCCTCGTAGCCCCGGCCTGGCCCAGGCAATGCTGCTATGCATCCCTTCTCCAAGGCCCCTCCCATCAGCCTCCCGTTGTGGCCAGACCTGATTTCTCAGGATCACTGTTGCCTACTCCACCCGGACCTACAGTCCCTGCATCTCACGGCATGGCTCCTGCATGGCTAAGGGGGCCGGAGCTCTTGTGTTCTGCCGCGGTGCAAGGTGTTCTCCTGCGGAGCAGAAAACCATCAACCAGAAGCACCTATACTGCAAAGTGGACCCGCTTCTCTGCTTGGTGTATGCAGCGCAACACCATCCCCAGGGAAGCTTCCATCCCAGTCATCCTGGACTACCTGCTGGACCTTAAACAGCAAGGTCTTTCTACCTCCACTATTAGGGTTCACCTGGCGTCTGTCTCGGCGTTTCACCCAGGCTCGGCAGGCCACTCGGTCTTCTCAGACCCCATGGTCTATAGATTCCTTAAGGGGCTGGACAAACTTTACCCGCAGGTTAAGCATCCCATCCCACCCTGGGACCTGAACCTCGTGCTTTCCTGGCTCACCATGCCCCCCTTTGAGCCCCTCGCCACGTGCTCCTTGTTGTACCTCTCCTGGAAGGTAGCCTTCCTTGTAGCAATCACCTCGGCACGCAGAGTGTCCGAGATCAGAGCCTTAACCTCAAACCGCCTTATACGGTTTTTCATAAGGACAACGTGCAGCTACGCCCCCATCCAGCCTTCCTTCCTAAGGTTGTGTCTCCCTTCCACGTTAACCAGGACATTTTTCTGTCTTCTACCCAAAGCCCCACACCTCTGGAAGGGAGCAGCAATTGCACACGCTCGACGTTCGAAGAGGTCTAGCATTTTATTTAGACCGCACAAAACCATTTAGAAAGACAACACAGCTCTTCGTTGCGGTGGCGGATCAGATGAAAGGCCAACCGGTCTCTGCCCAAAGACTCTCCTCCTGGATAACCTCATGCATTCGCACCTGTTACGAACTGGCAGGCAGGCCCACCGAGCAGACAACAGCACACTCCACGAGAGCGCAGGCGTCTTCTGTGGCCTTCCGGGAGAGAGTTCCGATCGTGGACATCTGCAGGGCGGCCACCTGGTCCTCCGTCCACACCTTTGCCGCCCACTACGCCATAGTCCAGCAGACCAGGGACGATGCAGCGTTTTGGTTCAGCGGTCCTACGCTCAGCGATGGGTCAATCTGACCCCGCCTCCTAGGCATTGCTTGCAGTCACCTAACTGGAATGCATATGAGCAATCACTCGAAGAAGAAAACGAGGTTACTTACCTGTAACTGTTGTTCTTCGAGATGTGTTGCTCATATCCATTCCAAACCCACTCTCCTTCCCCACTGTCGGATTAGCCAGCAAAAAGGAACTAAGGTGGGGGCTGGGTCGCAGGGGTACTTATGCGGCGCCATGGGGGCGCCACTCCAGGGGGCTCCCTGCTTGACTCAGCTTGTTGCTAGGGGAAAAAATCTTCCGACAACTGTGCCCGCGGCGCGTGCACCTAACTGGAATGGATATGAGCAACACATCTCGAAGAACAACAGTTACAGGTAAGTAACCTCGTTTTCTTTGTCATAGCTGAGAACTTTGTCCCCCAGGCCATTACTTTAATTATTTTAAATGTGGACCATAAACTGAACAGTACAATGGAAAAAAATCAAAAAGTTTTATTTTCACTATAGAGTATGTCCAGAAGTCCAATACAAATTGTTGGGTTCTCTCTCTAAGGCGCAGAGACTGGAGCTGAAATTAATTCTGATGGCCTTCTAGGACTTACCCATGAATGTGAGCCAGAATATTCTTCCTTAGCTGTCAGGAGTGCTGCAGAGAGTGTTTTTTATCCCTTTCTTTTTGGGACCCATGAATAAAACATTTTTCCCTCTCTCTTCCCATTGGAAGCGTCTCTCTTCCCATTGGAGGCTTATGAAAAGACTCTTCTCTCCTAGCTTTGCCACAGTATAATAGTGCCCCTTCTCTGCTGGGCAACTCTCTGGTCCTCAAGAAAATATAAACAAAGTAGTAATGAAAATCACACACTTCCATGTCTGTGCTTGTGGAGTCAACTATTTTGTGGTTCATTGACAGCTATTCCATTATTACCTTGTCTGTCTTTTCTTGAGGACCAGTATGACTACATCCATTTCAAACCAGTTTTCTGTTAAAAATGAATGCCACTGAAGATATCTCCTTATTTGTGTGCTTGCTCATGTTGATTCCATTCTAGGTGTGTGCGTTGCCCGCATGCGCGGTCATCAGAGATTTTTGCCTTAGCGGTATCCATAGGGTTGGCAGTGGCGCCCCATTGAGTGCAGTGCTAAGGTATCAGTATATCAGATGACTATTGCCCTACGCCCTCCCAGTTCCTTATCGCCTGTAGTGGTTAGTCAGAGCATCTTTCCTTGGGTTGCAAGGGTTAGCAGTTTCGTTTCTACTGACGCTGAGGCTTAGGGCCTAGTAAATACTTTATTTATAGTAGTTTGTGTTAAGTGTAGTTAGAATTTAGAGTCCCAGTGGGGACTTCGTCCCAGGTGGGGCATGCCCTTGTCTCCTGGATTTAAATGCTGCATGGACTGTAACAGGCCTATGCCTATAAGTTATCCCCATAGCAGCTGCCTCAAGTGCTTGGGGGAATCACACATGAAGGACAAGTGCAGTATTTGTAAAAACTTTCAGCCCAGGAATCAGAAGGAGCAGGATATTTGTTTGCGGGCTCTCTTCATGGACGCTGTCCTTTTCCCGGCTTTCGATCAGTCCCGCCAAGACTCGCCTAGGACCCTGGCCTCAAAGTGCAGTGCATCCCTGGCACCGGGCCCTGTCTGGCACTGATCCCTGCTGCAGAAAACAACAAAGGCTCCCCACAAGGGCAAGCCAGTGGCTGCTTACCTGTACCTCAAGCTCCAGGTCTTGTCGTTGCCATTGACCAGGGTCCACGTGGCCACTATTTCATGTTTCCATCCTCCATTCCAAGGCGGGTTGGCCTTCACCCACGACATGATAGTCCAGTTTTTGAAAGGTCTGGAGTATGTCTATCCTCACATGCAGGACCCTGTCCATCCTTGGGACTTGAATCTTGTGCTTTCAAGACTCACAGGGCCTTCCTTTGAACCTCTGGCTTCATCCTCTCTTCTTCTTTCCTGAAACGTTTTGTTCCTGGTTGCGGTAATGTCTGCCCGCAGGATGTCTGAGATCTTCAGAACTTCCCTATGTGGTATTCTACAAGGATAAGGTCCAACTTCCCTATATGGTATTCTACAAGGATACGGTCCAACTGTGTCTGTCACAAGGTCAGCAGAGGTTTCCTCCTTCTCACCCCTGTGCCTTGTCTGGTCAATAAGAGTTTCAATGCCTTCTTCAGGCGTGTTTCACCATTGTGCATTTATTTACAATGCCACAGTGTAGTCCCCTTTTCCCCCCAACAGTTATCCCCACTCTGACCCTTCCCAGGGTCTTCTGGCCCATGAAGCTCCTTTCTGCTGGTGAGGAGACAGAACTCTAGCCTCCTGTCTCCTCCCAGGCTAGCCTCCTGACTGAGCTTTGGTGAAGGATTTTCTAGACCTCCTGATATTGCTATTTAGCCCAGCTTATTGCTGTGAACCAGCCCTCGTCAGGGCCCGCAGCTGGGCTGGGCTCCCTGCTGACTGCCTGGTCTCCCCCTCCCTCCCTCCTCCCCTCCCCCCCCCCATACCTGGCCTCTCTGCCACAGCATCCATACGCAGAGTTCCTGCCCAAAGTAGTTTCCCAGTTTCATACCATCCAGGACATATACTTACCTTCTTCTTCCCAAAGCCTCATAAATTGGAAGAGGAATGCAGGTTGCACACTCAGGATGTCAGGAGGGTGCTGGCCTTTTACATCCACAGGTCAAGCCCTTTTGCAAATCAGCGCAACTGTTTGTTGTGGTGGCAGACAGGATGAAAGGTCACCTAGCATCTGCTCAAAGGATTTGGTCCTGGATCATCGTCTGCACCTGCTACCGCTGTGAGCTGGTGAAAGTGCCTGCACCGGCAATAGTCAAGACACACTCAACTAGAGTGCAAGTGTCGTCATCAGCCTTCCTGGTTCAGGTGCCTGTCCAAGAGATCTGTAAAGCTGCTATCTGGTCACCTGGTCCACATGTTTATGTCCCATTCTGCACTTGCCCAGCAGGCCTGGGATGATGCTGGCTTCGGCCGAGCAGTGCTGCACACTACAGGACCATGAACTCCGAGCCTACCTCCACTGACGTGGCTTGTGAGCCACCTAGAATGGAATCGACATGAGCAAGCACTTGAAGAAGAAAAAATGGTTACCACCTTTTTGCAACTGTTCTTCAAGATGTGTTGCTCATTTCCATTCTATTACCCATCCTCCTACCTTTCTGTCAGACTTGCCCACAAGAAGGAACTGAGAAGGCGCAGGGCCGGTGGTGTCTGATATGCTGATGCATATAGATATGGATATCTCTAAGGCACAAATTTAGGACGACTGTGCATATGGGTGCGTGCACACCTAGAATGGAATGGACATGAGCAGCACATCTCAAAGAACAGTTACCAAAAAGTAGGTAACCATTTAAGTCCTATACACTCCAGTGTTTTATTGGCTTTGAAATATTTAAACCTAAATATTAGTTTTAAAGTTAGGTTGATGAAGTTGTAGGTGTAGAAAAGGGGATGATTTTTCTGCCAAAAATCTTATCCTCAAGTGAAGCAATTTAAGGAGTATAGAGGAAAAATGATTTATTGTAAAAATTCTAGTACTCCTATCCATAGAAATACTGAAACCGTGGTCTACTTCACTACTTCTGTTACAAAGTTTGTTAGATAAATATAAATGGTAGACATTTAGAATTTTCAAAACTGAAAAAAAAATCTTTCACTGCATTCTTGCATTGTGTATGGTATTTCATTCTTTGATTAAATCTATTTTTTACTATTCTAGCTGTTTGTGCTATTTGAACTTTTATTAGTGTTCTTATTGTGTTTAGATTTTCAGAAAATTAATGTATAAAATTCCAGGTTGCTCTTGCAATAATGTTAATTAGGGAGTATGAAATACAGATACAGAGATCTGAATGTCTGAACGATATATTTGTTATAATGTTACGCTTTATATTAATGTCATTTCAAAATTGTTTTCTGGTCAACAATAGAGGGATGATGAAGACAGCTATTATATAATCTTCTTTGTTTTTTACTTCAGTGATTTGTCCAGCATTTAATTTGCATTATTCTCAAAGATATGTACCTGTTTCCCCCTTTGATCTTCTAGGCATTAACAAAGGATCCTCAGGATTATCCTGACAAAAAAAGCTTGCCACATGTGCATGTTGCCATGTGGATAAACTCTCAAGGAGGCCGAAAGGTGAAAGCAGGAGATACCGTGTCGTATGTGATCTGTCAGGTAAAAAAAATATTGGTTATGGCTAGATACTATTCATGAGTTTTTTTGGGAGAAAATAAAACTAAACAAAAATCCCTCAAACCCTTGAACGGCATTATATTCTGTATTTTTAAAGAACGTTATTAAGTAAAATATGCCCTAAATTTGACATCGATTCATGTACTATACGTCCAGAAGGGACCATTGATCATCTAGTTTCATCTCTTGTATAACGCAGGCCATAGGACTTCCCTGAATTAATTCCTGTTAGAACCAGAGCAGTCTTTTAGAAAGAACATTCAATCTGGATTTAAAAATTTACAATCGTGGAGAATCCACCACAACCCTAGATGAATTATTCCAATGGTTAATTACGTGCACTGTTCAAAATTTGCACCATCTTTCTAGACTAAATTTGTATAGCTTCAACTTCCAGCCAGTGGATCTTGTCATCAGTCTTCAGCAGAAAAATGTAAGAGTTCTCTTATAAAAATTCTATTCTCCATGTAAAGTACTTATAAAACTGTCAAGTCATCCTGTGACTTCTCTTTAGTGAACTAAATAGATTGAGCTCCTTGAATGTCATTATAAGGCATGTTGTCCAGTCCTTTAATCCTTCTTCTGTTTCTTCTCTGAATCCTCTCCAGTTTTTCAATATCTTGAAGTGTAGACACCAGAACTGGGCATAATATTCAGTAGCGGTAGCAACAGTGCCAAACTCAGACATTAATATAACCCTTGATACTCCACTGTTTATTAGGCCAAAGATAACATTAGCCTTTTTGGCTAGCATGTTTAACTAGGAGTGTATGGTCACATGAGTGTCAACCATGACTCTACATCCTTTTTCAGTGTCACTGCTTCTCAGAATAGTCCCCCTCATCCTGAGAGTATGGTCTACTTTCTTGGTTCCTACATCTGTGAATTTACAATTGGCCATATTGAAATGCATATCGTTTTCATGTTCCCAATTTACCAAACGATCCAGAGCACTCTGTATCAGTAATCCGTCCTCTTCATTATTTACTACTACCCTAATCTTTGTGTGATCTACAGACTTTATCAGTGATTGATTGTTTTATGTCATTTAAAAAAAATGTTAACCGGCATAAGGTCAAGAACCATTCCTGCAGGACCCCACAACAAACATATTCCCGTATTACAGTTACATTTGAGACCTATCCATTGTCCATTAAAATTTTGTCCATAAAATTTATGCCATTGTTGATTGCTGCATCATTCTAGTTTCTTAATCAAAATGTCATATGGTACCAAGTACAAATGCCTTACCAAAATCTAAGTATATTACATTAACACTGTTACCTTAACAATATCACCCAAAACTGTAATCTCATCCAAAAAAATATCAAGTAAAACCAGATATATTTTCTGTAAACCCATGTTGATTGGCATTAATTATATTACCCTTTTTTTAATTTTCTATTTGAGTCCCAAATCAGCCCTTCCATTGTTTTGCCTGGGATCAAAGTCAGGCTGACAGGCCTATAATTACCTTTGTCATCCAGTTTTCCCTTTTTAACTGTTGACGTGACATTCACTTTCTTCCAGTCCTCTGGAATTTCTCCAGTGTTCAAGACTTACCGAAAATGAAAATTAACCATCTAGAGAACTCCTGGACCGGCCTTTTAAAAAAAAAAAACAAAAAAAACCAAAAATAACCAACAATCTCTTGGATAAAAGTTATCCAGACTTGCTGATTGAAAAAGTAGCTCCTGTTTAACATCCTCCTGAGTTACTGTTGGAATGGTTAAGTATTGTGTCGTCATCACATAACATAAATACATCTGCCTTTTTCCCCAAATACAGAACAAGAATATTTACTGAATGCTTCTATCAATGCAGAAAAGACAGTTCTATCATTTCCATCTAGAAAGGGATAAATGTTATTGGAGCCCTACCAACTTCACAGTCCATTTTGATCAATTTCACGGCCAGAGGGTTTTAAAATGGTCAATTTCATGTTTTCAGCTGTTTACATCTGAGATTTCAAGGTGTTTTAACCAAGGGGGTGGAGGGCGTTTCTGGCAGTGGGGCCTTGCATAGCAGCAGGGGGAGATCGGACCCATGTCCACAGCTGAAGGAACCTTAGGAGCTGCTGCCAGCACCAGAGTTTTGTGCAGCAAGGGGAGGCTTTCAGAGATGATCTCCCCTCTCCTGCTTGAGAGGTGCTAGACAAGGAAAGGACAAGTCCTGTCCTGAGCTGCGAGCCCTTGCCAGGCTGTGGAGGACCACCCCGCCCCCACTGTTCCCTCTGAGGATTTTTACCTGTTGTTCTCTCACCCACCACCTAGCTCTCTGGTGGTGGATGTGGTAAATGAGTCAGATAGGCAGTGCTTCTCTAAGTCTTGCCCATATGACAAGAATGAGAAAAGGCTGGATCTCTTTGGGCGACGGTTCTGTTGGTCAGCAGTTCAGGATTGTGAATTATCAAGTGGTCATGGTCAAATATAACTTTGCAAATTATAACTGATTCATGGCTTTTATTGACCATTTGCCACAAGAGCATGGGGTGCAATTCCAGTCCATCGTCTTAGAGGGCCAGTTGGTGGCCAGAACTGTTCTTCAAGCGTCCTTAGATGTTGTGGACACTGTTGCTAGGTTCATCTCTATGGCACTGGATATATACAGAGCATCATGGCTTTGTATCTTCAGATTTCCTTGACGCACAGAACACAGTGGAGGACTTCCCCTTTGATCATTGTAAATTCTTCTTGAAACCACATATGAGTCCTTGCACACTCTAAAGGACTTTTGGGCTACCTTATGATCTCTGGGCATACATACACCAACAAAAAAGAATATAAGAATGGCTATACTGGGTCAGACCAAAGGTCCATCTAGCCCAGTATCCTGTGTTCCAACAGTGGCCAGGTGCCCCAAAGGGAATGAACAGAACAGATACTCAAGTGATCCATTTTGTCACTCATTCCCAGCTTCTGACAAACAGGGGCTAGGGACATCATTCCTGCCCATCCTGGTTAATAGACATTGATGGACCTATCCTCCAGGAACTTATCTAGTTCTTTTTTGAACCCTATTATAGTCTTGGCTTTCACAATATTTTCCAGTGAAGAGTTCCACAGGTTGATTGTGTGTTGTGTGGAAAAATATTTTCTTTTATTTGTTTTAAACCTGCTGCCTATTAATTTCATTTGATAACCCCTGGTTCTTGTGTGATGAGGAGGAGTAAATAGCTCTTCTTCATTTACTTTCTCCACACCAGTCATGATTTTATAGACCTCAATCATATCCCCCCTTAGTCATCTCTTTTCCAAGTTGAAAAGTCCCAGTCTTACTAGTCTCTCCTCATACAGAAGCCGTTCCATAGCCCTAATACTTTTTGTTACTCTTTTCTGAACCCTTTCCAATTCCGATATATCATTTTGAGATGGGGCAACCACATCTTAACCAAGATGTGGGTGTACTATAGATTTATATAGAGGCAATATATTTTCTGTCTTATTATCTATCCCTTTCTTAATGATTCCCAACATTCCGTTCGCTTTTTTGACTGCCACATTGAGTGGATGATTTCAGAGAACAATCCACAATGACTCCAAGATCTTTTTCTTGAGTGGCAACAGCTTATTAAGACCCCATCATTTTATATTTATAGTTGGGAATTTGTTTTCCCATGTGCATTACTTTGCATTTATCAACAAAATAACTTTATCAAGTAAAGGTTTAGTAGGTCAGACTGCCTGGAGATTGTTTCCTGCTCAGTTTTCTTGGTTCCATAGATCCATTGAATCCCCTAGAAAGAGACACAGATTTCAAAGAAAAAGGACTGCCATCTGCTCTTCATGACCACCCAGCCATTTTCAAAGCAACAGTTTTGATGGGTTGGTTGAAGGTTCGATCTATTCCATACCTCTGGATTTACAGCTGTGCGTCTGAGTCCAGATTCCCTCCTTTTGGAGAGCACCTTGTCTATTTCCTGTATGCTAGGAGCCAGACCACTATAGAGAAGTGAGTCAACATAGGACTGTAACATCCATTTTACATCGTTCCCTCCCTTGCACCCACCTCCCTTCCCCAATCTTTTTCAGGGACCCCTCCCATGAGCTTTTATTGAGACAAGTGAACTCTCTCTTTCGATTAGGAGCAATAGGGATTCATAAGGGTAAGGGATTTTACTCAAATTATTTCCTTGTGCCAAAGAAGGATGAAGGGAGGGGACCGATCTTAGTTCTAAGACTTGTAAACAAGTTCATAGTCTCAAAAAATCCGCATAGCGACTCTGGCAGCTGTAATTCCTTCATTGGAGAAAGGGGTTTGGAAAAGATGTCTATTTCCATTTCATGATACATCCATTGCACAGGAAATACTTGTGCTTCACTCTAGGACAGGATTGTTTCCAATACTGCGTGTTTCCCTTTGGCCTTTACTTGGCCCCCAGAGTGTTCCCAAAAGTCCTGGCAGTAATGGCTGCTTACTTCTGACCAGAAGTGGTCCTAGTCTTCCTGTACCTTGATGACTGGCTACTCCAGGGCCGTTCCTACAAAGTAGTGCTGTAATCCACCCAGACAGAGTTTGGTCTGTTCCAGGAGTTAGGTCTGCAGCTGAATGTTAAAAAGTCTGCATTGATTCTTGTAGAGGGGATATAGTTTGTAGGGGCATATTTGAACTCATTAATAGCCATAGTGTACTTTCCCTTAGACAGATTCGTAACCATATCAGATCTGATACAGAAAGTTCAGGGAAGCCCCCCTTCTTAGCTTATGTACAACATGCCTCAGGAATCACAATAAGGAACTGTTTTAAGCTCTTGGGACACATGGCAGTTTTGTGGCTGATTATGCAAGGTTATGTCTCCACTGCTCCCGGAATTGGCTCAGAAAGATCTATTCTCCAGTCAGATACCTCGGACAGAAGGTGACAGTTCCTCTACAAGTGAGGAACTCCTTAGACTAGTGGAAGGATCAACTCAATGTCGGTGCCAATTTTCCTTTTTGTTGGCCAGCCCCATCATTGACTTTAACAACAGAGATGCATCGCTGTTGGGATGGGGAACTCCCCTAAATATCTTCATGACTAGGGTAGACAGAAAACACAAGAAACCAGTCTGCATATGAATCTGTTGGAACTCAGGATTGTCAGGAATACTTGCTTTCATTTGCTATCCCTCATCAGAGACAAATCAATCACGGTCATGACAGATAACATATCCTGCCTGTTCTATATCAATAAGCAGGGAGGAGCAAGATCCCCCTTCCTGTGTCCTGAAGACATGAAACTATGGTATTGGTGCATGGCTCATCAGATCCAAATACTTCCCAGGTATTCAGCACACCACAGCTGATGTTCTCAGCAGACACATCTCACAGGATTACAAATGGGAGCTAGCCACCCACGTTCTCCACAGCATATTTCCAAAATGGGGACTATTAGAGGTGATCTCTTCACCATCTCTGGGAACAGGCAGTATCCTGTTTTCTGATCAAGGGTGGTCTGGGCCATGACTTTTTCTTCTATCTTAGGAGAAGGGTTTGTTCTATATATTTCCTCCAGTGCCACTGATACTAAGGGTAATGAACAAGATCAGATAAGACAAAGTCAGAGTTAGTTTTATTGTTGACTTGACTGAGACCAGCTTGGTACGCTTCCCTCTGTGTCCAACTGCCATTTGTGTTCCTGACCATTCCTCCTCTCCTTTCACAGGATGAGAGTTGTGTGCTTCATCCCATCATAGTGGCTGTCCATCTTGGGGCAAGGTTCCTCGTTGGTTTATGGGTTTATAGAATCCTGCTCTACTGAAGTACAACAGGTGTTACTGAATAAGAGATCAACCCACACTACTTACCCTCACCCTCAGGTTTTGGCATGCATTAGCTTGTGTCTTAAAAATGCACTTTTTTCATAGTGTTCACATGACCTGTGAGTGATATTCTGCAGGTTTAATGCATGCTGTATTTCCCTGAAGAACAGTTTTTTCTTGTAACTCAAGATTTTTCTCTACCCTCCCACCAGCCCCATTTTCAACCTGCGTTTTAGCCTCTCATTCCAACTTGTTTCCATCTGTGTTCAATTTTTTTTGTTTTAAGAAAGGCTCATTGTGCTCTCTGGAACTCCAGAATGGCACTCTTGACAAAAAGGATTGCAAAGAGTTTCTTAAGATGCTAAACCCTTGTGAGTTGATCATACTGTCTCTATGGTGCTACTTATCTATTCATTGGTGTCTGACAGTTTCTTCTCCATCAACCCATTTTTATTCTGGTCTATGTAGAACCTAGCATAAAGTTCTTTAGCAAAATAGATTCAGTCTTGCTCTTTTAATTCCTCCTTCCATTCTTCCACTTAGTGTTTTGTCTGTTTCTTAATGATGCACCGCTGATTATTTTAGTACAGTAATGTAAGGCTGTGCTTTGATACCTGCTTGTTACAATAAATTATTCGATTATAAAGCCAGAAGGGACTGTTGTGATCATCTAATCTCTCCTTCTGTGTAACACAGGCCATGAATTACTTCCTGTTTGAACATGAGCATATCTTTTAGAAAAATAATCCAATCTGATTAAAAAGTTCCCAGTGATGGAGAATCCACCACAATGTTTAGGAAGCTGCTCTGACGATTCCTGTAATGTGATCATGCTGATTTAATATGAGGTGATCCCAAAATGTTTGCCCTCTGCATACTTTTAACTGGGCTGATGGTAACAGTATATATTCATTGTGCATTTCTGAATTGACAGATGGGACTGTTTACTCTGTCTACTATTACTGATTTGCACACACAAGCTGTAATAATACAAGATGGATTTATGTTCTTGAATTTACTAGCTAATGCCAGCAACAAAAGTATAACCTGTTTCTTCAGATTTCTTTAATTTGTATTGGATATGTAATAAAATAGCTGAAGAAAGGAATCCACCGAACTCCTTTTTAAAAACATCATTTTATAATGCTGAAACATCTAACCCAAACTCCAACCTACATACGACTGATTTTTTTCTCTTGGCTTGTTTTGTGTGTCCCCTTTTTTTAGGATGGATCAAATCTGAGTGCCAGCCAGAGAGCATATGCTCCAGAACAGCTGCAAAAACAAGAAAATCTTACTGTTGATACTCAGTACTATCTGTCACAACAGATTCATCCAGTAGTGGCTCGAATCTGTGACCCCATAGATGGAATTGACTCTGTTCTCATTGCATCATGGTTAGGTAAGTATCTAAAACTCACTTTATCCAGAGAGCATCAAAAGTGAGCGGAATTAATCCACATAATTTCTTAGCAGAAGTACATTAGGGAATCTGTTCTTCAGGTCGGTCTGTGTTGGAGAGATAATAGTTAAGGTATGTCTACACTGCAGCTAGAAATGAACCTCCCAGCCTGAGCTTTCCTTAGGGGAACTTTTGTTCTGTAGGAGATGTCAGGAAAAAAGGAAAACATTTCCTAACCCATACAGAAAGGGCACTTCCACGGCTCCCTATCCAGAGGAAAAGTTCAGTGTTTAGTAAGTCACTTGTAAGTCTCTTCTCCAACAAAGGGTTTATTTCTATCTCTTTTATAGAAAATATGACATGAATATGCATATACATCATTTTTCATTTTATTTCCTCCCCAAAGGTGATTAATTGACTGAGCTGATGGAGGTCTTGCATTCAACTTGACTGCATTTCTGTGTCTCTCTCATTGCATATGTAATGGGATAATGTTAGAACTCTGCATCCAATCACTAGAACTCCGCAAATCTGCAGCCATCCGCTTCATATATGTGGGCCATGTTTGTGGATCACAGATCAGATGAGGATACAAATTTTGTCTCCTTGCTGGGCTCTACCAATCTATCCTAAACTATCAGGGAGTATTCTAGGCATCAGTGGCCAGAACCCTATTGATTTGGGAGAAAATTGGAAAATGGGAGACCCACAAAGCCCCTGCCAGCTGTTTAGCACAGCCAGAGCCTCGAGCACCTCTACACTTATCTAGGTCAAACTGGTGGATGGCCCCATTAGCACCTTCCAGCATAGCAATGGTCCTATCTCATCTCTGTCCATCCTCCCAGTAGAGTTTTACATGTTGATACGGTGAATGATTTATTTCCCAGTCAGAAAGAATAATAATGTTGGGCGGCAGGGTGGAGAAAGAATGGAGGGAGAAAGAATGTGAGCATGCACGCAGCCCTTGGCATGGGGAGAGGGAAGAATGGGGCATAAAGAACCCCAGGTGAGGGAAAGACTGGGGAGTCCCATTATGGGGGAAAATAGAAAGGAAAGGCATGGAGAAGACAGAGCGCCCAGAACTGGACACAGTACTCCACTTAAGGCTTAATCAGCGTGGAGTACAGCAGAAGAATTACTTCTCGTGTATTGCTTACAACACATCCCAGAAGGATGTTTGCTTTTTTTTCTTCTCCCAACTGTTACACTGTTGTCTCATATTTAGCTTATGATCCACTTTGACCCCCAGATCCCTTTAAGCAGTACTCCTTCCTAGGCAGTCATTTCCCATTTTGTATGTGTTCCTTCCTAAGTGGAGTACTTTTGCGTTTGTCCTTCTTGAATTTCATCCTGTGTGCTTCAGATCATTTCTCAAGTCTGCCCAGATAATTTTGACTTAAAACCTATCCTTCAAAGCATTTGCAACCCCTCCCAATCCCATCGACAACAAACTTTGTAAGTGTACTCTCTATGCCATCATTTAAATTATTGTTGAAGATTCTTCCTACAGCGCACAGTCTGTGGAACTCTTTGCTAGAGGATGTTGTGAAGCCCAAGACTATAACAGGGTTTAAAAAAAAAAGAACTAGATAAATTCATGGAGTATAGGTCCATCAGTGGCTCTTAGGCAGGATGGGCAGAGGTTGTGTTTGCCAGAAACTGGGAATGGGTGACAGGATGGATCATTTGATGATTACTTGTTCTATTCATTTCTTCTGGGGCACCCGGAATTGGCCACCATTGGAAGACAGGATACTGGGCTAGATGGACCTTTGGTCTGAACCAGTATGGCCATTCTTATATTGAACAGAATCAGACTCTGAACTGATCTCTGTAGGATCCCACTTGTTATGCCCTTCCAGCTTGCCTGTGAACTGCTGATGATTACTGTCTGGGAATGGTTTTCCAACTGGTTATGTGCTCATCTTATGGTAGTTGCATCTAGGCTGTATTTCCCTAGTTTGTTATGAGAAGATCATGTGAGACAGTATCAAAAGCCTTCCTAAAATCAAGATATATCACATCTACTGCTTCACCCTTATCCACAAAGCTTGTTACCCTGTAAAAGAGAGCTTTTTGGTTGGTTTGGCATGATATATTCTTGACAAGTCCATGCTATTACTTATCACCGTATTATCTTCTAGGTGTTCGCAAATTGATTGATTTATTATTTGCTCCATTATCTTTCCAGGTACTGAAGTTAAATTGACCGGTCTCTTAAATTGACTGGTCTGTAGTTCCTGGGTTATCCTTATTTTTCTTTTTATAGATTGGCACTATATTTTCCCCTTTTCTCAACTTCTGCAATCTTTCCCATCTTCCAGGACTTTTCAAAGATAATCGCTAATAGATCACTAATCGTTATGTCTGTGTTCAGTAGAGTGCTGACTTTGCATATGAGCTTCAGAACAATCAAAAGAAAAGTCACCCTACAGTTCAGAGGCTGTGGACATTTTGGTAATGGCCTGAGTAGAGCAGTTGAAAATTTAATCTTGTATTATCCTGAGGCAAAGATTCCTGAGGTATATCCATTTGTTTTCAAAGCCAAAAAAATTCTTCAGAAGATTAAACTAGCCTTATAGGACCGGTTTTTCAAAATTATTCAGTACTCACAAATGGGGCTCAAAGAGCTTAGTTTCTATTTAGGCACTCCAAAATGTAATGGCTAGATTTTAGAAACTGTTCAACGCTCTGTAGATTCTATTGTTTTCAAATGTATAAATTGCATTTTGCAGTGCAATTCATGATGGAATTTTATTTGGTGTACAGCAGAGATCTTTTTTTAAGCATCTGTAGCTCTGCAAGACTGATCATCCATATACCTACTGCAGCATTTTATAAGATTAACAACCAAATATGTTCAGTTTGAATCTCCATGCCCCTGAAATGTCCTTATTTTGGCAGCATTTTATGAGGAATGTTCTCTAGCATGTAAACTATATTGGGTGGTAGGAGCCAAGTCTCTTTTCCAAAGACCCACACTAAAAATACAAATATTATTCTCACATAGTTCATCAGAGTTCTATCATAAATCTTGGAGTGATCTAGAAACATTCCAGGCTCTAATTAGTTATTCTGCGATCTTTCTGCAGTACTGGAGGTAGCCTACATATATATTGTCTCTGGAATGCAACAGAAATTTGTTTTTATAGTGGCTAGAATGTTTTATTCAGCCTCAAACAAATCATTTGACTCTTTAATGTCGTCATCTTTTTACTTAGGCTATGTCTACACTGGGCAACAGTGCTGCAGTTGTTAGACGCTTATTAGAGTGACAAATAGGATGACCAGATGTCCCGATATTTTATAGGGGCAGTCCCGATTTTTGGGTCTTTTTCTTGTATAGGCTCCTATTCACCCACCCACCCCCTCCTGTCCTGATTTTTCACACTTGCTTCTGGTCACCTTAGTGACAGAAGGGGTTCTTCCTTTGCTGTAGTAAATCCATCTCTCTGAGAGGTGGTAACTAGATTTTTGGTACAATTTGTCTGTTGACCTAGTAATGTCTACCCTGGAGCTTAGGTTGGCTTAACTACATTGCAGAAGGTGTGAAATTTTGCACAGCACAGAGCCATATAGTTAAAATGACCTAAATTAGTAGTATAGACCAACCCTATATGTCTTAGTCTCTGTTAAACAGAAAATCCTGACTTTCTCTCTTCTTGCAGTGGATCCAAGAACATTTCTTTCTGAAGAAGAAACCCTCCGTTCTGGATAACTTTAGGAAAATATTGAGTTGGATGAATTAAACTTGGCTTGTCTTTTCAAACAGTTGGATTTGAATTGAGCCACCGTAGTGAGAAATGTCGTGTGAACCAGATGTCGTTGCAGAGCAAGTGCTCAAAGAGCCAGAAACCTCTTCAGATCTCCTATTTTACAGAATTGGGTCATTCTCCATTTAGGGAATGCTGCAGTGATGGCTCACCTCACTAGTCATGGCAGATGAAGTTTATCCCTGCTCAGGGAAACATTGCTTATCTTGAAATGAGCAGAAAATTTTTCTGTGATGTTAAAGCACTCCACATACTATGTGGTGCTTTCAGCCTCAGAGTAGACTAGTTCTGCCACTCTGCTTTAAATGCTGTAAAATGGAACGTCAGTCCACAAGTATTACATCAGATCGTAGAACATAGATCCAGTAGACTCTCGATTATCCAGGATTGGATTAACCAGGATGTCAAAAAAAAAAAAAAAAATGCGCAACTTGTAGGGCCGGCTCTGGCTTTGCTGCTGCCCCAAGCGCACACACAAAAAACCCCCACCAGGGCTCAGGGCAGCCAGTGAACCATAAACCCACTCCCCCTGGCGCAGCTTGGTTGGTGAACCAACCCCCTCTCCCCATATTTCCTATGGATGGTGATTATCCAGGATTTTATTAACCAGAATTAATTTTTTCCCTATCCTGGATAATCGAGAGTCTACTGTAACTCTAAATAACAGCTTTGCTTATAAGTTCCAGCTGTAAGTTCTCTATCTTTGGACTTGGGGTGGGAGAAGAGGAATCTGACTAGTCTTAGGGATGTGTAGATTCACTGTTCCTGAAAATCACAGCAAACTCTCTCTATATTCCTTCCTTTTTCCATTTATTATTCCAAAGATCCCGAGAAACTATCAGTGACCAAATGAAACTGAGTAAATTGGTTTGGAGACCTAACCCTATTGTCCATCACCCAGTCCCATTACATCCTCACAAAAGCTACCTATTTTGTCTCTAGCACCCATCTCAGCAGCTATCCAAAAGGGTTATGATTTGTGGTACCTTGATTCTGAAGGGCCATCCAATGTCAGAATCCTTCTTGAGTCTGAGGAATTTAAGGGAAGATAGTTTGCTGGAGAACCTTCTCCAGCAGACGACGAGTATCTCCTTTTTGGTGCAAACCATCTGACTTCTTTAACTTTCTCCAGTGCAACCTAGAGCAAGATCTATCTCAAGTAGCACTTTAAAAGGTCAACATTCTCAAATTTATTTCTGTCCTAGGATCTACTGATTGTTTCTCTCATCCCTTAGTTAGGTATTTTTTTAAAGGAGCCAAGCAACTGGAGAGACCCATTCTGTGGCGTTCACTCTTCCTTTGAAGCTTACTGGTGTTTAAAAGCCTGTGTGAATTACTGAAGCTGTTTTCCACATAAAAGGGAATTTTCCCTATATCTGTAATAATTGATTTCCATGAGAAATTCCAGTGGTCCATAGGCTTGTGCAGATACTGGTTTTCTTTATTTGACATGCAAGCAATTTTGCAGCATGTTAATTTTAGGAAATTTGCTTCTCTAGTTATTATTTAGTAATGGTGACTACTTTTTTCAGAAGATTGTTTTTTCTTCTGGTAATCGCTGCGTGTCTTATTTGTTCTGATGAGAACCCATTCATATAGGCTACCAAATGTAATTTTATAGAAACCCATTTTAAAGGTAGGACAAAGTTCAAAAAATGTTGTTTAGCAATTACCAAAGTAACTGCCTTTTCAATTATTTATTTTATAGCTCTCCAAATTGTGCTACTTTCTTCACTATACTTATAAATTGTACCTGGTTCTTGCCCCCAGAGAATTTACAGTCTATTTTGTCATATTATACGATGAAGGGAAACCACATCTGTGGGTTTGAGTAGGAGGGAGAAGAAAGACAAAGCAATATGATTATGTTTTGTAAACGACCACATCCATGAATTGATCCATTTTAATTTTAGTAAATCTTGGTTATTCAAGATTTAGTTAAAAAAAATAAAATAACAAAACTGCTCAGCTGTTATATTCACCTACTTTGCTAATACCTTGTATTCCACAATATCTTAACTGGAGATCAGATAAAGTGTGTGAGTTAACAGCCCCTTATTTAAATCTCTGGGTGCTGTAAATTTGGTATCAACTATATAATTCCCTTGTGTAGTATTGACGATCAGGATTTGTTAATAAGTTTCAGGCCTTTGCTTGAAGTGTGATTTAGGGGAGACCATGAGGGTTCTTTTTGGGAGAGCAAGCATGTGGTCTCTTTTTTTAATTACAAACATGTACTTAGTGTCAGATAAATACATTTTAAAAAAATAAATAAATAAAGTAAAGCATTATTGTTTGAGAATAGTCCTTCCCTGGCAAGGAAATTGACTGGATGACTGAATTGATGTGTTCTATCTCTAGCCGCTAATTCTATAAACCTTTGTTTATAATAGTAATACTTGTATTTTCATTTTTGTTTCTTTACCAGATCAAAGTTTAATTACTCCAGTTTTGATTATATATAGGTTTTCCTTTTAGCATATCTGTTCAGTCAAACAAATTATTTAACTTAGAAGTATAGTAAAAGCTATAGATTATCTAAATTTTAGCAACATTGGTAAGGTTATTTGGGCATTTGTATAATGGAGCATTACTGGCAAAGAAGTCTCTAGGTAGAGGAATTCTTTGCGGTGAATGATATTGAAGGTTTAAGTAGTCAGACTCTTTCCATACCTTCAGTATGTATGGAGTTGGGTGCTGAAATACATTTCCACTTATGTGAGGTGATTCTAAAATAAATTCACACCCTTAGTCTCTAGGTGGCAGCACCAGATACTATTTTCCTTTTGTTTCACAAAACCTCTAATGAGCAAAGGTAAAAGATATATAAACTTTTCTGTTTGCATAGCTTCCAAAAAAGGCTGGTTTTAAGACTAATCTCAATTTTTTTAACGATAATATTAATTTTAGGTACTCTACAGAAATCAGTAAATCTGTTACCCTATCTCCCATTGTTGCCGTAAAAACTGACACTCCTTATAACTTCTGCTTTGTTTATGGTCACTACTATAGTCTTTGGAGGAAAAAGCTGCCCTGTCCCTCCTTCCCCCCCTCCCCCCCCCCCCCGCCACAAAAAGTCACCTGCAAAAGTTTAAACTTCAAATTATTTTAGTAACCAGACCAAAATAGTATAAGTTTGGTCATTCATTTTGTATTTTAAAACAATTATAACTTCAGTGGCAATGTCCAAACCTTTCTTTTCTTGTATACTTCTCTTTCACTTTTCTTGTAAATCTCTTCACCATTATTTAAATTCTGAAGGATTTTTTTAAAATCATGAATGCATCCTCTCCATTTTTAAGGCTAAAAAACTGACCTGTAGTCCAGAGTCTTTAATGATACTAAAGTGTTCCGTGTGAAACTAAATTTGAAATAATTGGCAAGCCCATATGATTTTGCCAATATCATGGAAAGATAAATGTCAAAAGCAGAAGTTTATTGCTTCAGCTCTGGGCCTTCTTTTTTAAAAAATGTATTACAAAGGGAAGAGGAGCAGTTTTTCCATTCTTTAAATATTCCATTCTGTGGTTTTGTTTACCAAAATAGGGCATCTGCTTTGCTGTGGAGGATGCAACTTGGTATTCTGAAATGGATTAAGTAACCAAGTAACAATCCATGAAAGGAAATAATAGATAATATAGGACCCAATTCAGCACGAAAATCAATTAATGTAGGCATGTTTTTAAGCACCTGATGAGTCCCATTGATTTCAGTGAGACTATTCACATGGGTAAAGTAAGGTATGCTTTGCTAAATCATCACCATGATTCTTCTGTTGTTTTCCCCAATCAGAATAGTCAGATGATAAAGATTTTTTTCAAAAGTAGAAAATGATTACCTGTTTGAATTTTTACCCATGTGTCTCCATCAACCTCGTACCACCATTTTTCACAACCTGAACGTTGGAAAATCAGAGTTTTACTGAAGTCCTGTGGACTTCCGCAGAAAGGGAAAAGTATGATATCCCTTCTTTATTTGTATTTAGTGAAGGGGATTATTTGAGTGCAGTGAAAGATTCTTTGAGAGAGAATTAAAGATGCATTTGTAATTGGAATTTACTGCTGTTCCTGCATTAAAGTAGCTATCACTACCTTTTACTCCATTTCTACATTTCCAACGAAGAGAGAGCATTCATATTGTACTCATGTCCTTGCAGTCATCATTGTCTTAGATCTCAGATAGCCCACCTTTTGTTTTTTCCTTCTGACGTATAAAGAAAATATTGAGGAGGAGGAGATAAAATTTAAATAAAACTTTTATCTACTACTTGTCGTGTACCATGGAGTGTGCGACAGCTGCTCTTAGAAATGTTGTTTTATTTCTAATGACTTGTCAAAATCTATACCAAGTTTATAAATCTAATTTGGTGTGATGTTAGCCTTTATTCATGTTAATTGCTTTTGTGTTTAAAAAAAAAGTCTGTGATAAGTTTTTAATTGAAATTAAATAGGTTAAACTAATATTTTGTTGCAATATATTTTTCTTTTACTTAAATCTGACCCATTCATTAGTTATAGGAAAAAAATAGTGCAACGATTTAAAAAATGTGTAGAATTTTTTATTTTGTGATAAATCAAAAATGGTCTTATACAAGTTTAATTGAATTCAGTTTTGAGCCAAGATGTGTTCTTTAGGTTTATGAATATTGTTTTTTTTTTCAATATTTTTTTCCCCTAAAATCGTTGCTAAATTTTCACATTTCACACTTACTTAAATCATGTGAGATGACACATTTTGCTTCTTTTCTTCGCTTAATTTTCTTAAACGTTGTTTATTCTGAAAATATTCCTGTTTAGAAATGTTTTCTAAGACCTTTTCCTTTGATAATAAATTAAGCCATTGTTCCTGAACATTTTCGTCATATGTCTGTGTTAGAATATAAATTTTGATAGACATTTATCTAGATTGTCTTTACCTAGATTAAATAAATTGCAGATCAAGTAACTAGGCCTTCAAAAGAAAAAAAAAAGTTAAACGCTGCTTAAAAAAAAATAAATCAAGAAATATGAAATTTACCAGCTTCACTTTGACCCTCAGATAACTAGGAAAAATGAACTTTGCACTCGTTGGTTTTTTTCTTTTTATTGAGTCCGTATTTTTAGGATCTTATTTTTATATATTTATTTGTTTAAATTCTTGGGTTCTGGCAACCAAAAATAAAGCATTTTTGTCTCCAACACTGCCTTTTTAAATGCTGCTCCTGAATTTTAACCACTGCATTAGATTGAAACCTACATGC
Organism: Sternotherus odoratus; assembly: GCA_032164245.1. Lineage (NCBI taxonomy): Eukaryota > Metazoa > Chordata > Testudines > Kinosternidae > Sternotherus > Sternotherus odoratus. The sequence continues at coordinate 180,854,337 of JAVMKO010000001.1, read as the reverse complement.
TGTTAACCACTGAGCCAAAATGAAATCGACCACTGCATTGAAATCAGAGTTGGCAGTTGTATACGGACTTGAAGGAGTTGGTAATAGCAGTACACCCGTGTTTCTTTAATGGGGTTTTTATTCTCTGTTTTCAGTTTTAATGGTTCCATTTTGATTTAAAGACTGTTTCTTAATAACGATGCACATTTTATTGAAATATTTTCAGTGCAACTTAAAAAGAAAATAACAATAAAACCATCCGCTAGAAGTGGTTTCCTCAGAAACAAAATGTTCTGTTGCATACTCCCATGATGGATAATGCAGTGTGCTTCTTTTATTTATAAAGCAATCTTGTATAAAAAGATAAGTTGATTTCTTCATGTTACATGAACCTTATCTTAGGTTAAACATTGTAAAATGTATTTATATTTTTTAAAGCACTCTTTTCCTGAGGACAGATTTTTACTTTTTGAATTTACATTTTTGTGACCCATTTTGAAGCTGTTGTACCAAATGTAAGGGAAAAACTGACCTACTGAATTACTTACCTTGGTCTTGGAATTTTTATTTCTTATTAATAGGACTGGATCCGTCCCAATTCAAAGTCCATCACCATTACCATAAAGATGAGGAGAATGATGGCTTGCTTGGTGGCCCAGCTCAGCTCACTGATGAGGAGAAATATAGGGATTGTGAAAGATTCAAGTTTTCCTGTCCAAGATGTGGAACAGAGAACATTTATGACAATGTCTTTGATGGTTCGGTTAGTCTTTTTTGTTTCCATAGTTAAGTTTGAAAAAAGGCTTCCTGTAGAAAAAGGGGCTTTTCAAACACGGTTCATTGGAGTTTGGACTGGGAAAGACACTGTTTTGGTCTGTTATTGATAACTTTGGATCAGAGATTGTCAGTGCTGAATCCTATTCCATTCACACATTTCAGCATTGCATATTGTACTCTGGAGGCATTTGTCAGATTAATGAAGCCAAATGGTGTATGTGCTTTGGTTTACAAATAGAAGTTAGTGTAATTTTTTTATATTTAATATTTATCTTAACTTTGTAACTTGCAATTTTCTATTTAATGAAGGCTGCTTGTAGTAATGACATTTTCTTATCCTAAATCATATTAATTGGAACATAGTGCTTTTGAAAATCAGTGTTTTTCTTTTTATATCCTACTTCTCTTCTTGACAGAAAGGTACTTCTGCACTATCTTTCCTGCTGTCTTTGTATATCAGACGTAAAAAGTCATAGGGGATGCATTCCTGTCAAGAAGTGCTGCCAAAAATGTATCTCTGACCTTGGTTCAGAACTTGAAATAGGGCCAGGTATTTAACTCTGCTGCGATGTTATGCATGAACTAGTCATTGGCAAATTAGCAGGCTGCAGAGTAGTGAAAACCTTGAAAGTTAAAGCAAATATATCCTTTATCTAAATTAAAAGTAATTATTTTAAGTTAATTTGGACAAACAGCAGATGTTTCACATTTTTTGAATCAAAACAAAGCAGTTATTGGAAGCGAGCAAGAGGAAAAGACAGACACAGATCAGCAATGCTTTGTAAATCCTTGACTTTTGCTTCATTACAGCTGTAAATACGATAGTTAATTGCATGGAGGCTTGACGGCTTGCAGATGGGCTAACTGTAGAAGAGCTTATGTCAAGCTCTAAAATCTCTTCCACCTGGAATTGCTTCGTGTTGTGGACGAGGTTTTAGCCAGATCGGATCAGAAAAACATGGATTTTAAATATGAATAGGGAAAAAAAATCCCTCACAAATTGTTTTAATCATACAGCCATATAGGGTGTTCCTTTACAATGAGAATTTCACTAACTTAGCTATTTACAATCAATATTTAGGATCTGAAAACTCCATTTCACATGTGTGAAGATGTGCAAAATGTTCCAGTTGACAATCAAATGTACAGCTTATGGTTTTAGTAGATGACATGGTATATTAATATTATTCTTTTTACTTTTAAAAATTATTAAATGAGCCTGAAACGAAAAAGAGAGATTAATGATGTACACTCTTGTAGCACATCTTCACATTTGATGGTTATAAGAATGATTCTAAGACTACGATCAATAGTCTTGAGAAGGATGTTGGTGTCCTTGATAAAAGTGATAAGCCTGTCTTTTTCTGGGGAATTGATTTTACTATAGATTTCACTAGTTTATTTTTATTCAACATCATTAGTTGAACGATAGTCTGAAATGAGTGATTTAAGTTCCCCAAATGACCTTTGTTTAAGAGAAGGGTGAGAAGACTCTACATCCTAGAGGAGAAGATCTAGGGATGGAGAAGCCAATTGTCATGGGTTTGGAGGAAGGAAGACCTCTTGGGATTAAATTAAAGAAGAGTTTTACAATATTTTGTCTCTTTATGCATTGCTAGTGTATGTTTGTGTAAATACTGTATACACAGTCTCGTGTGATAACTTTATAGAGATTTTGTGATTGTTTTCAACATTATTTTAATCTGTAGGGAAAGCTAATGGAACCCAGCTTGCAACAGTGCAGTAAGAAAGAATGTGATGAGTCCCCTTTCAACTATTTTATTCAAATGAACAACAAACTACTCTTGGATATTAGACGTTACTTAAAAAGCTACTATAATGTAAGTATCCAAAAATTATTCTTTACAATGTTAAATTAATCATCAGTACTCTAATGGATACTCAGTTTTTCTTGGGGGTGACAGGGTATTCATTTTCTGCAATACTGGTTAGTGTGCTTTGATAGCTGCAAAAACCTTTTTTTCCTCATAACTAATGTGATTTTTATTCTCATTAAAATAGATTGATGGATGTTAAATCCTAATTTAAAATACTTCTTGTTTCTAAAATAAATAATAATACGTAGTCTAAAGGATATGATAGATAAGAACATCTTAAATTTTTGCATATACAGTAGACTCTCGATTAACCAGGATGTGGATTAACCAGGATGTGGATTAACCAGGATGTCAAAAAAAATACACGCATCTCACAGGGCCGGCTCTGGCTTTGCTGCCGCCCCAAGCAGGCACACAAAAAACCCCTACCTGGGTGCAGGGCAGCCAGTGAAACAACACCCCCTCCCCCCGCCACAGGATGGCTGGTGAATCAACCCCCACTCCCCATATTTCCTATGGATGGTGATTATCCAGGATTTTATTAACCAGAATTATTTTTTTCCCTATCATCCTGGATAATCGAGAGTCTACTGTAAATTATTGGTCATGTTACAGATAGCGTAGATGTTTGTAGTTGAAATTTATTTTTTTGAAGAAAAAGTGACTGTAATGCATTGAGAAAAATCTATGAAGGTGTAGGGATTTGAGCATGCAAATACTAACTTTTCTTTTAAACTAAATCTGGTTCAAGATGCATTGTTTAATGAACAGCCCACTAATTTGAGAAAACAGGCCTTGTCCACTAATAATGTTCTGAAGGATGACAGAGAGAATAACTTCTTACTAGTTCTGGTTCTGAAGGTTTCTTTCTGTCTTGCAAGGTTTTAAGAACCACTTTGATACAATTTTTTTAATCAAACATTTTGAAACCAGACATAAGCATAACATTTTTGGCATTCTGCGGTCTCTTCCAAGCAGCATGAAGAAGGCAGTTTAATAGCAGAATGTTGTTGTCTATTCTTGATGTATCCATTAGTGGTTCAAATAGTAAATAAAAGCTATCCTATGGATTGAAGTGCTCTGTGGCTCTTGTAAACTGGACACAACCACTTCTTAGGTATCAGAGTATTCAGCTGTCATGGGACTAATTGAGTCACTTTTGTAGTGTACAGACAAACTTAATATGAACTTAAGAATGACTCTATATATACAATGAAAATGTGTATTTACTGAAATGAGTTCATTTTCTTTTTTTAGTTGCAAGATAAATTGTAACTAGATCCTGGGGCAGGTTTATGGTGAGATGGGTTGGGAATGTTTTTGCGAAATGGTAAAGGTTATTTGTGGTTTATAATAGTTACGGTGGGAGCTTCAGATGCTCGGCGCTTCCAAAAATAAGGCCTTAGCTATATAAAGCTGACTAAACAAAATTAAAGTATGTTTTTGAAAATTTAGTCTTTTTTTTGAATGGCTTACCCAATTGATGGTTCCTTTGGCTGAATATTACAAAACGTTTGCAGGGAAGTACCTTGGTGGTAATTTTTTCTAATAGCTCCAGATCTATTGTGTTCTAATATCTCTCACTTGTGTACTGTTTTTTCCTCTGTATTAATTCTTAACATGTTATTAAATAAATGTTTTCATACCTATCACATTGCCAGTGGAAAAAAATTATCTCAATTCCTTTCAGAAATTCTTCTTTAAAAAATCTTAATTCCTTTATATTTGTAGTATTTGATGGCTCTATTTTCAGAGAGCCAAACAGTCTTTTTCCGCATTTAAATTGTCAATTACAAGTGTGAATAAGTTGATGCTTCGTGTGAAAGTTGAAGGCATTTGTTTGAATGGGCAACACCATACTGAACACATGGGTTTGAGACCTCATATTTATAGATATGCCATTCATTTAACCTTAACCTAGCAGAAGCTTCCTTTCAAAGTTCATTTGTTTCCAAAATGGACATTAAAAAACATCATTATTATTGCATAATGAAATTTGTTTTAAGACAATATATCAAAGCACGTAGCTTTAGTATAAAAGTTGCTTATCTGCCAAACTTTTCTAGATTTGATGCATTTAAATTATTATAATTTAACAAGCGCTAAGCATATTGCAAGCCCTTAATGTGCAAGAAAACATTACATGCACAGAATGTACAATACTGAGCACATTGAAAGAAACAAAGTACCTTCAAGTTAAGGGGAAAGAGTTAGTATTGAACTATGCTCTGTCCATATCAGGTTTGTTCCTGATCATTATGAAATCAAGCTATAAATCAAAATGCAAAGTTCCATTGTATGAATGCTGCCAAATGATTAGAATGGTTCATTAGTCTAACTTTTTAAATATTCTTTTCCGTGGTCCATAGAAATTGTGATTAAATATAACTAATGAGCTCCTTCATGTGGAAGTTATAGCAGTGTAACAGGGAGTTCCCTGAACTTTTTGATACATTCTAATAGAAGTATATTGAGAATTGAGCTTTAGGCCAGTTGATCAAATTATTGTACAGCATTTTGAAGGTAAAAAAAGCTGTATAACTGCCAAGTATCATATTAGTCTCCAGAAGACTGAGATTACTGTGTGGCCAGAGCTTATTTCCAAATAGAATGGTATTTTTAGTTTGTAAAAAAGAGGTTTCTTTGAGTTGGACAAAAAACCTCTATTGTATCCCAGTAACAATTAGAGAGGCAGGTGCTCTGTGAGCTTCATTTTATCTTTTTTTTTTTTTATCCAGTACTACTAATAGCTGTGTAACAGTTGGAGTTGAAAATTTTCAAATGGGATGTTTAGCCTAAGGGAAGTAAATAATCTTATAAACTATAATGGCATACATTCTGAGCAAAACTTTGGATGAAACTTTGAGACTTGGGGGTAGTGGATTGTTGTTGGAATGGCTGCGCCCTTCAGTTGTGGAGGAAGAGCAATAAAAATTTAATATAGAAAAAGAAATTGTTTTAATTCACGCTTGTATGGCAGATATTACCATTGTTTCTGTAGGGATAAAATTGTACCTAAACGAGAAATGGATCTATATGAAAATTTAGTATTTTGTTTTAACTTTGAAAATATAGTAAACTACACTTTATGAAGGTAACAGTGCTTAGATTCTGATGATTTCTTAGCACCTGTTCCAAAGCGCATTAAAATCAATGGGAGTCTTTCCATTGAGTTCAATGAGCTTTGAATCAGGCCCTTAAAGGATTTCAGACTACTCCTCCTTCATTCCTTATTCTGTTTGTGTCTTAAAAAGTCCAGCCTTCTAAATTTATTATGAAAATTTTCCAGCTTAGGTACAAAATCTTTGTGTCATGGTGCTGATAAAAACTGAAGGATATTTTACTTGTAAAAGACAAAAAAAAAAAAAAAAAACCCAAATAAATACACGTTGCAAGTGGGCAAGTAGAACTGTGCAAGCCTGCTATAATTCCTACTCCTTTAACGCATGCATTCACCTTTTTTTGTAAAATACATTTCTTTGTTGCTAAAACCAGCCTGGTTCCATTTGAACACTGAAATATTGGTTAGCTACCACAAACCACATTTAGCATTATTCCAGTAGTTAATTCCTTAATATTAAATAACACACACCAGCTTTAATCTTAATTATTCATTTGTAACTGCAAATATATTAAGCCAAGATGACATCCAAAGATTTTAGTTTCTTTCAAAAGAATAATGTAGCTCTGGAAAGATTGATCTCCGTTTTTTAAATTCTGCTGCAGAAAAGCAAATAGAGAGAGAGAAATAGCTAATCTAAATTGGGAAATGAAGAGGGCTTTTTTAAGCATGAAAATTTCATCATCTTGTCAGCTGGCAGAATGCCTGCTGTGTGGATTCACAAAGGCTAAGAATTACACTTTCATGAAATTTTCCTCACTAACTGCCCTGGTTAATTTGAAAGATAACCCACTGTTTTAATTCATTCCTCAATTGGGCGGTGCAGGTTTTATTTTTGATCTGACAAAGCATTTGTGTTAATCGTTTTGGCCCTCTACTAGACACTCTTGGGATTGTGCTTTTACAATAAACGTGTCTCTGATAGCTCTTTAGTCCATTATACTTACAATAGATCCATAGAACTGGTAATTAATTCTGCTCTGCTTTGGAAGTGGGAAGAATAGGTGTAGCTCTGTCAAGTGCTGCTGGGAAGTTTGTTTAGCTGGTTCATTTTTGAAGTGTTACCCTCAGCCATCAATGAAACATCTATGCTGGAGAGAGGCTAGGACAGAAATCCATGACCATAAATGAGTAAACAAATCCAACTTTTACCTTGAAGAGTGGAGTCACTTAATTTATGGTATTTGCATCTGATTCTTATGCTGAAAGAGTATAACAGAAACTTCCCATTTAAATATTTGTCTCTAATGTGGACACACATTATTGAAAGAGTTTGGGGAATAAAGGTTAGCTATTCTGTTGCCTATAATAAACCACAGGCACATCCCAATCCATATCCATAAGAAAATTGCAGAATCTAACACTTAGTGTCCTTAAATACATTCCTCATATTTCCTTTGGTTATTAAGAAAAGAAATGGATTGCCAATTTAATATCCACAAATTGAAGCTTAAATATAGAGTACATCACATGTGTGATCAGTCTGATAGCAAAGTTCACCTTGCGTTGAGTGGGTTGTTGAAGAACTGTTATCACACAATCACGATATTCTTTTACCTATTCTTTTAATGTACACCCCTATGGTGCATCAGCAGCTTGTTTGTAGTTAAGGGATATGTTTAAATATAAGGAAGTCTCAAGTTTATTTGCTATTAGTCACAGTTACACTGTAAAATCTATTTTGACTTATGCATTTTTATGTACAGTATTTATTTAAAGAAATGCATCTAGCCTTAAAATAAGGTGTAACAAAATCCCTTTTTTCACAACCCTTGTCCACTGAACCACTGTACCCCACAGATGGAATGAGTTTGAAGGCTATTAAACGCTGCTAAATAACTTTGTGCTGTTCTGCTATGAAAATAGTGTTCAATAGTCCTCAAAATTTCTCATTTTTACCTATGGTAGGGTGGTCTGCTGCTGGCATATTAGGTCTCAGTGTAAAGCATATAGGTGCTCTAGTTGAAGCTCTCTTGAATCATTTTAGTTAGTGTTTATCTTGGTTTTTGCATTAAACTTTAGCACATTGGAAAGGTAAAATTTTTTAAACAAACCCCTTTATAAGAAGTTATAAAAAACATGTAAATATTGAGATTTCAATACATATCCACATAACAGTACAAAGATAATAGATCTGGTTCTGAACCTGGAATCTCCCATACTGCAATCAAATGCATTGCCAACAAGCTACAGGTGGAAACCACATGAACAGGTAAACATATGATTGTAAGGAATGTGGTGACTGTTCTGTAATTATGTTCTCCCAAAATTTAATCTTTTGTAAGTTTTGTTTTGTTTTGTTGTTGTTGTTTTTGTTTTTGGTACTAGTAACTTTAGGGTGTTTTAAGCATTTGATAATGAGCAGATAAGACCAAAATACAGGGGAAATTAAGAGGTCATTTGAGGAAGGTGTTAGTCAGCTATAACGAGAAGCTGCTATCATCAACTATGACGAGAAGCATGAGTATTGACTATTACGGAAAACACATTATCTACTATACATACATGGGTTTGTGAGGCTTTTGCAGAGTTTGGAATTGCATCACTGTAGTCTCACTTTATGAATCAAACATGATGGTGATGTTTCCATAATAGGGAAAGCTTCCACGTGAAGGCAGAGCTGAAAACAATTGCAGTGCGAGAAAGGTAAAAGACTAAAGTGATTCTGTTAGTAGTTCCAAAGGGGCCTAAGAATTAATGAAAAGAAAATCTCCTATCAAATCCTCAAGATTTTCTTTGGTTTTTAGTTGGTTTTCCCAATAGCATCTCCTCTGTCTTTTCTTCAAGACTGACAGAACCCTATTTTGGCTAACCACCAGGAAATAGGAGAATTACTGTTCAATGAGGAAACAGTAATCAATATACCAATAGTACTGTAGCCCAAACAATCTTAGTCTTACCTAGAAGCTCATAAGTACACTGGACTGGAGATAGGATGAGACCCTTTGGGAAACCATATACAAAGGTTCTTTGGAATGATAAGGAGTTATTCATCACAGACTTCATTGTACATTAGCTAGAATTGGTTAATCACTACTGTAAAATTTTTGAATCAAAGTTGCCAATTCTATCTGTAATTTTGATTGATATAATTGCATCTCTGATTCAAAGCTAATAATGCTCTTTACAATGAATTATCCAACAATCAAATACATCTGTGCTACTAATTTAAGCTCTTACTTTTGGAGGCCATTTTAATCATCTTGCTGGAAGATCATCCAAAATGTAGTCCATTGACCTTGAATTTCTTAACTTGCGTAAGTCAGACAATCCAAAAGTCTCTACAGTAGAAGAGGTCATACTTCCACCAGACGTGACTTCCCTTCCCACCTGGCCCTGCTCAATATTCTGCTTCCATAGAGGCAACAGGCAGCTGGAGACTCTTGTTCTCAGAATAATATTTTTGTCAATATTTGTTGTCTTTAGCAAAATGTTTTCTTACAAGTGGCTGGCAGTATAGAATCCTTTGGTTTTATGCTACTTTTAGAAAGCTATGGGATGTGTTTGAAAGTTGGTATTGGAGCGATTGAGGGTCTGTCTTAATATGCATGGCCTCTTTCAGCCACAGCAGCCAAAATAGTAGATAAGTCTCTTAACATTGGTAAGGCCTCCTCACTGACAGAGCCAGTGTTCTGCACTTAAAGCCTCAGGAGGTTAAAGAACAGACAATAACATTAACTGGTAATATGGCATCTGCACAGGGGAAACAGTCTAACATTCACATTCAGCTGTTTAGAGTAGGTAGGCCTATCTATGCTAAGTGCTAAGACAAAATAAGTTGGGCATATACTGGAACAAGATAAAAAGCCATTTGTAGCTGTTACTATTGTCAGAAACATAAGTGTCTGTTCCTGAGGTTTACTGACATTAATCAAGAATCAGTCCTCAGTCAGAGGTATTAATTCCCAAAAAGATTTTTATAGTTTTTACCATCACTGGGGGGAAAATTCGTGTACCAAGAATTATTTTCCCTGAACTTTTTGGTTTATTCCTCTCTTAGTGTCCCGTTGCTTCAAGAAATGTTTCCATTTCAGTGAATCCTTGGAAGTCTCTAGACAGCAGAAAAAAGCAGCTAATGGAAAGGAAAAAGTCTCTGTCGTCCAAGTATTCCACAATTCATCATTCCCTGGAGAAGAAAGGGATTAAATAATGCAGATTAGCATTCTGATTTGTGAAGACTCCACTGCTCCCTGTTCCTTCTAAGAGTTCAGAATATGTATTAGCCCAAACTTCATTGGACACATCTTCCTCTAATTCTTTCCTTTTTTCAAAAGAAAAAAGGGGAAAATCTCAGATATAAAAATATATATTATCTATTTATCCAAGTAGGAAAGTGAAATATCTTCTTCATAGTTACAAGAATCAGTCGAAGAAACTACAGATACATTGGTTTTTCTTGCTTTTAAGAAAAATGCAGTAGAATCTCTGAATCTTCATAGGAAGGAAGCAGCATCTTCCAACAGAAACATTTATATTTTCCCCTTGCCTCTTTCTTAAACAATCCCAGAAACTATTGATTTCTGGAATAGATTCAACATAAGATGTCCCTGGCAAAGCAGAGACACCGTCTTAATAGTTTAAAAAAATATGTAAAATTTAGTGACGCTGAAATATGCTAAAGTAAAGTTCACACACCTTTCAAAGTAGTCTTTTTGTTAGCAAAAGACAGTAATTTCTTCCGAGGGTGGCCTCTTTCCCGAGGATCCTTTGTGCAGAATGATTTGTAGTTTCCTTAGGGAAGAAGTTCTTAGAGTTCTCTGCTGCATTCATCCAACTTTTATGTCTTTTACATGTTATGTTTTTGTTATATCTGTGCTGTATGCAGATCTATTTACATTTTATGGTAAAAGTTAAAACTGTCCACCAAAAAAAATCTCTGGTCACTTATTACTGACACCTTCCTAAATGCTATAATTTTCAACAATATATTTTTCCTCTAATGAAATGACCAGCATGTGCCTGTGGAGAGGCAATTGCCATATCAGATGGATCTCAGCAGCTGCAGGGTTTGCAGTGGTTCAGTGAGGCCCACAAAATGAGTTAGCAAGAAAAGATAAGCATATTACCAAACTAAAGAGTTCCTTTTGTCAATTGAATTCTAGACAGTTTAGAAGAACACCACTTGATCAGGATTCACAGTAGCAGCCGTGTTAGTCTGTATCCACAAAAAGAACAGGAGTACTTGTGGCACTTTAGAGACTAATACTTTTATTTGAGCTTATGCAATTTGTTAGTCTCTAAGGTGCCACAAGTATTCCTGTTCTTTTTACCATTTTATCAGTACAACGAATACAGATTTTGGCCCAAACCACTTAGGGAAAGTAGAGGTCAAGGACCAAGCAGACACTGAGCAAACAAACCAATTTCATGACTCCAAACACTCAGTGCACCTCCTGAGAAGGTAGTATTCTTGACCCAATCTCAGAAAATGATCTATCACACAGTAGGTTCCGGGGGTATGTAGTAATGTTTACCAAAATTCCTTTTATGTCCTTTGTACTATCTCCAGTGATCAGGAACCTGGAACAGGTAGCCCTTATGGTGCAATTCATAAACTCCTGTCAGTTGGTGCAGCAAAGGCAGCAACTGCTGAGTTACTCACTTCTCAGACATTACTAATATTTGTTTTGAAATGGCCCATTGAGATCAAATCAGTGCTGGGCTTCAAATGCCTCAGCAGGTCCATAGAAAAGCCTTTCTTTAGTAGGGGACATTAGTCTGAATTTTAGCAATCAGACTTAGAATTTTGAGACATCATTTCAACTTAACCAGTTTGTGCCTTTATTTTCTCCCTTTACAATAGGTTTTCTTTACTCTTTTTTCAAGGCTATCACTCTATCTAACACTACCAAGGCAGAATTCTATCTTTTGACCTCACTCAATGTGTAAATCAGGTTATTTTACTAGTGACTGTAGGGCATCTATCTTTTCCCTTATGTGAATGACATTCTGGTAAAGGTTCAGACAAGAGAAGAGGTAAACATAAACATCCAGATAGTCATGGAAACCCTACAGTCCCATAGATTTGTTTAAATTTAGGGAAAACAAGTTTAATACCCAGTACAGTTTTAGATCATCCAGGAGTAAACAAAAGAGAGATTCTTCAAGCAAAAGTATTCCTTTCTGGTTTTTCCTTCCTAAATGAAGTACTTTGCACTTGTCTGTAGTGAACTTTATCTTGTTAAATTCAGGCCAATTCTTCAATTTTTCATGGCAGTCTTGGATTCTAATCCTGCCCTCTAAAGTGCTTGCAACCCCTCCCAATTTTGTATTATCTGCATATTTTATAAGCATACCCTCCATTATCCAAGTCATTAATGAAAATAATGAATAGCACTGAACCCAGGACTGACCCCTGTGGAACCCCACTAGATACATCCTCAGAGTTCGACAGTTAACTATTGATGGTTACTCTTTAACATACAGTCTTTCAACCAATTTTGCACCCCCTTATAGTAATTTCATCTAGATCATGACTGTAGTTTGCTTATGAGAATGTCATGTGGGACTCAACTGAAAATATATTACATCTGCTGCTTCCCCCGTCCAATAAAACAGTAACAATGGCAAAAAAGGAAATTAGGTAGATTTGGTGTAATCTTTTATTTTCGTTGACAAATCCATGCTGGTTATTCCTTATAACCCTGTGTTCCTAATTTGTTCCAGTATCTTTCCAGGTATCATAATTGGCAGTGAGTGGTCTATAATTATCTGTGTGCTATTGGTTTCTCCTTTTTAAAGACAAGAACCATGTTTGTTCTTCTCCAAACCTCACCTGCTCACCTGGAATTCTTGAACATAATTGCTAACTGTTCCAAGATTGCTGCAGCTAGTTCCTTAAGTACTCTAGGATGAAATTAATCAGGCCATGCTGCTTTGAATACAGCTAATTCATCTAAATATTCTTTAACTTCTTTCCCTGTTTTGGCTTATGTTTCTCCCTCCTTATCAATATTAATTGTGTTGAATATGTGGTCACCATTTACTTTTTTTAGTGAGGACTGAAGCAAAATAGGCATTAAACTCCTCAACCTTCTCGAAGTCATTAGTTTATTAGCTCTCCTTCCTTGCTAAGTAGAGGACCTACATTTTGCTTCATCTTTCTCTTGTTTCTTATAGCCTTTTATGTCCCTTGCTAGGTGTAACTCATTTTGTGCCTTAGCCTTTCTGATTTTGTTCCTACATGCTTGTGCTGTTCTTTTTTGTATTCCTCCTTATGCAATTTGTCCATGTTTCCACTTTTAGTAGGATTCCTTTTTGATTTTCAGGTCATTAAAGAGCTCCAGATGTAGCCATATTGGCCTCTTGTTCTTCTTCCTATCTTTCCTTCACATTAGGATGGTGTGCTGTTGTGCCTTTAATATTACCCACCAGTTCTCTGATTTTGCTAAAGTCTGCTTTTATTTAAGTCACTTGTAATTATTCTGCTGTTCTCATTCCTTCCTTTCCTCAGAATAATATCTATCATTTTATCATCACTTTCACCCAATTCCTCCCTCTTGGTCAGAATCAAGTCTAATATGGCAATCCCTCTACTTATGTCCTACACTTTCTGATAGAAAAATTTGTCCCCAATCATTCCAAGTACTTACTGGAAATTTTGTATTTTGCCATGTTACTTTTCCAGCAGACATCTGGGTAGTTAAAATCCCTGTTACAACCAGATCTTATGTTTTGCTATTTCTTCTAGAAATGTCTCATCTTCCTTCTCTTCTTGATTTGATGGCCTATAGTAGACTTTACCATGACATTGTCCCTACTTTTTCCTCCATTTTATCTTTACCCAGAGACTTTCAGCTGGTTTGCCTCTCACCTCCTCCTGGAACTGAGAAAAATTGTATATATTCTTGATGTATAATGCCACAAAGTCTCTGTGATGCCAGTTAATTCATAATTTATTTTAATTTTATTTACGTCCAGTTCTTCCTGTTTAATCTTCCTCCTCTTTGCATTTGTGAATGGACATATAAAATGTTGAGCAGAATCCTCTGCTGATTTTCCTCTTGTTGCTTCTTTGAACCTGTTGTAATTTTCCATGTCCCCCCACAACATCTAGGTCTCTGTTAAGGTTGCTTTTGGAAAGACTATGGTGATGACAAAGCAAATTGGCTGAGAAGAAGAAAGATTGATAAGGATTAATGGAATCTTCATTATGCAATCTTCCAAAAATATCAAAAACGTAAATGTAATATTCTTGTCTGCCTTTTTCCTGAGACCGAGAATATTTCAAAAGATTGAATCTTACAAGTAGAGATTAATTTTGAAGATTAATTGAGGAGAATTATTAGTCCAGGAGATCCTGGAAGTACTTGGTGGTAGATTGTCTCTGCCTCTTCCCGAGATTCCATCCCGATCTTCTGACTCGGGACCTGGAGCTTCATTCCAGTCCCTTGACAGTTTGAGTTTTTTAAAAAGATTGAAGAAGATGAATTCAACTACATAATGCAGCCTTTTAGCAAACCATAAACCACCATTTCATATTCTAGGGTTTCAAGAAAGTTTGATACTAGAGCTGACTAAAACACACAGATTTACTGAAATGTTAATGTTCCTTGTGTTTTGCATAGTCTTCAGGATGGTATAGACTTTAACCTGTTAGTTGCCTTTACCTGTTGCTATTTGAGAGAAAATTTGATCCTTACCAGAATTCTAAATTTATTTTGGTTCCTGCTATGACCAAATTCATCTGAACTGCCAAACTGTTACATTTTCCAAAAATACCTACATTTCCTTCATGGAGAGTAAATCTAGTTTTGAAAATCTGAGATGCTTTAAATCATCTTTTTAAACAAAACCACCTTATTTGTAGCAATAACATATGCAGAGAGTGTCAAACATCAAAGCTTTATCCATGGAATGCCAGTGTTGTATGATGATAAATATTTTGTACAGCACCTGAACTTATTCCTGAAAAGATGGTTAGTTTTATAATCGCAGTCTACCTTTTTTTCTGTCTTAATCCTCAGCAACCCAGAGAAAAACATTAATTTAATTTTGATTTTTGCAGAGCAATTCAATTTTTTTAAACAAGATTGGAAAACAATTAAAGAATGAGTAGTTCAGAACTGAAAAACAAGGAATATTGAACTCTTGGATGGAATCACCCATTTATTCCACCCAGTCAGTGGTGACCTCCTGGGAGGAAAATGCATCAATAGAAAAGACTTGCAACATAGTGATATGGTTGACCCTGTTCACCTTGGTGCAGCATTACAAAATAGATGAACATTCTTCCTCTAATGATTTCTTTGGAAGAATGGTCCTGAAAGCTTCAGAAGATGAAGTTTAAATTTAGATAAGAGAGCAATAAACTCTTTTCCCATAATCTGTTTAATTGGACATTTCTTTCCCCTCCCTGTGCTCTTACTTTGCACTGCTAGTCAGACCCAGCTGTGAATATAAATAGACATGCACTTGTCCAAGAAAGAAAACTTTGCCATATCTGATTTTATTTCACTGATGAAAATGTGAACAGTAAGCTCATCCCTCCCCTTTTTGGTTTGATGGAAAATTTAATAGAATCCTCAGTTTGGATTGTGTGTGTGTTTGTTCTGGAAAAAATATAAATTTTCATACATCATGGATATGTCCTGTAGCTCACTTTCCTCATCTGTATGATTTTGAAAAATTGTGTGTAGTTACACGTTGATATCATTTCTGTATTTTAACATTTTACATTTTGAAGAAATTCTTGGCTTTGGAAGAGGGATCTGAAAGCACGAGGTAGGAAGTGGAATCAAGTGGAAATGTTTCCTCATCAACTCTGCAGTCTGCCTCTGTTCCTCTGAGTGCAAGGCAACCCAGCTGTGAGGCTTGCTGGCCATACTCTTATCAGAGAGAGAGAGAATTATCAAGGAAGACAAAATTCCTCTCTATCAATTCTGTCGTTACGTACATTCAGCCTTCTGAGTTCCCATACGTGAGAGTGTAACTTAATTTCCAAATTACATGATGAAAGCACATCTGTCCCAAAATTAATACCTCTTGAGAATATCATAATTGTATATACTGAAAATAATTAGTATCTGTAATTTGCAAGTCATAAATGTCTAATTTTTAGCGAAGTTGTTTGTTTCCATTTAAGATAAATTCCCAATTTAAGATCCAAGGCAACATTCAAATTTACCTCACAGGGGCCAAAATTGTTCTATTCTTCTTTTCTTTTTAAATGCTGCAAAGAAACAGTGATTTATGTTGTATTCTATTGTAGAGAGAAAATCCCAATTTTAAAAATATTCTGAGAATCCTTTAATAAAATACTGTTCATTGGATAGTACCTAACCATTTTTTTCCTCACATTGAGGCAACTGATATCAAATTTGTAATAAAACTCAGAACCACCAAACTACCTAGTCTGATTACCAGCTGTAAAATATGAAGATGAATTCTTGTTGTGCTTTTTATCCAAAACCATGAAGATTATCAATTGCCACTACTTATGGAACATTACATTCTTTACCTTCAGCTTCACAGAGTAGTGTTTAAACACTTCCACTTCATTCATTGCAATTCCAGCTTATAAAGCTGGCTTTGAGGGCAGCAGCAAGAAAAATTACCCAGTCACCCCCCCCCCCCCCCACACACACACTCTCGCTTTCTCGTGCTCTCCCCCCTCTTCCCCCCCAATACATACACAACTCTTAGGGATTCTCAGTTTCCTTCAATGGGGACCATGTACCAGGTTCCTTCTCATCATAATGGAGCAGAACAAGTGGAGTAAGCTTGACGTAGTCCAGGAGGTGCTCCATTTACAAGGACACCCTCTCACGATCACCAAAGAAAGTTGCACTATTAATGCCTTTTGATCCTGGCTTTCCTTAGGGGAAGGTGATCGGAGTCTGGAGATTTACTGGGACTTTTGCATCAGAGGCACTCCACCATCAGAAACACCTATGGAGACACCTCTGCAAGAGCAGGCCTCTTCAGGTCTTGGGGCTCATGATTATCTAAGAATTTGCCAAGGGTAAATCCAAAACTTGCCCTCTTCCACTCTGTCTAATCCACTTGCTAGCCTCAGGGAGTCCATTACATTTAGAATCAGGGCAGCCAGCTAGATATCCAGGTGTTGCTCAAAATGAAGCCCTGAGCAGCATGTAATGATTCAAGAAGAAGCTTAATAAGATAGTACCTATAAACATGGACAAGCCAAAATATTTACTGCCAATGAGTGAAGTTCAAGAAAGAATAAAGCCCCTCATTCAAGGGCAGAAGTCTTTCCTTTCCTACCCACATCAGATGTATTGGAAAAGAGACCCTCATTTTTCTAGGGTAAGACATGGATGTGGAACATGAGAGGGAAGCCAAGATCATGCAATAGTCTAATCTTTCATTCCAGTTCATCTGTATAACTGCAAGAGAGTTCTCCAGAAGTAGACTTGAGGTCAGGATATCCCATTCTCAAACACCTGATTCCAGCTGACTTCAGACACATTGGTACAGCAAGGACTGTACCATGATTTCTCTGGAGCTCCAGACTTCTCTTCCACCATCTTGATCCTCGTCTTCAATTGTGAAAGCTGATGAGAAACTTCACACCATCTGGGAAGCATCAAGCACCACCTAGAATCAGTGGCCATTAGAAACCTGTCTTTCAATAGGAAAAGTCAGAACTTTCTTCCATTTCTTTATAAAAAGAAACAGGAGGGGAGGGATTTAGATGAATTTCAGAATGGATCTTCTTCCCACTAACTCCAGTTTCTCCAGGAGATAACCTAATTCTGTTAGGTCTAGCAGAAGTCTATTGGCATTTTCCAATTATTCCCTGGTTCAGAAATCACTGTCAATGAAATGTTGCTTTTGAGTCCCCCAGGATGCTTCCAGGCTACTGATGATAACCTGCTTAAAGAACCATTTATACCTTTTATTGGATGATACGATTATGAGAACATTGCTGCTAGAGACATCACAGGAAGTGGTGTTGCAGATCCTTTCCATTCTTCAAATGTGGTAATGCAATCTTATCTTCACTTGGTAGCTTCCCGCAATATTATAGGCTCTCTCAACCCTTCATTTGACTGGTAGCATCTAATTTTCTGCATAAAGGTGGGCTTTCTATCTGAAATCAAGTTGGCAAGGATAGTCTTGAAATGTCAGCTCTTGGAGGCTGTGAATCATATTGCATCTTCCATGACAATGAGATGATTCATGTTCCAGATGCTTTCATAATCATGATTAACTCTTCTATGCAAACATCACAGGAAATACTTTTATTGTTATTATTTTGTCCAAAACATTAACACCTGAAGGGGGAGAGCACTGCATGTGCTAGATGTGGTGAAAATCTGGGTTAAAGTCAATTAGTTCAGAAAAACAACTTGGTTTTCTTTCACCTAAATGCTTGTGACTATCTATCTAAATCCTCCTTAGTTAGGTGGATGAACAATGCCTATTTCGTTACAGATAACATTTCCAGAAGGAATTGACACCCTCTCATCATAATCAGTGGTAGGCTTCTGGGCAGATGGAGCATCAGCCACCAGAGAGGAAGTTTATGAAGTGTTAATGACAACACTATTAATCTCTACAGTTTTCACCATAGGCACTGACCTATATTTTACCTTGGGGTGTTCCTCCTCAAGGCTGTGCCCCCACTCAGCCCCTTCCCCTGTGGCCCTGCCCTTGTTCCACCTCTTCCTGCTCTCCCTGTACCCCCTTCCCCGAGGCCCCACCCTCACTTCGCCTCTTCCCACGCCAACCCCACCCTGGAGCCCACTGCTCGGTGCTCTCCACCCTCCCACAGCCATCAAACAGCTGATCATCAGCCCCCACCCCAAACAGATTATCAGTGATGTCTCCAAACAACTGTAGCTGGTTGGTGCTCAGCACCCACTGTGTTTTGTTTTGTTTTTTGTTGGGAGTATCCAAGGGTACTCGTAAAATAGAGTAATATTAATGTATGGATGGGAAAGGATAACACTTCATTCAGTCTTACTTGTCTTTAGCTCACTGTCAACAGAGCAACACTTACTTACACACCGCTAGGAATCTGGCCTTTGGTTTTAATAGACCTCTTTGTTCTTCTCTGAAATATATGGAACCCCAAGAGAAAAGCTAATTCCCTTTTGGGGGCATGTCATGTCAGCTTCAGTGGAAAGAAACGCAAAAGTTCCACTGCATTACAGAGGCCAATACATCTCCAAAAACAATACAAGCTCTTGTACTAGATTTGCTTTGATACCTTGGACCAAAAGTAATCCGCTTCTGTGGAAGAAACCTGTGAATCAACCATCTGGATGAACTAGCTTGTCATGTGTTCATAAGTACACTTATAAATTGGGCCTGAGTCCTCATGTGATGCAGCCTTGAGGCAGGAATATATTTCATGCCTGGTACCCTTAACCTTTCAAAAGTCACTTGATTTTCCTTGTATTCCTAAATAATTTCTTTCCGTCCTTACCTTTATTATTGTATTTTTCCCCACGTTTAATGATAGGCAAACCTAGATTAGAGTTTCCTATATTTGTCAATTTCTTTTCTTAGAGAAGGTATCTGATTCCGCTGTAGTTCAACACTGGTTGTTACAATTTTGCTTTCAGAAAAAGAAATTATGAATCAGTTATAGTCCTGTGCTGTAGTTAATTATTGTCAGACATTTAATATCTTGTCATATTAACTTTATCCTAATATTGAAATACCATTATTATCTTCACAATGTATAGGTTGGAAGAACTTTTTCTAATCGAGAAGTAATAGGAGGGTCCTTCCACCCTATTTCAGTTTTATCAGCTTTAGCCATCACCAGTACTACAAAGTGAAAGAACTCTACCCATCAGTCAGTTCGAGACCTGAGGTCTTGAATAGGATAAACTGAGAGAAAACAAATTGCCTGTCTTTTGTAGTGAAGATAGCAATAAATATGACATGTTAACTTTTATGAGCGATTACTTTTTACCATAGAATTAAAGTATAATATGTTGCTTAGACGAGGTGTACTAGATAGTGTTTTGTTTTTCTTTAGTCTATAAAACCCAGTTACCATTTTCAGGAACAAATATTGCTAAAGACACCAGATTGTAAAATCTCTACTACTACTTCAGAGAGTCTTGGGGCAATCCACTGATATGTAATTGCTTTTACATCAGTCACAAGAGAGAGACAAGAATGCGCTTTCCTTGAACTTAACAGTTTGGGCAATTTTCTGTAATCCAGTAAATACAAATTGTACCCTGATTATCTATCTACGTCTGTCAAGGAAATTTTAATGGATGAATGAATGAGTCAAATGTATGCATGGAAATATACAAATGTGCAAAATATGGGTCTAATTACAAGGCTGCTGAATTTACACAAGGTCAGGTAAACAAGGCACCAGTGTAATGATTATTAATTGTTAATAATGCCTTTGGGAAAATATTCTGATGTCTCTTCTGAACACCTAACAGTTTTGCCTTTTCAGTCATATGAAACAGCCAAATTGATCAGTTAACAGTAAGAGCAAAAAGGCATTCATTTCTCCCCTCTCTCTACCTCACCTCTGTAACTGCTTATGACTTCTTTCAGAGTAGTACGCAGGATGAAAGGTAGATTTTCAGGACCACATTGAAAATGAAAAGTACATTAGATATTTTTAATTAGCATTCTGAAGTAAAGTTTTCGGCAATAAATTAATGTAGTTTGTACTCAAATACATAGTAGTGAACTAGCCGCCGTCCCCACTCATAAGAAGAGTGCTCCTTTTTTATTTTCTTTCAAGATAGCTAGGGCCATCGAAAACATAAACTGGATACTAACAAAGACAAATTGAAGCCTCCCTTTTTGTATGCTTATTATTTATGGTAAATTTGGCTCTCTTGCTGTTTTATAGAATACTCTAATTTTGGTTGAAGAGCTGTACAAACATGATTTATTTTAGATTCCTCGAACTGCTGCAATAACCATTTCGCCTGAACCTTGTATGACTTATTCAGTAGACTGCTATATCA
Organism: Sternotherus odoratus; assembly: GCA_032164245.1. Lineage (NCBI taxonomy): Eukaryota > Metazoa > Chordata > Testudines > Kinosternidae > Sternotherus > Sternotherus odoratus. The sequence goes on along the minus strand of JAVMKO010000001.1, from coordinate 180,833,701 downwards.
TTACAAACTCTGCATAATTAATTCTTCTTTTCCACTATGAACAACACTAGAATCATAAAAGGCCACATTTCCTCTGTGAAGTGAAAGTATACTCCATTGTGAATCCAGGTAATCTTGTTTGGATCAGATCCTGGGAAAATATTTCTGTTTTTTAAAACTTTTGGTTATTAATCAGTTTGGTCCCATAAATGCAGGTTGGGAAACTGAGTAATTGTGAACATAGGAATTTTTGTACCAGTAGTGAAGTAGTGGTCTCTCTAGTCTAGTATTCTGCCCCTGACACTGGCTGATACCAAGTGCTTTAAAGAAAGTTCAAGAGACTCCACAATCTGAAACTTTGGAATAAAAATGGTCTGCAGGGGAAATATCTTCGTAATGTAGTTTAACCATGAACATTCTCATGCATATGAATGTGTAAACCTTTTGTGAGTTGTGCTGTTTTCAGTGTACATAACGGCAAGGAGTTCCACGGGTTATTTTACACACTGTTTTAAGTATGTCCTTTAATAGTTTTAAATTTTCCATTTCCCTGGCATTCCTCTTTGAAATTGTGAAAAAAGGGTAAATAAAGTGCCTGATTGGCCTTCTCCATGCTAATCATTGTCTTATATCCATCCCTTGTTTCTTTTTTAAATCTAACTGACCTAGTCCTAGTCTTTTCAGTCTGTTCTCTCATGGAAGCTTTTTCATACCTATAAATCATTTTCACTGTCTGTCTTTCATACCTTTTCTATTTCTGCTATTCTTGTTTGAGATGGGGCATCTCAGAACTGAGCACTGTTTTCAAGATGACAATGTAATATCAATGTACATAAGGACATAGTTTAACAGTTGGGTCTACAAGGTTTTACCAGTTGCTAAACTGCTTTTGCTGTTAAGACAGGGGAACGGCTGGAGGTAACACATCCAGAACTACCCCTTGCACCTAGAACCGGGTGTCCACTACACTAAAGTATTCCCCGAGTTTGTTTAACATTATCAATTATAGTATTTAAGTAACTTTGACAAACTGTTTCATTGTTTAGTTTAATCTTACTATTAATCTTTTTTTCCATCTAGTTAACCAAAGAAGGGCAAGTTTAGACTAAATTGTTTATTTTAAGTAATACTAGCGAAAATACCCGGTGTTGCTCGGGTCAGTCGGAGGTGGGGAGGGGGCAGACAGCTGAGCGAGTGCGGGGTCCGTTGGATGGGGGAGAGAGCAAACCTGACACCCCCACCTCACCCCCCCCCGACCAAACTCGACACCCCCGCCTCACTTACCCCTCGACCAACCCCGACTCACATTTTCACCCCCCCCACCCAAACCCAACACCCCACCTCTCCCCCCTACCAACCTCCACACCCCCTGACCAACCCCCACACCTCACCCCCCGTAGACCAAACCTGACACACCCACCTCACTTCCCCCCCAACCAAACCCGACACCCCTACCTACCACCACAAACAAACCCGACACCCACACCTCACTTACCCCTCGACCAACCCCGACCCCCCTCCTCATCCCCCCAACCAAACCCAACCCCCCCACCTTACCCCCACCACCAAACCCAACACCCCCTGACCAACCCCAACCCCCACACCTCACTCCTCACCCACCCAGACACCTTCCCTCCCCCCCCAGACCAAACCAGACACCCCCGGCTCACTTACCCCCCCGACCAAACCCGACACCCCCACCTCACCCCCCCCGACCAAATCCGACACCCCCACCTCACTTACCCTCCGACCAAACCCAACTCGGGTCCGTCGCAGGTGGGGAGGGGGCAGAGAGCTGAGAGATTCCGGGGTCCGTCGGAGGGGGGAGAGGGCAGAGAGCTGAGGGATTCCGGAGTCTGTCGGAGAGGGGAGGGGGCAGAGAGCTGAGGGATTCTGGGGTTCCGTCAGAGGGGGGAGAGAGCTGAGGGATTCCGGGGTTCTGTTGGAGGGGGGAGGGGGCAGAGAGCTGAGCGAGTGCGGTGTCTGTTGGAGGGGGAATTAAGACATCATAACTATGTCACAGAGAACAGCAGCTGCCCAGCTGATGTGATTGGCCTTTAAAGAATTTCACCCCTGGGGGGCGTCAGAGGTGAGATTTGAAAAATTTTCGACTCTTACGGTCATTAGGACCCTAAGACCTCTAAGTGTACCAAATTTCAAGTCTCTAGCTCAAACGGTGTGGAAGGAGTAAGCATACACCCATACATACACGCACGCACGCATACACCATTTGACTTTTATATATATAGATTGCAGTGGTCAATCTCAAATCATTTTCCCCCTTTATGATTTTGTTCAAGTATTTGTAGAGTGCGACGGTAGCCACACTGGACCTTGTTTAAGCTATTGAAATGTTTGTCTTCAGACTTCATATAGTTCTGTCCTTTTACTGTTGCTATTCTTTAGCTTCTCTTTCATCACTGTTCATTTTTATAGTGATGTGCCCAGAGTTGTGCACAGTAAGTAAGGCCTCATAGCATCTATGAGGAGAGAAATGATTAGCTTTAGTCCTTTATGGAATTTTTTCTGCCTTCCCTCTTGTTCACTTCTCCTTTTTGATTAGTGTATTATTTTAGCATAATTTGTTACCTTTCTGCTTCAACCTCTCACTGTGAGCTCACATTTATCATCCTTTTTTTCTGTATTGCTGTTATCCAGTCATTCATTTTTAAATATTTGTCTATTTCTCTAATATTGCATTTTTCTATATTAAATTATTTTCCTGTCCTCTGTGGTACCAACAACCCCTCTTCCCTAATTTATATGTAACCAGGAAAATAATTTATATCGATTTAAAAAAAAAAGAGAGAGAGAGACTGGTAGAGGGAATTTAGAAAGCATACGTAATCTGGCAGTCCTAGCAGAAGCTAAACTTTCCATTTCCCCACCATGAGGAATTTTCAAATTTGAAATGAACAATTGTGTTTAGTTGTTTGGGTTTTATCTTACCTCAGTGTTTAAAATAAGTTTGAACTCTTACCATTAAAGGGAGCATATTTAGGTCAGACTGACCTCCATTTGGGATCAGACTTTTTTCCTTCCAGACCTCTGTCTCTCTCTCTATATTTTTCTAAAAGGATGAAACTAAGATTACTAGGTAGAACCACTTAAATAATGCAAAGAAGTAACCAAGCTAATTAATCCATAAGGTTTTGGTGAATTAATAACAATAATAATGTTCAGATATACTTTACTTCACTTGGTAATTCATACGTATCATTTTTTTTAAACTGTCTTAAGCGTGTCATACTACAAACAATGTTTGCATAACAGTTACCACCTCAAAACAAATGAAAATTTGACTGCATGATTTGAATTGGCCTAGATATAGTCACTGTTGAGATTTTCTCTTTTCTAGCCATTTGGATTAAATAAAAGTACATGGTCTGTTATATTACTGATTTTTCTTCCCTACAACTTTTATGCATATTGATAAGTTCAACCTATTTTGCAAACAGTTACTAATGCTATAATGCATTTTCCCATATCTCCCATCTCAAATTTTTACCGTTATTGATTGAAGATTCAATTGAGAAATGTGTTTAGAACCCTGCTTTCTGTGGTAATCATAGAAGTCAGTGGGAAGACAAGAAAATTGTATTGAAAGAAATTGTGTGCATGTGTGTTTTGTGTTTCAGCATAGATTATTTCTGCCAAAATAATAGCTGTCATTTTGTTCTTGTTATATTAGTGGCCTGTATCTCACTACTACCCCTTTTTGCCTTGGGTTTGCTTTTGTCCATTTGTCTATTTGTAAGTAGAAAGAATGTTTTGAAGTGCCATAATTTGCAGAATTTATTATGCTAATAAAATCAATATTTTGTTATCTATTTAAATTAAGACGTCCAAGATGGTGACCCCACTCCACCTTCGTATCAAAGCTTGCAGACCTTAACATTTGGTGACTTTGAAACTTGAGTTCTGCTTAGTATTTCGTGTCATGCCCATCATGGGAAGAAAAAGATGGAAAATGTATACGCTGAGCCTATAGGACTTCCTGCGGTGCTTATTAATCCTTTATGGATCATTTGAAATGTTTCTAGTTTATTTAAGCTTTGCTGCTTGTATCAGATTGTTCCTGCAAAAAAAGAAAAAATGATCATGCTTTGAATTTTTAAAAATGTGATCTCACTTTCAAGCAAAAGCACTTTTATGCTCCATTAGAGCTGAATTTGCCAAACTCTTACATCGCATTAACACAAGCTTTACTGGATAGATAAATGTGTTGTTCAAAGACTGACTTGAACTTTACCAAACTGCATATTAAGATTGTGTCTTTTAATAATTTTATGTCTTGAATGCTTTCTCCCTGTAAACAGAAAAGAGAAACAAAAATATGTTATGTAGTTCTTATTTTAAAAATAGTTTTAAACTTCGCTTAGGAGAGGTGCTAGTATAAATTATGAAGCTAAAGTTTATTTGAAGATTGCAGTAAAATAATTAGGCTAAATGTATCCGTGTTTTTCACAGGAGGCATACCTCAGAGAAGTGTTTACAGAATTGAAGTTTTGTTTCTTTATATTTTGTTAGCATTTTTACAGTAGGTGATGTAGTCATTCCATAGTTGAATTATGAGTTCCATCATCTTAAGAGTTGTGGTTAAAAGATTTGTTGTCAGAAGCTGAAAAATTTCTAGTAATTCATCTGGATAGCAAGTTAAGGACCAGATCCTGCAGTGGGATCCAGTAGCACCGACTGGAGCACTTGCATGGAGTCCCATTGAGTTCAATGGACTCCACATGGGCTTGAGCTAGCAAATCTTGATCTGCTTCGGGATCAATCGAAGTGAGGATGTGCCTGGATAAAGTATTTTCATGTAATGGATATAGGGTTCTTTTCTTTCCTCCTTTGCTTTTGTTTACTTAGTACACTTAACACTTTTTTCCTCTCTCTTTTGCTATACATTTTCTATACCACAATTTGTTTTTTATACTTTTTGCAATAGGGTAGACTTAGTTTTTAATTCATGAAAAGCCTATCTCAAGTGAAGTCATACTAACTGTTAAATCTTTATGGTTATATTTCTCTAACTCCTATAATTTTGTATGTGGTTTGTAACATATTAAATAGATTATTTTAAAAATAGTATCAATGTGAAGTAAAACTTTTTTTTAATGTGTATATTCTTTTGCATGTCACTGCCAGAGTAACAGAGGACCTCACTGAGACTAAGTAATTTATCTTTAGAACAGGGAAATATAGAAAAGGGAAATATCTCCATTTTACAGATGAGGAAAATTGAGACAATAATTTTTACAAAGAAGTCTGTGACAGACACTGACTCCCAATCCCAATACCTTACCCACTAGACCTTCCTTCCTTTTAAACTAGCCGCAGGGTTTTTTAAATCAAGCTTTCAGAACACTTGATAATAATGGAAAGAGTCAAAAATATTTTTTACGGTGGAAAAAAGTTGAAAATGATGCCTCCATAGGAAAATAGAGAAACTTCAATCAGTGAAAGGAGTGAAGAAAGTACACCACTTGTATTAAAGAAGTGCCACCACTTATTCTAACTTTTCTCAAATTTCCATTTCATATCAGTAATGGAATCTTGAAAATAATTTGGAGTATCATATGGGTTCTCCTGAAAACTTATACTGATCAATCCATGAAATAAAGTTTTGTGCAGGTTTCATCTTTCTTTGGTGCTTTCTATAAAACCAAACTTATTCTGTTCACAACAGTTGTTTAACTCTCATAATTGAAATCAATTGTTGCCAAATGGGCTAAAGCTACATTTTCAAAAAACGTACAATAGCCACAGTATAACATCCTCTACCTGGGCTAAAGCATTTTTTTGGGTACTCTTTATTCAAGCTTTATTTGCCCAGTATAAACAAAATAGAAACTTGACTTCTTACAGAACAGAAAAGCTCTAGTTTAAGATAGAAATAACTTGTCTCTGTGTTTCAAGAAGAAGATTTAATCTGCAACTAGTGCCATTTTGTCCTATGCTTTGAAAAAGATAGTAGATATCTGGAGATCAAGAAATGATAGTGGATGGCTTTGCTTCAGTCCATTTGAAAATGCTATTACATGATTTGGTTTCATCCATACAGGTTGATGCAAACCATATTTACCTATTGTTAAACTAAGTTGTTTTGGTTATGAATATGTGGCCTTTGTATTTTGAAGCATGGAGCACACAGCAGGCAGTTGATTGGGGCTCAGCTGAACCTTGCATCTGTTCCTGCCACACTGACAGTGTCTTGTATATTACTTCTTACAAAACTCTAAGGGCCTTACGGCTGTTTAGGGCCCAGAAACCTGTCACTCTAGTAACTTTTCCACACGTCAGAGCAACCTTTTATTAAGCTTTTTATACGCCACCTGTAATATAAGGTTGCCTGACAGTTCCCATTGCAAGTCCCTGTTCTCAGTTAATTTTTCCATGCAACAGACTTGTAGAGTTTGGTAGCTAAGTTTTCTGAAGATTCTGCCTGTACCAAGGGTGGGAGTGGTCACCCAGCTCCAGTCTGCAATTGAAGTGGGCTTGCATAATTCAATCATTAAGTGGGGAATGTGCTTCATCACTGGGGCTCCAGAACTTCTGCTGCAATAACAATTGCTGTTCTGGATGCTATGGGTTGCTGTGCTGCTAGGTGCCAGAACGGAAAGTGAGCAACTGGTCTCTCCTGTATTCTCAATGCTCACCATGCTGATTTCTGAGCATCGTGGAGGAGGAGGAGAAAGCCAGCTGACTCAATTGTAAGGTGGAAAAGAGCCCCAGAACCCTCCAGGATGGGGACTGGGCAGGAGCAGATGGAATCAGAAGATAGGAGGCCTAGGAGCCAGGTGGGAAAAGCACAGGGGATGTGGAGGTGGAGGGAATATGGGAAGGCACCAGACAAATGATAAGAGATGGAGGGGGATATCAGGGGTCTGGGTGAGGTGGAGGATATGTGCAAGAGGACAGAGAAGGGTCTGTAACCAATAGAGAACCACCACACTACAGAACTGGGACTTGTACTTTTTATTCCAGCATTTTGACATTCCTTTGCTATCTATCAAATAGCTGTGTGGGGGTGGGCAGGAGGAAGCAAAATATCTCCACCACTTCTTTTGAAATGTCCACATCAAAGATGACAGCCTTCTACTGCTAGTAGCTCAAGTGGTAGAGGATTGTTCTGAGGAGCTATTGATTTACGTGGGTGGGTCAGTATGTTTCCCCATACTGAAACTTTTTTGTTTTTTTCAATAGTTAAGATTTTCGTGTTTGACTCAGGGCATTACATTTAAAAAGTGTTAATGTTTAGATTACAAAGTCAAACACTCAAAATTTTGAAATACCACAATTAAGGCTTCCTGTGTAACCTTAATTCAACCCCTTGTATGTGCATTATGATGTAGTCTTTGATTACAAGATACTTTTTTTCCATAGTACCCCATTATTTAGTGAATGAATAAGTTATTCAGTATTTATTTTTATTTTGATCCTTATCCCTGTGACAGGTTGACTGAGGTAATATGTTTTATTGGGACCACCATCTGTTGGTGAAAAAGACAACACTGCAAAGAATATTTTATCCTTATTCAATGTGTATGTCTTTGTATTATTTACTATGTCCATCCACATTCTGAACTGAATGCAGAATTATTAATTTCCTTGTATGTTTTTATGCTAATGTCAGCTTACATTTATTAACATTTTTAAAGAAATGTCTTCATAACACATCTATGTGGTGAGGTGGTAATGGTATCCCTATTTTACACATGCGAAACTGAAGTGCAGAGAGGTTATAGCTTAAAATCTCAAGGCGTGTGTACTAATTTTGAGTCCCCAATTTTGAGACATCTAGGGCCTAATATTTCAAAATACTTAATACTGTATAGTATTTCATATACTCAGAGCAGGATCCCACTGACCTCCATTGCAAATGGAACTGTTTGACACTTCTGAAAATCTGATCCTGAATGACCCCAGAAAATAAGGGGGACACTGGCCACTTGTGAAAATTCTGGTGTAAGTGACTTGACCAGGATCATGTAAGAACTCTGTCAGAGGCAACAGTAGAATCGGGTTCGTCACGGTGGCATTCCATTGCATTAACCATGAGACCATTGTGACTGAGTCAGACCAGACTGGTATAGGGGAGTGCTGGAAGGGAGGTATTTCAGCCTCAGGATGAGCAGATCCCTGTTCCCTGGATAACCAAACAAAGGCTACTCCAGGCTAATCAAGACACCTGGGGCCAATTAAGAAGCTCCTAGAAAGCAGCAGAAACATCTAGCCTGATTGGGACACCTGAAGCCAATCAGGGCTGAAACCAGTTAAAAACCCTCCCAATTAGTTAGGTGGGGGTGGATGTCAGAAGCTGTGGGAGAAAGTTATGCTGTTGGTGAGACTGAGTGGTAGACAACGTCTCATATGCAAGGAAGGAGGCCCTGAGGTAAGGGTGAAGTGGAGTTTGAAGAAGCAGGGATTGCTGTGGGGAAGTAGCCCAGGGAAGAGTATTGTGTTGTGTGGCTAACATGTCAGCCATTTTAGCTGATACTGTTACGGTCCCTGGGCTGGAGCCCGGAGCAGAGGGTGGGCCCGGGCTCCCCCTTTCTACCTCCCCTAACTAATCACTGAGATTGGGAGACAACAGAGACTGTGCTGGGAAGGTTGCTTCTCCTCACTGGCTTATGTTGAAAATGGCTCAGTAGGCTGTGACCTGGTCTCTAAAGAGAGAAGGGCTATGTGGAGGGTCACAGTGAGCCTCTGAGGCTAGCACAAACTGCCTGGAAGCGTGGGACCCACAGGGACGAGGCCAAAGCTTTGCCACACCATCATTTCACCTCCTGAATATTTTTGCCTCATTCACCTGCCAATTTCAGCAACAAATGACAGTGTCCTATAGATAGGCAACAACCTTGTTAACTACACAAACCTGATTAATTCCCACAGTTCAACCTGTGCACTGAATGAGATGAGGGTCTTGGGGGGAGGGGGGGGGGAGAAATAGCTGTTATCATGTAATTGAAAACCACATCACGAGGCATATGTATGATGGGACTATGGGCAACCTTAATTCTGGCATTTCCTAATTTTGAATGCTTAACTCTGCAACTTTGATAATGGTCTTTAACATTGTTTTTTGTGTGTAGTTATGTAAATATGGATATGGGGTGTTTAATATCAAAAGTGAAATGTTAGTGAATAGACATACCACTTTTTATATAATGGGATTATACATTTCACATTATTTTTAATTAGTTTTGTTTTATAACAAAGATTTAATTAACATGCACTGGTAGGCCCAATTTTTTCTTCTGTTTCATTATTTCTAATATTGATATATGAAATACTGCTGGTATTTGGAACTCTGTTTTTGATTCATTTAGGTGTTTAACCAGTACACTTATATTTTTCTGTAGTCTGATTTGACTGATTCTGTATTCAAATCCCATGTCCTTTTGGACTGACAACTCTAAGCAAAGGGAGTTGAGTGTCACCACGTTCTCAGAATCTAGCCCACAAGAAATGATCGCATAGATAGTGTAAAAATTACTCGTGCTTGGTGAGGAGGGGGATCTCCTCAACTCAATGTGTATGTGACTACCTAGCAAAGAACAGAATTTGTGATTTCATTAGTTACTATTTGGCGGTTAATCCACTAGTGAAGTATCAGAGGGGTAGCCGTGTTAGTCTGGATCTGCAAAAGCGACAGAGTCCTGTGGCACCTTATAGACTAACAGATGTATTGGAACATAAGCTTTCGTGAGATGCATGCAGTGGAAATTTCCAGAGGCAGGTATAAATATGCAGGCAAGAATCAGGCTATAGATAACGAGGTTAGTTCAATCAATTGATCTGGAGGTGTGAACACCAAGAGAGGAGAAACTGCTTTTGTAGTTGGAGAGCCATTCACAGTCTGTTTAATCCTGAGTTGATGGTGTCAGATTTGCAATTTTGCTCTGGATAAAACAAAGACTATCACAGTGCATCTTCCTCTAACCCAGATATTAGGTGAGTCTAACAGGAAATACTTGTTTGACAGCTTTCTTTCAAAGCAAATTAAAATAGTTATTTGAAGCTACTCACAGCTGATGAGAGATTGGGGACGCTGGATATACTCTCACTGGAGAGATATTAGTGAGCAAAGTGGGTAAGGTGAATGAAAGTGCTTTGCAAATTCAGCTTATCACATGGCTTTCACCACAAGTGAGTGTGTGTGTGTGTATATATATACACACACACACACACACACACAAACACACATTTATGGCATAAGTAGCGATCAGATCAGTGCTAAAAGAAAATCAAAGAACCATGTGATAATTTACAATTACCACATACTTTTGGCAACCTCACCAGCACTCTGTTCACAGGTTTAGCTCCTGTGGGATTTATCACATTCCAGATCTCTGAACAGCTTTGAACATGTGCTAGTTTTTTACACCCACCAGAAAAGGTTTGCCTTACATGAGTAATATGGTCATCCCATAAAACGTGTATGCTGCTCTACGTGGCTTCTCAACAGGTCCACAGCCTTTGCTTCCCTCATCCACAGCTCAGGTGGGGTAAGGGGATATGGAAATTCTCAGACCATCACGTTCCTTTTTAAAACTACCCAGCATCAGCTACCACTCAGAGCAAAGGATTAAGTTGAGTCTTTTAAGCCCTTCTATTATCCCAAACCAGATCTAGACTGATTTCCCCACCCAGTTGGCCTAGCCCCATAACCACCTATTCCTCTCTCAAAATGGGGAGAAGTTAGCAGTTTGAAGGCATAAACCTCCTCACATATTTAGCACTTAAACTGAATTTTGGGCAGCGGACTTTCTTTTCTCACTTCCTGTTTTATCACTAATTGTCTTTTCCCTTTGTTCCATCCTGTTTACCACTGCAACTCTTGAGCTGCCCAATCTCACTGTCTATGTCCGTTATGCTTCTCATCCTCTTTTCTTCTGTCTTTCCCTCTTTCTTGCTTCTTTATCTTCATTTTTGCCCTCCCATTAGTCATTCCTCTCGCTTCCTCATCTTGGCTTCCTCCCCCCAAAAAAACCAATCAAGTTTTTGTAATATAAGTAAACCATTTTTATTTTTTTTAATTTTTAAGACATAGAACTAACATAATGCTAACAAAAATGTTGGAAGGGCTACAGAATCTCATATTTCAGGGTTTAAGACATTTGTGTGTGGTGTGGCAGGGTGCTGGCCAGGAGTGCCTGAGCCAGCCCTGTGGGCCCTTTAAGAGGGAGCAGAAGCCTGCAAACCTCCCTTGCAGAGAAGGCTAATCAGCCACCTGGGCTGCAGGGCAATTAGCCTGGAGGGATTGCACCTGGCGGCAGCCTCAGGGGGATAAAAGGCTGCCAGGAAGGAAGCCCAGTGTGGTGGTGGTGGAATGGTAGTCTGGAGTGAGAGACGGAGCTGTAAGCTGTAGAACTGTAGAGCTGTGTTTAGAGCTGAACTGTATAGAGCTGATAGAGCTGTAAGCTGTAGCTGAACTATATAGAGTTGATAGAGCTGCAAGCTGAAGGACTGAACTGTATAAAGCTGTATATATTGGTGGTGGGGCCTGCACTGTGGAATAAAGAGCACTGTTTGGAGCAAAAGAAGGGTTCCTGCCTGTTCCTGAGGAGGGGTGAGAGAGCGGTCTGTCACAGTGGCAAGTCAGGTGTAAATGTATAGCTCTCTCTCGTGCCACTCCTAAAGGGCCATGTGGACCATAGTGTGCTCAGCACGAACTTTTAGTGCATGGTGACTGGGTCCACATGACCAGTTAGAGAGTGGCAACTTAGTTCACTACAGATTCACACCTTGGCCTGCCATGCATTAGGTTTCTGTGTAGGCAAACTTGTAACAGAGATTAGGATAAAACCTTTATCAGGGACGGATTATCCCACTTCCCCCAGCACAGGTTTTCCTGCCTCTTCTTCTGAAATATCTGGTGCCTGCGGCTGTCCGAGTCAGGGTATTGGACTAAGGGGACCCAGATCCCTGCGTCTGATCTAGTCTGACAATTTTTTATATTCCTTACAAGTCCTACAATAAAACAAGAGTTGAAAATTTGTGTAAACGTAGAAACAAAAATGTTGTAGTACATTATCAGATACAAATAACGTTGTGTACCTTATTTTGATTATTCTGAGCTATAACCAGGGTATATTGTGCAGTTTTGTGGAAGATAACTTTCAAGCATTATTTCAGCTTCAAATCCTTTCAAGTCCTCTGATAACACTTTCAGAAGTAAAGGCCATTTTATATATGTATATATATTATCCCCGCATGGATCAGTTACTGATTAAAAGATAGGAAACAGGGTAGGAATCAATGGTCAGTTTTCAGAATTGAGAGACACCCCCCTTTCCCTAGGGATCAGTGTTCAATGTATTTATAAATGAAAGAGCAGTAGATAGTGAGATGGCAAAGTTTGCAGATGATGCAGATTTGCTTGAGACAGTTAAATCCAAAGAGTTACAAAGAGATCTCCTAAAACTAGGTGACTGGGCAACAAAATGACAGATTAAATTCAATGTTGATAAATGCCAAGTAAATGCACATTGGAAAATGTAATCCTGGCTATACATACAAAATGATGGGGTCTAAATTGTCTGTACCGATCAAGAAAGAGATCTTGGAGTCATTGTGGATAATCGTCTAAAAACGTCCATTCAATGTGCAGCAGCAGTCAAAAATCTAACAGTGTTAGCAACCATTAGGAAAGGGATAGGTAATAAAACATCATAATGCCACTATATAAATCCATGGTACTCCCACACCTTGAATATTGCATGCTGTTTTGGTCACCCCATCTCAAAAAATATATATTAGAAATGGAAAAGGAAATAAAAATTATTTACGGGTATGGAACAGCTTCCATATGAAGTGGGATTAAAAAGGCTGGGACTGTTCATCTTGGAAAAAAGACAATTAAGGAAGGATATGACAGGGGTCTATAAAATCAAGACAGGAGTGGAGAAAGTGAATAAGGAAGTCTTATTTATCCCTTCACATAACACAAGAAGCAGGAGTCACCCAGTAAAATTAATAGGCAACAGGTTTATAACAAAGGGAAGTACTTCTTCAGACAACACACAGTCAGCCTGTGGAACATATTACCAGGTTATGTTGTGAAGGCCAAAACTATAGCTCTGTTCAAAAAAGAATTCATTAGAACTAAATAAGTTCATGGAGGATAGGTCCATCAGTGGCTATAGGCCAAGACAGTCAGGGATGCAACCTCATGCTCTGGTTATCCCTAAGCCTCTGACTGCAGATGCTGTGACTGGATGACAGGGTGTGGATCATTTGATGATTGCCTGTTCTGTTCATTCCCTTTGAAACACCTGGGAATGAGAATGGGCTAGATGGTCCATTGGTCTGTCTCAGTATGGCTGTTCTTATGTTCTTAGCCATATATTATTATATATAACAGCATATTGTACTTGCTTAGGGCCATGGCACAGGGTTGTGTGAAGCAGTTAGTGCCTGTGACCACTACTACTATTCTACTACTATTGTCACTGGTCCCAGCAGCCTCATTTCAAGGAAAAGGAGGCTGTGTGTGTAAGTCCTCCCTACTGGTACATAGCCTCTCCCCTGACATGACCCTTGCAGTACATCTGAATGATACCAACTAGTAATTGGGCTCTGGTGTACCCAGACTAATTCTTCAAGTGATGTCATGGTAGCATGAGGCCCAAAAGGTGTAACAAGCAAGTCCATCAGCATGTGAAATATGTCGTCCTATTTACTAACCCATATGCCCCCAGCTACTAGTTTGGTAGGGAAGATGACAACGGTTTCTGTGTGGAGGAGAGTGCTCTGACGTAGCAAAAGTGGATGCAGGAATAACAGTTGTCTGTTTCTAGAGAGGACTCTTGCAATGAATCCGTTTCAGCAGTTATAGATTGCATCCATCCCGGCCATTCGTCGGAAAATGCATGCCACTGGATTTCAGGAGAATGGGTGAGTGTGTGTGGATAGTGGGATGCATGCCCTCAACACTGAAAATAGCTTGTGTGTTCTGGGGATGGAGGAAAGTCCTACAGTGAGGGGCGAGTGGTGAAGTGACAGGCATGGGGACATTGGCAATTATAGTGGCAGATCTGCATGTAGGCAGCCCATGATGTTGATTTCTTGGTACCATTCCTGAAGATGTTTTGGCAACATCCTGGACACTTAAGCAGCCATTTTCAGGATTACGCTACTCGCCCTGTTTAGGGAAAGGGCTAGAAAAAGTGCCCTGAAAATTGTCTGTTTCCATAGAATCTGGCCTGACCACCGTATCTGTAAGGCCATGCACCTGTGCAGTCAGAAAATGAGCAAACTGACCATCACACTAGCATTGTGTTGCTTCCTATCTCTAATGGTATTAAGCAAGGCTGCATAATTGGTCCAGTCCCGCTAAGTCTCTTCTATGCAGCAATACTTGATGAGACCTGAATTCCAGAATCAGGATATGTTTCCAGTCCTCTGGAAAATTATTCCACCTGAACGGGTCGCAGTCTTCTATGAAAGTGTTTGAGGTGATTGTTCATGAGCTGCTGTATGCGGGTGACTGTGCTCTAGATGCACATACTCAAGAAGAGATACAATTGATTATGGACAGATTCACAGAGCCCGTAAAAAGGTACAGGCTGGCAATCAAACTTAAAAAGACAGAAGTCGTGTATCAACCTACGTCAGAAAAATCCTCAATGAAACCAAATGTCACCATTTATGACATCTGCATGCCATACTCTCCATCAGATGTCAGGATAAAGTTATCAATAATGAGATTCTGGAACACAGCCACTCTACAGGGATTGAATCCAATCTCATCACATCACAGTTCTCCTTGGAGTGCTTGCACATGTCCATTCCAATATAGATGTGTGCGTGCTCTGAGCACAGTTGCCAGAATTTTTCCCCTAGCAGTATCCTTTGGGTCAGCTCCATGCTCATAGTGCTGGTATAAACAGCCCTGTCGACCCCACTCCCTTTCAGTTCCTTCTGACTCCCTGTGACAGTTGCTAGAACCCCTCATTGCTCAGACAGTTCACCTCCTACTGGTTTTCCCCCTTTTTTGTGTAAATAGTTCTTGTTCTTTAATAGTTAGAAATTAGTTGTCAGTTTTTTAGTAGGTTTTAGGTTTTAGCTGGTTTCCGACATCTCCATGCTTAATTAGCAGGTCACCCACTTCCTCAGTGCAGGGGGCATGCCTCAGATGCGGGTTTCAAGCTGTCCGCCTCCTGAGGTAAGTCTGTGCCTTTGAGCAACCCACACTTCGGCTGCCTCCAGTGCTTGGGGGGAGCTTGTAGAAAAGACTGCTGCCAAATCTGCAGAGACTTTAGATCCTGAACCAAGGACCACCGAGCTGCACAACTGAAGGTCGCCTCATGGAGGCAACCTTAAGACCAACCTTGGAGTTGTGCTCAGACTCCTCGCTGAGCGCCTCAGCCTCGGTGCACAGAGCTTCTCCAATGACTTGTGAATCCCAGAACTGATTTTCTTCCCTGGTGCTAAAGAAAAAGCACTGCACGCACCAAGAAAAGAGCTGGTGCCAAAGGCAAAAGAAGACCAGGACATAGCCAGATAGGTATCGGGCCCTTCTTCATCTCTGGAACCTTATCATAGAGTGCTTGCAACTCCAGTGCTGCTTCAAGCTCCTCTGATGCCTGCAGAGGAGCCACCTCCTCAGGGCAGACAGCATACCTGCATACCAGCAGCATACCGCAGTTCATCGGACTCGGAGGTAGGATTATATTCCCCTCGTCAGCATGGCCAATGTCGCTGCTCCCCAGGCTGTCTCCCCCAAGTTCAGCACTATCTCCAGACCTTTGGCCATTGGGTCCATTGGGGCTGGCAGCTATACAGTGGCCCTTTTGGAATCTTTGGGGGTTTCCCCACCATGGGGCACCCCCTCAAGGTGCCCCTATTCCATTGTCTTGGAGGCTAGGGCACCCCCAGTCCCATGCCGAGAGATTACAGATCTGGACTCTGGTACTGAGCATGCCACTGAATCTTAGGAGAAAGCCCTGCAGGCTCCTTCAGATCCTGGAGACCCAACGGAGGCTCCTCAGCCCATTTTAGCCTTCTCCATCCTTCTCTCCAGACTAGGCAATAGTAACACCAGGGATCTCCCTGCCACAAGACAACACAAGGCTTACCAGGACTTCGTAAAGCAGGTAGCCTCAAATGTGGGAGTGCAAACGGAAGTGGTCAAGGAGGCATCACAGTCTTAGACATTTTGTCATCACCGGGCCCCTCTAGAGTGGCCCTACCACTGAATGAAGCCATTATGGATCGGATCAAGGCCTTGTGGCGAACCCCTGCCTCCCTCCCTCTGACAGCAAAGCACATAGCTGCAAGTATTTTGTACGAGACAAAGGGTATGAATTCTGCATTGTTCATTCCATCAGCCTTGAGGCATCCTGTCTGCCAGAAGCACAGAACCAGCTGGCAGATCACCTGAGCAGGTTTTTCTCATGAGTGGTTTCTCTGGCCAGACATGGTGAAGGATATCCTCCAACAGTTGGGGACTCCCCTAATAGTCCTGTTTGCCACCCTCAGCAGCAGGAAATGCCACTAGTTTTGCTCCTTAAAAGGTCACAGCCTGCGGTGTCTCAGAGACACATCTGTTGCCATGGATAAAGCACCTGTATTACGCATTTTCCCCATCCCACTGATGATCCACAAGGTTCTGATGAAAAGGAATGAGCTTGCTCAGAGCAAGTCCATAAGCTCCTACTGGGCAGAAAAAAGTGGTCCTCCATGCCTGCTTATGTTTCAAGACAGTTCTACATCTGAACTCCATTGTCTCCCAATGATAAATTCCACCCGTGTAGTCATCTCTGCAGCTCATCTTTGAATAGCTGTTAGAGCTGAAACAACAAGATTTACCCCTCTCGTCAAGTTCACCTAGCAGCCATTTCTGCCTTTCATCCTAAGGTGGACAGTCAGTTGTCTTTTCACGGGAGATGGTGATCCATTTTCTCAAAGGCCTGGAAAGGGTATACTTGCAGGTTAAAGTTCCCATCCCTTCCTGAGACCTGAATCTCATCCTATCTAAGCCTATGGGGTGCCTGTTAGTCACTAGCAATGTGTTCATTGTTACACCTTTCCTGGAAAGTGGCCTTCCTGCTAGCTATCATTTCAGCTAGAAGAGTTTGAGATCTGGACCTTTACATCAGAGCCCCCATATACGGTCGTCTTCGAGGAAAAAGTCCACTTGCGATGACACCTGTTGGTCCTTCCATAGGTGGTCTCACACTTCCATTGCAGTCAAGCAATCTTCCTTCCAGTTTTCTACTTTAAGCCACATGCAATTAGTATGGAAAAGACTGCCATTTGTGCATTGGTCTTTTTAGTCAGTCATACTCATAAGACGTAATACCGTTGCCCATGTCCCCTTTGGTCACAAGGACAACTACTACTGAGTGAGCACCAATTACATAAAAAAAATGAGTGCCCCTAACACAAAGACTTTACAATTGAAGTATATTATAGAGGCACCAATAGTGGCTAGATAGCTATGTTTTTGCACAAAAAAAACAGGTATTTATGAAAAATACAGCGTATCCGCTCCAACTTATAATGCTTGTTTTTGGAGTGTGGCATGTATTTTCTGTGGATATGCAAGTTGATCCATTAGTATAGGAGCTAAAAATAATTTTAAAATGGGTCCTTTAAGAAAGTATCAGACCTTATTTTCATCAGAATGCAAGAATACCACAGTCCTAAAACTTCACAGATAATTAAAATTCACGTGAATTTTAATTATAGGCTACATTTGAAGAATTGCTTTTAGGATTAATGGTAATTTTTCTCTATTTTTCTTTATCATTGAAAATTCTGCTTCATCAGAGGCTGGCAAATCTTCAGAGAATTCTACAAAGATCTTCTCTCATTCAAAATGGCTGCCATTTCTTTTGTTCATAACAGAACAGCAACCACAAGTTTCCCTGAGTTAAGATGTCATTCTTAAAATAGTCAGCACTTCTCATTGTTTTCAGTAGGATGCAGTGTTGCCAACTCACAATTTTTGAGTGGGATTGGGACGGGAAACTGGGAGTGGTGAAGAGACCACCAAGAAGAGTCGGTGCCCAGAAGAGCACATTCCTCTTCGGAGTCTGGAATAGAATCCCAAGATACTGAGTCTCACTAATCCTCTGCTGTCATCAAATATCTGTAACAGTTACTGGCAAAGTATGTCCTATCCCAGTCTTGTGTTGGTCCATGTAGAGGATGACAATCTCCTATTGTCGGTTACTCCAGTGGCTCAGGTAGCAGAAATCTGTGGTGGCGGCTCTAAAGGTTCCAAACCTGTTTGTGACCTATGCAGTATCAGTTCCATGCCAAGGGATGGGATTTGTTTTATCAGTTTGCTCTTTTAAAAACCTAAGAAACTATACAGAGAAAATCTACCTGGCAAGGATGCACAGTCAAACACTCAGAAGTTAGACAATGCCAGAATTAAAACTATCTGTGCATCCTTAATTTCAGCCCGTTGTGCATATTTGCAACTACTCTTGTCGGTTCATTGTCACAGTAAACAATGTTTTTGCATACAACTTCTGCAGCAGTAATATTTAGTGGATTTATTTTGAACAATAACCGTAACGTACCACATGTTATACTTTTTAAGCAAATAATTTTTCCTAAATACAATTTACCCTGTATATTTATAATTTTGTTTACCAAAATGTAATTTTTTATATGTAGTCTCTTGTAGAAGTAATAAAACGATCTGTACTTTAACAATAGTTTCCTTAGCAGTTGTTATGGAAATATTTAAATAATGGTGATACAGAATATATTAATAGAAGTGTGTTGTAATACAAAAATATTCCAGAAGAATCCACACAACGTGGTAATTGTAAGAATAAGTTTTCTTTGTGAGTAGTAAGGGGTTTAAATCATAACTTCATTTTAGCTTTCACACTTACCTAACCCTGCTAGTGAGAGCAGGAGTTTACTGAAATGCTAAATAGTTTACTTAATTATTTGCTACAGAACAGCTGCTAATATCAGAAAAATGCCATCTCATCATTAGGCCTGTTGTGTTCAAAAAAAGCAGACAAGATGACTGTAGCTACCCTGTCTGCTTTGGCTCTCTCTCTCTCTCTCTCTCTCTCTCTCTCTCTCTGATTTCAGTGTAATGAAGAGCAGGAGAACAATATTCTGTAATTAAGGATTCCATTAAGTTAAAGAAAAGAGCAAATGGGGTTGTTTGTTCTCCTAGCTGAAAAAATTTGTCTGTGGTGAGGGTTAGTGGTAGTAGTGTAGGGAGAAGAGAGGTGGGTGGAGAGACTAAGTCAGGGCTGTTTGTTGAATATACTGTTAAGGACTGTTACCATCCTAATTAATCAAGTTAGAAATTACAGCTGTAGTCGGTTTCCCCCCAATTCTTCTTATCAATTTTCTTCTCTTTTGAGACAAAGCAAATATAAATTTTGTGTTCATTTGTCATTCGTTCTTTGACTTCAGCATCTCTGAAAATAACAATGTAGCACAAAAGACCAGTATTTACCTAGTTGTAATGTGGGTTGCCATGGTGTTTTGCAAATTATTGCAATTATGTTCACCATGCGAGTCGCCCTTGGTAACTGGCGAAAAAACTGATAATCCTGTTTTGAACAAAAGGTCAAATTGCTGAATAGAAAGTCTTGATTAACTAAAAGATGTACAAAGTGGAATTATTTCCTACCATTCAGAAATAGTTCTTGATCGGGTTTGGGGGAGGGGGTGAGTAAGTACATCTGATTACTGAAGTACAAAGCATTGAAAGGATGTTGTCTTGAGCCTTTCATGTAGTCTTAATGGTGGCTTTTTTGTCAAATTTACCCATTTGCGGCACTGAAAGAGGCAGCTGCATTTAAGCTGGAGAGATGGTGCTTTTTCAAGAGTTCAGTGCATGGAAAGTTCTCAGCAGTATCTGCAGTTTACTATTAGACCCTGGTCTATTAAAACTGATGTACTGCATTTGAGCCCATTGCTCTTGGTGCTTGTAAAACCCTCTGACTGATGATCTAATAAAGTGCTCTTACCGGACAATCTCTGATCAGATACTTAAAAAAAAAAAAAAATCACAAGCTTTGGAATGGAGTTGATAGAAACAAATGGCTGTTCTGAAAAGTTTGTGGCCTTGTAATCTGTGTCGAGGAAATTTGTATTACTATGCTTTTGTTTCTAACAAAATTTCTGATTTTAAACTGCAAATATAACTACTGCTGAAGCTGTCTTTACTTTAATTTTATAGATATTATTTGTGAAGACTAAAAGTATCAACTTTTTACCAGTCTACAATAATTACTTACATTGGTATTAATAAGACCCTCTTCTCACCATCCTACTCAAAGCCTGTGACTTCTCCATCTTTTAGTCCGAAGAATTACCCTTTTTTGGGGGGGGGGGGAGGACAGGAATTGAGATTGCCTCTTCCCCTCGACCTCCCATCCCCCTCCTTTTTTAAAAAAATAACTACCTGGAAATTAATGCTCAGAACTTTGTAGAGGCTTGTGTGAGAGTGGCATGAAAGCAAAGTGTGAACCTTAACAAGTTTGTGGGTTTGCATTCTGCATCACCTAGCAACCCCCTGGCTCAGCTAGCTCTCTTGTCTGCCCTTAGTCCTGTTTGCAGACTATTCAAACTGCTCTTCGAAACCACGAAAGATATTCAGTTTCATTAGTGCCATTCTCAAGGAGAAAATAATTAAACTTAAATGAACAAACATTGCTTAGTGATGCTTTAAATGATTCCGGTTTTAAGATGACCAGGCTGAGACTCTATCATTACCATTTATACCAGTAAGCACTTCTCAACTTGGAGAACTACACATAAATGTACAAGTGTATGTATAACTTTTAAACCTTCATAAACATAAATTCCTTCAGTATTCAGTATCACAGATTTTATTTGTAGCATTTACCTTCACATTTTTTCTTTTCTCCTTTATTTATGCAACTGAAATAGTTATGCGTGCTTGAGCTGACACACATATTTATTACCATATAGGTGGGAAATCAGACCTTCGTTGTACCTTTGATATTACATTTAAAAAAAAATGTTTACATGTTATATTTATTTAGCTTCTGCAAAACAGTATAACAGGAAAAGTTTTGTCATTCAATAGACTGTGGAAAGGGAAAATACTTTTAGTTTCTTAGCTAAAGTGGAGTCATAGCTCCAATGAAGTCTTGAATTCTTATTATTTGTTAGATTCTCTAGCATGTACAATACATGGCTGGACTGTGTGAGCTTTTTGTGCTTTGTTGGCAGTTGACAGACAAAGCAAAATTATTCCTGAAGCAAGGAACTGTACTTAGTTGTGACCTATTATAGCCTAAGAATTCAGTTTGCTTTGAGTTGGATGAATAGGAAGAGTATTTTACAGAATAGACTTGAATATACTACTAGAGGTTTTAGCTGTCTATACAGAAATACATATACATCCTCCACTGAGCCTTTTTTCAAATGTAATTTTCCATATATAGTCATTTTAAGTATAATTTCCCCCAGTTGCTTGCATTGAGCCAAATTCAACTGCTTTGGTATTGTCCAAAGGTGGTAAAATAAAATTGTTGGTGATCGTTGGCTTTCTTTGTATACTGTATGGCAGGCTATGAAGGCTTGTGTGCTACTTTTTTAATGTTTAATGTTCTTTAAGTTCATCATCTTGTGCTTAGGCCCTGCTTGCAAATTAAGATCACAAGGTTGAAGTACTGGCCTTGATGTGAAGCAATGGAGAACACACTTGTTAATGTATTATATTATATACCACTGTTAGGGTTGGAATTTGTTCACAGGTAGTGTTATTTCATGTGTTCACATGAGGACCGCTGTTTGCATCTAACCTATCATAAGGATTTGGAGTGGTCCATTATCTTTTCAGTAGACTGATGGCACAAATGCGAAGATCAATAAATTTCAAATAACTTGTATGAAATGACATGTGATGTATGTTTAGAGATGTCATACTTTTAAATGTTATTAAAAATTGATTTTTAAATTCTTACATTGACCTGCAAGGTATTTTCCACTTCTGTTGCGTTTGATAATTTTGTTAGAAGTATTTCTGCGCTAACTTCAGTTTTTTCTAAAAAAAAATAAAAAATCTTTCTTTGTTCCTTCATTTCCTGCTTCAGCACTTCTCTGAGCTTTAATAATCAGGCAGGCATGACATGTTGCTATGTAGAAGGTTTATTTTGAAAATCAAAGTAATGTTTTTTTGGTAGTGAGTTCCCATTAGAGATTTTGGGGGGTTCTTTCCCAGTTTTGGGTACAAATTTGAATCAGAAAATAATAGATGTTCTGTTTTTCTTTGAAAATCCTAAATCACAATACGCCATTCTTTAAAAAAAAAAAAAAAAAAAAAGCCATGAACCTTCACTGCATAGCCTAAAAATAGGCACGTATTTTATTTTGTGATTTGCTTTGTGGTGAGAGAGTGATTTGTTGCTGACAGACCCCCAGGTATTCAATCAATAAATAGAGGCACTTACCAAGTGCTGAGTAATACAGGAGTTCCTAAAACTTACATTGGGGGTGGGGTGGGGGTGGAGCTTTGTTGCACAGCCAAACTCTGGTACCTTTTGAGTCCATGGCAAATGTCAACAGATTTAAAAGGGTACAAGATTTGGACCTGGGTATTGACTGTTCTGGGGCAGAGTGGATGGATGCCAAGGGAAAGCTGTCCTGTTGCACTAATCCTGGGATCTGTACACCATTTCAGTTCCCCAATATAGTTTGAGATACTTTAAATTATACTGCCTGCAAGTGGCCCCAAGGGGCAATTACAGTAACTGGGAATTGCTAGGGCAATGAAAACGTTGGCTAATGCCTCCTTTTTCCCAGCGACATCCCTAAACATCAGCAGGTTATGGAGAATGGGACATGGGAGGAGTTATACCAGCTTTATGGCGCTGAAATATCCCCCTGTATTGTGATGTCACTGTGTAGCTGCACCTGTATTCTTCCATCTGCAGTCCACTGTAGGCATACGCAGTCAGGTCTCCACGCATCACCTGTCTCTGAGTGGGGATCATTGTCCCACTCTCTTCTGATTAGGGATTTTAAGTGTGTACATTCCCTGCCATTCACTGTGATAGCCCCTTCACGCCAAGCTGCCTGAAAGCCAGCCCCTGTGCATTGCTCTCCGAGCATAATACAAGTTACCACTCAGCTCTTTCTAAACTAACACATTTATTCATACAGTAAAAGCATAGAAAAAAACATATAAAAACAGATTTAAACCCATACTAAACATTCCAGAAAGCACCCATCTTCCATATGGTAGGCCAATATCCCTTCCAACACTTCAACAAGGTTTGGGGTCTCCCCTTGAAAATGACTCTGTCCTAAATGAAGGCAAGCTCATCCATTAATACTGGTGGTTTTCAACCTTTTTTCATTTTCAGACTCCTAAACATTTTCCAATGGATGTGCAGACCTCTTTGGAAACCTTTTATATATAGCTTGTGGACCCTAGGTTGAAACCACTGTTCTTTTGTGGACCTTTTAGACAGTCTGTGGGCCCCCAGGGTTCTGCAGACCACAGGCTGAAAACTGCTAGTATATACCAAAAGCCATTTCTTTGGCTTGGTCTACACTAAAAAGTTAAGACAACCCTGCTGTGTCTCACAGGAGTATATAAAAAATTTCCACTCTGTGGAGCATCATAGTTAGACTAGCCAAGCCCCCAATGTAGACAGGGCTAGGTCGGTGGAAGAGGATTACCTACACCGACAGGAGAATCCCTCCCATTGACATAGGTTGTGTCTACACTGAAGCACTACAGCAGTGCCTCTGTAGCATTTAAAGTGTAGACAAACCTCTGGAAAACCCTGCCTGAACCATTATATGCAAACCAACCTGTGGGGTGGAACTTCTCTGGAAATAGTTGTGTGGAAATAGTTCTTTGAAAATTTTCTCTGGGAATATTTTCTCTGGAAATAGTTCTCTGAAAATAGTTGTGTGTACAGTGCTTTGATGTTGCAGCTCAGGCTCTCTCCACCTCAAGATTCAGAGCCTGAGCTCCAGCCTGAGCCATAATGTCTGCACCGCTATTTTTAGCACGCTCATGTGAGCCCCACTGATACAGGTCTGTGGATCCAGGGTTGGTGATTCATTTCCCAGATGCAGTGTAGACAGGACTTAATGTCCTGTTTCTTAGCATCCATGTTTCACATGTATATAGCAAGATGCTGAAGACAAGAGGCTGCAGCAATTTCATTTTACGCTTTACCTGTGCTGCTCCCAATGTGGCTGAGGCTCAGTAGCACAAGTGTCACAAGTCCAAGTCTACTTTGGCTCTCTAAGTAATCCTCTGTAGTCCTACTAAACAGTATTTGAAATGCCCGGTGCACTCCAATGCTGCCTCAGATTTGGGTAGGAATATCTTTGCTTTTTTAACAGACTGAGATGTCACTACTGTCTTTTAATGTGCTATCTTTAGACCTAATGTTTCTGCTTCCTTTGCTAGTCTTTCCGACCACTTTTGTACCTCTTCTTGCAACATCAAGTCAGTATCATTGGTGAAGCAAAGATGACTAATTTTTCGTCCATTGACAGGTAAGACCTTGTATAGGTTTCCATCAATGGCTCTTCTTAAAATTTCTTCAAGATAACCGTGAATGTCAATGATAGCAAGCAACCATCTCTGACACCTATCATCAAGTCAAACCAACTACTTTGTTCACGCCCCACAAAAAATGAAACTGCCACATTTCTATAGTAAATATGAATCAGCCTTATTACATTTTCACCAGCTGTCGTCAACTGCAGGATTGCCCAAAGCAGTTTGTGCCACATGCAGCTAACCATCTTAGCAAAATACACAAAGACATTAACCATCTTCCCATGTACTCCAGCACTCTCTCACATAGCACATGCAGATTGAATATTTGCTCCACTCTACCCGTTTGGGCTTCAACTTGGCTTGTTGTCTATCATGGACACAGTTCTCTTCAGGATGATGTACAGCAGTATTTTGCTAGGGTGAGTCAATAATGAGATTGTGTAGGAACATCCACAAATAACCAAGTCCCCTTTTTTATGGATAGGAACCATCAGGGACTGTGTCCAAGTCTTGAGCCATTTCCCATGCTCCCAAATCATACTGACAAGCTTATGGTATACCCTGATGAGTGCCTCCCCACCACTTTTAATTAGTTCTCCTTGTATGTTATCCACTTCACAGGCTTTATTGCTTTTCAGTGTCCACGCCACATCCACAATTTCTTTGAGCATAGGAGCACATTGGGATAAGTTGAGCATCTCACTTAGATCTCCTCAGCCACTTTCATTTCCAGTTTAGAATTCATTTTGATCATATTAGACCATTCCCTGCAATATTTATCCCAAGTGTGGGATGAGAGTTCCAACACCAAGTCTGCCAGATACAGAAAAGATGGTCTCTGTGGCCAATGTAGAGCTAGAACTATACATCACATTTGCTACCTCTTGCCTTATTATCTGAATCACCTCCCCTAGAAGGTGGAAGTGGAGGGAATGTGCAAAGCAAGCCCTTCAGCAACCAGCATGCAAGAGTATTTGTTTCCAGTGACCTGGGATCTGCTTGAAGTACTCTGGTAACTTTTTGTTCTTGTGACTGGAGACAACTAGAACTAGTCACTATTCTGAGTTGTTGACTGTATGTCTGTTGGGCCAGTCTGCCCTTGGGTCTCTTTCTTTCTTCATGTGAATTGTTCTTACAGAAGCCAGATTCTCCTCTGCCCATTCCATTATTTCCATCGCTGCCAAGTGTAGAGTTGAGCTTAAAATTCCCCCTTGGTTGTTGAGGTATGCCTCCATGGTACTGTCTGACTGGACGAGGTTGTGATCACTCTTCTGGAAGTTTCAGAGGGCTAGTTTTACCACTGTTAGCTTCAAGAGGTGGAGGCTCTCATTCCAGTCTGTGGAGTTCCATGTGCTGTGAGCTGTACTGAGTTCCAGATGTGATCCCCACCCCCATTAAGCTGGCATCTGTAAGGAGTATCTGAGGGCCTGGCGGATAGATAGATAGATCCCTGCAGCTACTCCCTGGGATTGTCCACCAACTGAGAGATGCCAGTACCTAGTATGGAACCAGCACCTGATCTATCACATTCCAGTGAGTAGTGCCACACCTTCTGGAGATGTCTAATATGGAATCTTGTCCATGGGGTAATTGTTATACACAAAACCAGAAGGCCTAGTAGCTACAGACATTTGAGGTCTGAACAACTTTCCAAGCATTGATACCAGGTGCTGGGTTTGCTCAACTCTGTTCAGTAAGGGGGAAAACCTTGGCCACAGATGTGAGTCTTTCTACTCCCAAGTGAACCCTTTGTGGAAGGATAAAAGAGCTCTTCCTGCTGTTTATCACATGCCCATATGCTTGAACCAACTCTAATGCTGGAACTGTGGTCTGGGAGCTGCTTCTTTGATCAGAGCTCTGATAAAAAAAAAATGTAGTCTAGAATGCAATACAGGTTAGGGACCTGAGACTGGCTATTCCCACCCCTGGCCTCTGGTATAGACTCTTGGAGTGGAGTAAAAGCATCTGCTAAGTCCACTGAGGTAACAGAATCCCTTCGAATAGGGATGTTCCCGCCAAGGCTATGGAGTCCATCCAAAATGGATAGCCTGGAGTCCATCCCAAGGGTCAGTCCTGGGACCGATCCTATTCAACTTATTTATAAATGATTTGGAGGAAGGGGTAAACAGTGATGTGGCAAAGTTTGCAGATGATACTAAACTGCTCAAAGTAGTAAGGACCAAAGCAGACTGTGAAGAACTTCAAAAAGATCTCACTAAACTAAGTGATTGGGCAACAAAATGGCAAATGAAATTTAATGTGGATAAATGTAAAGTAATGCACATTGGAAAAAATAACCCCAACTATACATACAATATGATGGGGGCTAATTTAGCTACAACCAATCAGGAAAAAGACCTGGGAGTCATTGTGGATAGTTCTCTGAAGGCATCCACGCAGTGTGCAGCGGCAGTCAAAAAAGCAAACAGGATGTTAGGAATCATTAAAAAAGGGATAGAGAATAAGTCGGAGAATATCTTATTGCCCTTATACAAATCCATGGTGCGCCCACATCTTGAATACTGCGTACAAATGTGGTCTCCTCATCTCAAAAAGGATATACTGGCACTAGAAAAGGTTCAGAGAAGGGCAACTAAAATGATTAGGGGTTTGGAACGGGTCCCATATGAAGAGAGATTAAAGAGGCTAGGACTTTTTAGCTTGGAAAAGAGGAGACTAAGGGGGGATATGATAGAGGTATATAAAATTATGAGTGGTGTGGAGGAAGTAAATAAGGAAAAGTTATTTACTTGTTCCCAAAATAGAAGAACTAGGGGCCACTCAATGAAATTGGCGTGCAGCAGGTTTAAAACAAATAAAAGGAAGTTCTTCTTCACACAGCGCACAGTCAACCTGTGGAACTCCTTACCTGAGGAGGCTGTGAAGGCTAGGACTATAACAGGGTTTAAAAGAGAGCTGGATAAATTCATGGAGGCTAAGTCCATAAATGGCTATTAGCCGGGATGGGTAATGAATGGTGTCCCTAGCCTCGGTCTGTCAGAGGGGGGTGATGGATGGCAGGAGAGAGATCGCTCGATCATACCTGTTAGGTTCACTCACTCCGGGGCACCTGGCATTGGCCACTGTCGGTAGACAGGATGCTGGGCTAGATGGACCTTTGGTCTGACCCAGTATGGCCGTTCTTATGTTCTTATGTTCTTATGTTATGTTCAAAATCTTGTGTTTTTCATCCATTTGTTGAGCTGTTCAAAGTCCAAGATGCTCTAAACCTCTTCTTCTCCAGCCCTACAGGCTACACACTACATTTTTCATTATCCAAAAGAACCTTCCTTCTGAAAGAACCAATTCTATTGCTCTTGTAGCCAGAAAGTGAGAGCTCTCGTTCATACTACTCCAGATAGATGACTGGATGTTGGGACAGTGTGGGGCTCTTAGCTAGTGAAATATACAACCTTTCTCACCCACATAGACTGTTAGACTTTAAGGCCAGAAGGGACCATCATGATCATCCAGCCTGACCACCTGCTCATTGCAGGCCACAGAACTAAACCCATCCACTCAGGAGGTAGGCCCATAACCTCTGGCTGAGTTACTCAAGTCCTTGAGTTCCTGAAGTCCTTGATTTAAATTTAATCAAGCAAGAAAGAATACACCATTTACTCTAGCTCAAACCAGCAATTGACCCGTGCCTCAAGCTGCACAGGAAGGCAATCCCTCCCTCCAGGGTCTCTGCCAGGGAGACTAGAAGAAAATCCCCACCCTCACCCCAGTTATGGTGATCAGTTAGACCTTGAGCGTGTGGGGAATACCCACCAACCACACATCTGAGCCCTCCCCCATTAGTGTCCCATCACCAGCCTTTGGAGATATTTACGGATAGGTTACATGCCACTGTCATCATCCCAGTCCCGCCATAAACGTATCAAATTCAGTCTTAAAACAAGTTAGGTGTCTATAGTCAAAAGACTATTCTTCTCCAAAATGGGATATTCTGCTTTCTAGATTCAAATTGGGTTCGAGGCACAGTCTTTCATAGTGAGCTCCTAGAGCTACTGTACCTACCTCTGGCTTTCCTGCCTGATCCACAGTTGCAGAGTTTTCCTCTGACATACCTGTCTGCTTTCCTTTCATACTTCCGTGATGAGGATGGACAAAAGGAAATTTTTTGCCTGTGGTTGGGCTTGTCGTCCCCTTTCGAGGCACTGTGTGGAGATGACCGGAACTACAGTAGACTCTCGATTATCCAGGATGATAGGGAAGAAAATAATTCTGGTTAATAAAATCCTGGATAATCACCATCCATAGGAAATATGGGGAGCGGGGGTTGATTCACCAGCCATCCTGTGCCGGGAGGAGGGGGTGTTGGTTCACTGGCTACACTGTGCTCTGGTAGGGTTTTTTGTGTGTGTGCTTGTGGCGGCAGCAAAGCCAGAGCTGGCCCTGCGAGTTGCACATATATATATATTTTTTTTGACATCCTGGTTAATCCACATTCTGGTTAATCCAGTCCTGGATAATCGAGAGTCTACTGTACTTCAGTTTGGGTGCCCTGTGTGCTACTCTCTCATCCGATTTTTCTCAAAATAGGGAAGAGCCTGTCAATTTTGAGTGTCCTAATCACTGGATTACAGTCATTCTGTCTCTATCCCAATGACTATTTTAAGTATTTATAGTGGAACAGTCACTATACAATACTAAAGACCACCTCCTCCATCCAGCCATGGTTTAACTCATAATGTCAAACATTTTCTGAAAATTTTCTCCACTCTCATTTGCTTTGATCATCCTCAGTAATTCCTTTTCCTCCCATATGTTTACACCCTTCAACTGTGTAATTGTTATGTTGTTACTCCTTCCTTATTCATCACTAACTATACATATTTAGTTTCTTTAAACTTAAATGTATAAATGTATCATTCAATATCTTTAGTCCCTGATAATATTTGTCTTTTCTATCCCTTTTGTCAGTATTTATCTTTACAATTAGCAAGGTGCAAAGAATTAAATGCAATACACCAGATTCATATGTTTGAATACATCATACATGTATACATAGTAAGTATATTTCCTTTTTTGTGCTGTTGCCTTTCAGATGCTTTTCTAAGTGCCTGTCCATTATCATCTCTGTCTGTCTTCAGCATTATCTTCCTTCCTCCAACTGAATATCTCCATTTTGGATTTTTTGTGTAGCTCTATTTTACACATTTGCTGGAGCTAGTTGGAAATTTTCTGGTGGAATGTTTTTGTTTTTTTTTAACAGAAAATGCACTTTCCACAAAATCTAAATTACACAGAAAATTTTCATTTTTCTGGAAAATTAACAGATCTGTGGCTCCCTGATTCCATGGCAACCCACCAGGCTGAGTGATGGGGTACCCAGGCTTCCAAGCTCCACAACTCGGGAGCAGCCTGTAAGTGGGCTCCTGAAGAGCTGGGGTTCCAGGCTCCCTGGTTCTGCTGTAGTCTGCCAGGGATCCTGCATAGCAATATTTCATTTCAGAAACACTTATGTTTCCACCATGGGAACATTTGTTATTTCCAAGACAAAATATTGCAGAATATCAGTTTTGTGAAGAAAAAAAATGTTTGGGGGTTTCCATCCTGAATTAGACCAAAAAAATTCCTAAAACTAGAAATTGATGGTAAAGAGGAAGTTCTATTTCCCAGGCAACTCTAGCATTTACCTTTTTACTTGGAAGTTCCCTGCTTGGAGTATCATGGAGATGCTGATATACAGTAGTTGCCCCTCTTGCATATGCATGGCCAGCAGTAGATGGGGCTACCAGGCTGTGGAATATACTTGTTTCCTTGCAACTGACTGCCTGGGCATTTGTCTTGTCCTTTGTTTTTCTCTCTGGTTTTTGTTTTTGAGATTGGACTAATTTTTGTTCTTGTGGAAGTTAGGTGCTGTTAAAATGTCTTAATGCATTCATTCAGTAAGCAAAACAAAATCCAAGAATGTTGCAGTAATAACTCGATTTGCTCGCTACTAATATGTAGAATGAGAACCATTTCTTATTAGACAAGACCTCAAAAAAGTCTTCTAGATGATACATTGCATAACATCTGACTATTTTATGCCATACATAAGTATCAGACTGAGTTAATATCAACCTAAGTAATTACTAAAATGAAGCCTATCTGAAACATACCATTGAGCACATTATAAGATATCCAAAGTGTTGCTGTATTAGGGAATAATCATCATGCTCAGCTAGTTAAGATAGCAAGTTTACAATAGGATAATATTTATAATGCTTGTCTAACTGCAGTATGCAAAGAGGTAGGCTATCAACAACAGGCTTAAGAAGAGAGAGCAGTACTTTTCACTTGCAATTCTTTTCTCCATTAGCTATACTTAGTGGACACAGTATAATTCAGGGATTTTCTTTTACATCACACGTTTTATCCAATCTCCTTATCTTGCATTTCTCACACTTAGCTAGGCATCTGAATCAAGAATTGTTAGAATCACTAGACTTGTCAACGTTAGGGTGACCAGGTCTTCTGATTTTATAGGGACAGACCTGATTTTTAGGTCTTTTTTTATATAGGCTCCTCTACTCTCTCTCTCTCTCTCTCTCTCTCACTCCTCCTCCTCCTCCTCCTCCTCCTCCTCCCCCCCCCCCCCCCGGATTCTTTCAAATTTGCTGTCTGGTAACCCTAGTCAATGTTATCATGGTAGTCAGTGGTGAAGACACAAAGTACATTCAAAACTAAGAGTTTACTGCCATAATTTTTATTTGCTATTTCACAAATTAATTTAAAGACTTAACAATAGCTGCTGGGAAATGAAGAATTGGTTTTGTTTGGTCAGCAAAGACAATGGTATGAGTCAAATAGGGGTTAACAATAATGCATTTGAATAAATTGAAACTAAACAGAGTGCATATGTTGAATTTGATTGCAACATGAATGTCCTTGGGAAAGTTTTTTGTTTAAAGCAAATCAAGACCAGAGCTTAATTATCAAAGCAAAACAAGAGACATAAAGAGCTACATGCTTTTAATATTGCTTTTTTCAAAAATAGCTCCCTTCACACATTTATCTACATGTTTAATTTCCATGCATAATAGCACTAGTTATTGTTGTCATTTGTAAAGAGAAATTAACAGATAGTAAGTACAAACAGACGCAAATAAGTACTGAATAGCGAGGTGACAAAGAAGAAAAGACCTCTTTAATGTTAATTATAACTGGTAGGAAGTCTAGACAAATTACATTATCTATTTTCTATATGAATTAAAGGGACATTTAGTCAGTATCTGTGGCAGAGATACAGTTGGGTATTTGATTTAAATGCAGGTGACTTGACAACTTAACACTTACCCAGTTTTTAACATACCTCAGTGAACTATGGAGTTGTAATTTATCTAGAAAAAATCGTTTCAGCTACATATGTCAATAACCAAACATTTCTTAATAATTGGAAGCAAAAGAAGAATATTAATGAGTTGTAGAATGTTGACGTTTTGTTGTCTTAAAATATCATGATTGTTTTCAGTTTGGTTGTCAGTCTGTTGATTCTTGTTTTCCTTAAATGTATTGTGTGACCAATAACGTTCATAGTTCTTAAGCAGTGAATAAAAAGTAGTTGTTGCATAAAGAAATATGCTTCAAGTGTAATTACTATATGATAGGTTTGGTGGCCCTTTTTATGTACTACTTAGTGAAATAATATAAGTAGCTCCTTACAAATGAATAGTTTTTCTATGGCTCTTCAAATTTTGATAATTGACCCTAAATGGCAACAGTTGGCAGAAAGCAAGAAAAAGAGGTGAGAGATTGTCGTTTTCTAGGGTGCAGTCCAGACTAGTGAGGGGTTGTCACTGTCTGCCTTGCAACCTTGGGTGCCTTGCAACCTTGGGTGCCTCACAATGCTTTGCTGTTGTAGGTCTCAGCCTGGGCTGCTCTCAAACAGCAGACAGGTCACACCCCGATTGTCTACGTATAGCTACAGCCATGGTCTAACAACTCTGACATCAGGAACCAATCAGCAATACAGCAGCTACACTCTGGCTTTCAGCAGCCTTGGTTACTACCTACAAGGTGACCTCAGGACACTCCCAGTCCCAAATTTCCCCCCAGAATGTGTTCTTCACTGTCCAGCCCTCTTCCTGACAGTTCAGATATTAGAGGTCCATTTCCCCTGTAAAGGGTCAATATTCAATAGTTTTCTACTTTAACTGGAGTTATCAAACAGTTCAGTTTAAACACAACAGTGGGTTAGTTTTGATTACAAATTAAACACATTTATTTAACTACAAAGAGAGATTTAAGGTGAGTACAGGACATTAAAGACAAATGCTTACAAGAAAATAAAGATGAAAATGCTTTCTAGTAACTAAAACTTAACAAACTAGACTTGGTTCAAGGTCAAGTCCTTACCACATGTTCCTAGCAACAGGACTGACCAGATTCTCAGGTCAGAACCCTCCCCGAGTCCAAAGGCTGGTTCCTTTTTCTTCTTATATGAAAGAGAGAGGGAGTGTGAGAGAGAGAGGCCTTGGAGTGTTCTTGCGGTTGGTTCACTTTTATAGTTCAGTCACCCTTTGAAGAGGATTCTTCTGAGGATTACCCCTCAAAGCAAAATTTAGTCAAACAGTAAAGAAGGTGACATGGAGTCTAGTGGGGAAGGTGGTTCCATGTCCTTTCTCCTCCCCTGTGTATGCTGAAATACTCAGGTACAATCTGGAATTGGGGTATGGTTATGTCCCCCTAACTCTCCAGCCTGGGCTGTCATTTACAATGCATTGCTAGTGACAAGCAGCAAATCCCTGCAGGCCCTGTTATCACTCAGAACAACAGCAGGCAGAGCCCCACATCCAGCTAGATTGCGCAAATGTTCCCTGAGCCACTCTCAAAGCACACCGAGAAAGACACCAGCAAATCTCCCAACCCCCCAGCCTTGCACTCCAAAACTGTACCATCTTGCCCTGACCAGTGTAAGTTCATTACCTAGTCTGCCCCTCCCTCAAAGTGGAGAGGAGACACACTAGCGTTTGTAAACCCAAATGAGATTTCCCAATCACTTGAACTAAAACACACTGTTTTAGAAGACCTATATAGCAGATTTAACGACAGAATGATAGATTTTAAGTGATTATAAGTAGTAGGCACAAGAAATCAGAAATAGTTATCAAAGAAAATAAAAGGTAAGATTGCAGTATAAATCTTTAACCTAAGCAGTATTTGGATCATGCAGTTTTTCTTACCCCACTGGATGTTACAGTAGGTTACAGTCCTTAGTACATAGGCTTTTCCTTTAAGCCTGGTCTCCTCAATTCAAGTCTTTGTCTTCCCAGCATTCTTGTTGCTTCCAGCCTAGGTGGTAAAAGCATGATGCCACTGTGCCTTATTTTATAGTCCATGTCCCTGGAAAGAAACTAGCCCAGGCATGCCTGGTGGGTCTTGCTGAGGGTTGAGCAGTCCGCATTGTGTTGTGGTTCTCTTACAGAACTGTAAATCCCTTGTTCACAACTCCTCTGCTGATTAAGTCGTTTAATGCCCACCTGAGTGTGGATCACCTCCTTTATTATCACTGGAGAACTAGCAAGGGACAATTCACAAACTTAGAGTATTTCACTAACAGCCATACGGCAAAATCTCATAGCTTCATACACACTAATGATCTACATATTATGACAGAACAGTAAGCTTCAGCAGATCATGACCTTTCCTATGATATCTTACATGGCATATTTTGTATGAAACATATTGTAATTACATGACTGGTGATTATGTGGGTTCCAAGGTGTTACTTTGGGGGACAGGGTGCCACAATTCCCATGATGGATTTAAGGTGTTTTACTCCCATGCAGCCCCAAATTCTCTATTTGTAACTGCGGTGAGACAGAACCTGTCAAGCCAGGTTTAACTCCACCCTCAAGCATAAGGACTCTAAATGAATGTACCTCATGGGCAGAAAGCGAGACACCTCTTCTTTCTTACAGATATGAATTACTAACCATGCTGTCCAAGTAGGATTTTGTTCACTGGTCTGTTATGTCAGAGTTCTCAGACCAGCAAGAGGAATTTCGGCTATTTGTCACATCTCAGACGTCTTAGGGTCCTAGGGTGATGACTTCTGTGGTCACCATGAGGAGGGCTTCCTGGCTGCAAAATTCAGGCATTGTCCACTATGTCAAGCAAGCCATTGAGGATCTGCTCTTCAGCAGCCAAATGCTGTTCTCTGACCAGACTGAGACACCACACTCCTTTAGGGTCTCTAGGCTACCATGTGGTCCTTGAAGATAGGCTAGCTTTCACAGTGGTTGGGGCTCAACACTCACAGCAGGGTCCTAAGCATTGTCAGATCAGATTAGGTCAGCTAGTTCCTCTCCACATCTCTCCATCCTCTCTCCCCACCTCTCTTCAGGGACCTTTCTCACAAGATACTGCTCCTTGAGCAGGTCTGCTCTCTACTTTGAGGAGTGATTGAGGAGTTTCTGCTGGAACACTGTCATCATGGCTTCTACTCCTGGGTCTTTCTGGTACCCAAATCCAAGAGAGGGGTAAGACTGTTCCTCAACTTTTGTGACCACAACAAATATATCATTTGTATATCGTATATCATATATATAATATATATATATATATATATATATAATAAAAATATATATTCTGGACCTTCAGGATGCCTACTTCCATGTGGCAATTTTACCAAACCATAGAAAGTTCCTTTGTTTCGTTGTGGTGGAACATCACTTTCAATACAGAGTACTTCTCTTCTGCCTCAGAGTTTTGGCCGTTGTTATGGCATACCTTTGGAAGAAGGAAATTCACATATTTCATGTATTTTCTCATATTTGAATGACTGGTTACTGAGAGGCAGATCCAGATAGGATGTTCTTGCTCATGTCAGAACTACACTTCACTTGCTCAACCATCTGCTGTCATCCTAATCACCAAAAAGTCAACCTTGGCTCCCACTCAGAAAACCTAGTTCATTGGGACCTTGTTAGATTCCACTATGTCGAAAGTGTTTTTGCCGACTTACTATTTTCAGGCAGTTTGCCACCTGTGCCTCAGTCTGCAGTTTCAGCCTTCCACAATAGTTTGGACAAGTCTCAGGCTCTTAAGCCAGATGTTCACTTGCATGTTTGCAATGTTGCACCTTCGCACCCTTTACATGAGGCTCAGGACTCTTTACTGTCCCACTCTTCACCCTTTAGATAGACTGATTCATCTTCCTCCACTGGTCCTGGATTCCTTTCATTGGTGGACGAATCCAGAGAACATTTGCCAAGGCATTCCCTTTGTCTGGCCCTCACCAACCATGTTGGTTGTTACCGACACCTCCTTGATAGTTTAAGAGGAATATCTGAGCTCTCTGAAAATACAGGGGCCCTGGTCAGAGTCAGAGGCCTCACTCTTATCAACATTCTGGAGCTTCAGGCCATACTTCTGAGGACCGTATCAGGACTCACTAGTTCACATACTTACTGACAATTTTGCTGTGATGTACTATGTGAACAAATAAGAAGGAACACACTCCAGGTTGCTTTGTCTAGAAGCGATCTGGCTGTGGCAGTTCTGCATTGAGGAAAACATTATTCTGGTAGCCTTCACTTGCCCAGGGTTCAGAATCATCTAGCAGATCATCCCATCAGGTGTTTTCCTTAGTCATGAGTGGTATCTGACAACAAATGTACTCTGGGT
This sequence comes from Sternotherus odoratus, assembly GCA_032164245.1. NCBI lineage: Eukaryota > Metazoa > Chordata > Testudines > Kinosternidae > Sternotherus > Sternotherus odoratus. Next base: position 180,797,610 of record JAVMKO010000001.1, on the reverse strand, counting down.
CATCTTCACAATTTGGGGCATACCAGCAATAAACTTGTTTGCTACAAGGGATAACAGGAAATGTCTATTTTGCTCTCGAGGGGGCCTCAGTCAGACGCTTTCCACCTCAGCTGGCAGTCAGCTGTTCTGTATGCCATTCCTCTGATCATCCCTCCGGTCATCCTCAAGCTCACGGTGGACTGGGCCAAGCTCACTATCATTGCCCCGGCGTGGCTGAGGTAGAGCTGGTTCTCCTACCTTCATGCACTGTCTGTTTAGCATCCCAAACCACTGTCTTACCATCCCAACTTACTCAGAACCAAGGTCACTCCTTACGTCCTCTGTTCAGCTCCCTGCATGTCATGGCATGGCTGCTGCATGGATGAATAAAGAGGAAGAGTGATGTTTGGAGGATGTCCAGAAAGTCCTCCTTACCAATAGAAATCTCTCCACCAAGACGGCCTATTCAGTGAAGTGGAAGAGATTTTTGGTGCGGTTGTTAGTTGTGGAATACAAACATTTCTGGTCTCTATCCAGGACATTTTGAAGTACTTGTTGCACTTTCGGTCATTGCATTTAGTTCATTGAAATTGCATTCGGTACCAATACTGGCATTTCATTTCCCCACCCCCGCCCCATTCAGGGAAGATCAGTCTTCTCCAATGCCATGCTATCATACGCAGATTGTATGAAGGGTCAAGCGGTCTCTTTACAGTCTCCAAATGCATACCATTCTGCATCGAAACTACACATGAAATAGCTTTGGTTCTGCCCCCTCAGCGGGTGTGAGTTCATTCCAAGAGGGCACAAGTAGCATTCAGAGCATTTCTCAGAGACGTTTCTGAATTGCATATTTGCACGGCTGCTACATGGTCATTGATGCATACATCCACGACCCATTACACCATAACTGTTTGCAGCCCCCTGGAATAAAGTGGAACAGTCATCGAATCATAGAATATCAGGGTTGGGAGGGACCTCAGGAGATCATCTAGTCCAATCCCCTGCTCAAAGTAGGACCAATTCCACTGTCCCTAACAGATTTCTGCCCCAGATCCCTAAATGGCCCCCTCAAAGATTGAACTTACAACCCTGAGTTTAGCAGGCCAATGCTCAGACCACTGAGCTATCCCTCCCCTGTAGTCCTTGTTTAGGTAGACTCCAAGCCTTGCCTTCTAGGGGTAGAGAGGATGGGCTTATAAGTCACCTATGTGAAATGTACAGCTGCAGCTACTTGAAGAAGAAACTGTTGCTTATGTAACTGTAGTACTTCGGAGATTTGATGCAGATGTGTATTCCACGACCCACCCTCTGTCTTCTCTGCACTGGAGTCTCACTTCTGTGCATTTTGGAGTGAAGGAACGGAGAGAGAGACCGGGCATAGCTGTTTCATGTAGCCAACTGAGGAGTTATAGCCATGAGATGTGATTGCCATCCCTCTACGGGTACTGCTACATAAACCTCTCCAGCTCCAGTGCACTGGGCATGCACACATCTAAGTGGAATACACGTCTTGAAGAACCACACTTACATTAAGTAACCATTTCTGCTTTTCTTGAGGATAGACTTGTTTAATAATTTTTGCTTTGTCACAGCTGTGTAGGTTTGAACATGTGCTAACAAACATAGAGGGGATATTCGTAGCTTTACTTATAATGTTGCGGTGTATATTTCACCATGATATTATTGACCCAGCAAGTTATTAGCTTTTAAATGATATCTCACAAGGCATATGTTGTACCTGGGTGAGTAATTCTCAGTCTCTCTCTGGACCAATTAATATTTAAGTAGAGTAGACTCTCGATTATCCAGGATAATAGGGGGGAAATAATTCTGGTTAATAAAATCCTGGATAATCACCATCCATAGGAAATATGGGGAGTCGGGGTTGATTCACCAGCCATCCTGTGCCAGGGGGAGGGGGTGTTGGTTCACTGCCCTGCGCCCTGGTAGGGGTTTTTTTGTGTGCGTGCTTGGGGCAGCAGCAAAGCCAGAGCCGGCCCTGTGAGTTGCGTGTGGTTTTTTTTTTTTTTTTTTTTACATCCCGGTTAATCCACATCCTGGTTAATCCAATCCTGGATAATCGAGAGTCTACTGTATTTATACAAAGTGGAAAAACTTCAGCGGGAGAGATTGAGAGCGCCCCACACCCTGAATAGTCTGGTGATTAGGACCCTTACATGGGATGTGGGATGCTTGGTTTGAAGTCCCTGCTACAGAGTGGGAAAATTAACCTGAGTCTCTTAAAGCTGAGCCCTGGTACCTCTAGGCTTGGCAGTTCATAGCCACAGCACCTCTGGCTTGCTGCATCAGTTATGAAAGTAAAAAAAAACTGTGTGCGCCCTGGCACATAATGCTTGAGCCCCACCATCTCCTTTATTACAAACTAAGCATCAGTCTCTTGCATACAAGATGAATGCCTTAACCAGTGGGTTATTAGGTACAGAGGGACATTCCCCCCACCCCTTATCTGAATGGCACCTAAATCTCCTTGTGAATCTAGCCTTAAAAAACCCTCAATTTTTTGATTGAAACTATTTAACGAATTTGTGTCAAGTTAGTGAATAGTTTAGAGTTGACTGAAACTGCATTTCCCCCCCCCCAAATATACTATTCAGGCAAAAAATGTTGCCCAGTCTTAGGGAGACCTCCCCTCAGTAGATAAATGTGTGACAATCTGTCCCATTCGTTGGTCTCTTCCTAATGTAGTAGTTATTGTTTTAAGGCCTGAAACATGAGGTTTAATATCCCTTCCATAATTTTTGTTTTTATCTGTTATGATAGCTCTGGGTATTTTGAAATGCCTATAAATACCCACTCTTTTCAATTTTACATTCTTTGTTTCATCTACTAATGTACTAATGAGTTCTACAGTTCAATCACTTGTGTTTAAAAGTTTCTTATTGTTTTTTTTTTTTAATTTTCATCTTTTAATTTCATTGAATGTTCCCTTGTTTTTGTGTTATGAGACAGGGAGGATAGAAGTTCCCAATCTTCCATCTCATGCTTATACCATGACAGGACTAGAAGGGATCTCCCAGGTCACTGAATCCCATCCCCTGCTATCATAAGTAATGCATCTTATAATTATGTTCATAAATTTATAACTCTCCATCTTACAACTAGTTGGGTTGTTTGTTCCCACAACTCCTGTTGGAAGGCTGTTCCAAAACCTTGCTCCTCTGATGGTTAGAAAACTTCTAATTTACAGCCTGAATTTATTCATGGCTAGTTTATATCCATTTGTTCTTGTGCCCAATGTTGTCCTTTAGCTTAAATAGCTCTTCTCCCTCTCTGGTATCTACCCCCCTTGTGTATTTATAGAGTGTAATCATATTCGTTTATCTTTCAAGTGCAAAGAAAATCAGTTCAGTAGTTTTTAAGTGAAGAATGCTTAAAGTTGTCATTTTCACACGTGTTTTGAAAAATTTTGGATTTTGGCTCCCCCAACTCAGTTAAATATGAGTCATTTACAGATGTGCTGCAATTTTAGTAGCACTTTTATTTTAATTTTTTTTAATCTGAGTACGTGTAGAGATTTATATGTAAAACTGAAGCTGAGAACTAAGGTCCTGAACCAAACCTGTTCAAGTCTATAGAATAGGGACCGGCAGCCTTTGGCACGTAGCCTGTCAGGGAAATCCACTTGCAGCTCGAGATGGTTTGTTTACCTGGAGCATCCGCAGATTCGGCCAATCGCAGCTCCTGCTGGGTGCGGTTTGCCATTCCAGGCCATCCCTCAGCCCGCGACACTTCCCACAGCCTCCATTGGCCTGGAATGGCAAACTACGGCCAGTGAAAGCTGCAATTGGCCGAACCTGTGGATGCTGCAGGTAAACAAACAGGCCCAGCCTGCCAGTGGATTTCTGACGGGGGCGGCGTGCCAAAGGTTGCCAGTCCCTTCAATAGAGTCACCATTTACTTCAGTGGGCTTTGGATCAGGCCTGAACTCAGGAACTTCCAAAAGTTAAGGCTTCAGCTGAAGCATTAAAGTAGCCTGTATTGTTCGGTGTAGCTGAAGACTCCTAAGAACTAGTTAATAGCTGTTTATGTTTAACCATGAAAATGGCCCTAAAAAAGGGCTACATAGGTGTAAAGCTAACTCTGAAGAAGATACCTTATCTCTTGGAATTCCCAGACCTTTGAACATTAAATTTGACATTAATACTAATTTTATATTTAACTAATTGCATTTTCTAAAAGTTAAATGCACTGAGCAAGTGTTATAAAGAGTTTTCTCTGTCATTGTGTGTCTGAATAGCCTCTTATTTTTCTGACCCGCTTTATGGTAATTATGTATACTACAAATTCTGCAGTGCTGAGGAATTTGCCTCAGAAAAACCTTCCCTGTCCTGCTTGGAGGTGCATAAAACCCTCCCTTGAGAGCACAGGTAGTGCATTGATAGATGCTGTGCTTGTGCTGCTTGAGCATAAACGGGGAGCATTGCACTAGCCTCAGGAGTGCTCTCACTCTTCACTCTTCTGCTTACCTCTCTGTTCTTGAGAGAGACATTCTGCACACTTTGCCTCTGCCACGTCAGGATAAGGGGGGGGCAGATTTTTTTTGCTCGGCCAGACAGATTGGGGAATGCTTCGTAATCATGTCTATCAGTGTTGTATTTGCTGGGTGGTCCTATGGAAGAATTGCTGCTTATCAGGAAAGCCACCAAAATAGATACATATTGTGTAATCCCTTACTTCCCCCTAAAACTCAAGCAAATTGTCAGTATCCCATGAAATAACATGTGGTGTGAGTGGGAAATGTAGAAGCCAGGAAATGAAAAGAAACTTGAACGTTTCTCCATTCTGTCATGCTGCCC
>JAVMKO010000001.1:180715311-180787811 GCA_032164245.1 Sternotherus odoratus | reverse complement strand
TTCAGCCATTGCTAAAATGCAGCTATCTCAAGGATTGAGTGCAGAAGCTGTTTAACAACACAGAACAACATTACATGACAGTTTAGAGCAGGAGGTTGAAGAATACCATATGCAGTTGAAACTGCAAGAGGGAATGTAAGTACTTTTTAAGAAGAATGTAATTACCCGAGTTGGACCCTTAGGTTAACATCCATACCTTTGTGAAAAGTGCCCTGGGATCTTTAATGACCACGAATGGTCAGGACCTCTATTTTGTCTTATCTGAAAGATAGCACCTCTGGCAGCACACAGCCTCCTAACACTGGGCTAGGACATTGGTTCAGAAGAATGTTAATAAATCAACAGAATCCTTTCTTTTTCCATTGAATCACCCTGTACAGAAACTGACCCTGCTTGGTTTGCAAAATCCGATTGGAGCCTCCGCAGACAGTGGTTCGTTTGCAGGCTGAACATTTTGTTGCAGGTCATTTTCAACCAGGAAGCATACTGGTTAAACCAATCTCAGTACCCCACAGAAAGAAGTGAGTAATTTTCTGAGGGAGAAGAAGTTAATACATAGTTTATTTTAAAAAGTAGACCTGGCTTGGATTACTTTTTTTTTTCCCCATTCAGCCACCCCTGAAGGCTTATTTTAGTGTTGAGGTATATTTAGTGAAATTACGTTCATGATAATTAAAAACTAAGACTTGGCTAAATCCAAGCATAGTGTATACACCAAATAAATCTCTAATTTCAGTCTTATCAGATGTATTGATGCTACTCTGGCACAAGCCTTTTGCATTTAAATTGGGATATTTTCAACTGTGAGCTTATTAGAATTTACAACATAGGAGTAAAAGGGAAGGGACGAGTCAGCAGCTACTCAACAAGAATGTATTAGATCCATGCCCCAGAAACTAACTCTTGAAATTGTAGATTATGTCAACTATCATGCGGTTTCTGGTCGTCTTTTTTTTGAGGGAAGAATATTGAGCAGGTTGGGGCAAGACAGCCCTGACACTACCTGGAGTTCTTGGAGTTCTTTTGCCCTTGACAGCATGGTTTCAGACACGGGTATGGGTCTCCGTGGTTGAACTCCTGATGATGAACAAAACTGAAGTGTTCACACTGAATCTCGTACATCCATCAACTTCCTTCAGTACCATTGACCATGAGGCGAAGCTGCAGAACTTTGACCAGAGCTGCTTTAGAGTGCATCCATTAATGTAATGGTAGCCCCATTTGGTGGGATTGGGCAATTGCTTTTCTGCCCTGAGGCCTTTCTCATGAAGAGGTATCATAGGTCCTGTTTTGTTCTCCCCTTCTAATGATTGTCACACATTCTGGGATCCATTGTCGGGCTTTTAGCTTTCCAAGTGTTTTGCTAAGACTGGAGGATTGATGGTGATCGGATGGAAGCTATAAGATGGAAGTGATGGTGGCTTGTTGAAAGCAACTACAGGAGTTGGCAGAAGCTCTGTTGATCCCTTCAGTTAAGGTGGCTTATGTTCACTTGGTTACCAAGGTTTACAATGTAGGATTTATCTTAGATCTCAGCTGCTTCCAGATGTCCACATAGCAGCAATAGTCAAGAGTGCTTTTCACCATTTTCATCTGGATTAGAAATTGTGGCATTCCTTTGCAGACCGTAAACATTATCCATGCTTTTGTCAGCTTGTCTGGATTATTTGGGTTCTATTTGAAGTCTATCAGACATGTCAACTAGTGCAGAATGTGGAGGCCTATCTGGATATGGAAGGGGGAAGAAACACAGGCCTTTCTGTTCCCCTTATTTCTCTCCCCTTACTCTGACAAGCACATATTGGCCCAGATATAAAGCAGCAGCAGCAGTGAAAGGCCAAGAGAGGGATATTTTGGTTTTAGGTTTAACTCCATGCTAAAGCACACCTCTCTAAAGTTTTGAACACCCTTGATACAAATTTTAAAATGTGTCACAGACTTCCCTCTGTGCATCCAACGAGCACATATCTTGGGGGAAGGAGCACTCCTCTGAACGGCAGAAATCTTTGGACTTGGATGTCTCCCTCCCCACTTCTGAGGAATGAGCCAAAAAAGTAGCAAAGTAGGAAGCAAGTCAAAGCAGCTTCAGATTCCCTAAAGCATCAGGCCACCTTAACATCACTCTCTCCTACTTTCCCCTATAGTCAAACCCCGCAAATATACATCTAAGTAATTGTGCAAAAGCACAAGTTGCCGGATTTCTTGCCCCATAGACAGGTCCAGGTCACCTGCTGATTTGTCGCAGGAGGAGGAAAGAAATCTCAGACTCTGAGCATGGACAATTGGAAGCAGAAATGTTTGACATGTTTGACTCAATGACTCATCAGGTAATTATGGCTCTTAACCTACAGACCTTGATAGAGGAGATGCAACCAGTAGCTGGGGTTTAATTTTCTTCAGAATTCCCTAAAATTAAGATTTACTGTTACACAGCTCTGGAAAATGAGATCCAGGTGGAATAGGAGCATGTTAATAAACTAAGCTTCCTAAACTGCCAATACTAAATGTTCCATAAGGACCTAAAAAAAAAGTGGTGTTTGATTTCTGATCTTGATGTAGCAGTCACAGCACTCATGTAAGGACATCATCATGCCAGATTATTGTGACTTTTCTTCACGGTCATAAAAACCAAGAAAGCAGAAATTCCAGTTAAGATTTTCAAAAGTGCCCACGTTACTTAAGCACGTCTGAAAATTTTGCCTTGCATGACAACTTCAGTGGCAATGGAGATGAACAGTTAAGGCTTTCAGCCAGTTCCTAACTGCCATATAAGCTCACTATCAACTGACCAGATTTATATTGCCTACTCAACTTTTAACGTTGTCCCCAAAATTTGCAAAAATACATGGAATGAACAAACTAATTAATTACTTTAAAATGATAACATCTGATTCTTCTTGGACTGATGGTCCCTGTATGTATTCTACACATGGGATACGGATGTGCACTATATACCTGAGTCTGGCATTTCTTGCAAGCCATGTCTATTGGCCCACACATGTGCTATAGCTCGCCTCCTGCTCCCAACTGAGAATATAAAGAGCGATGCGGGCAAACGCCTCCCCAGTTCCTTCTTTTTCCACGTGATCTTAGTCAGAATTTTCGGTGTCCTCAGCTCCTTTTCCCTCCATCATTTCTGTAAGAAGTGTGTAGTTCGTTTTTAGTAGTTTTATAATATAATCTCACATAGATATCATTTTCCCCACTTTTTTCCACCACCCAGGAACATTTTCCCTGAGAAGTATGGGATTATGCCCAGGGTCCTGGAGTTCAAATACTATTTCCTGTCCTTGCTCCTTTCCTGTGACAAAGAAACATCAATGCTGCTGGATGAGGCTCACATTTCAGCTCAGTGCAGCATCTGCCACTTTCCCCCGCTCCCCTCCCAGAACTGGAGGGTTGGGAACTGAGACACAGAAAACATCTCATAGAGAAGACAACCCCCTCCTCATATGTTAACCTTAACAAGTAGGCTGCACCCTCCAAGCATGAGCTTGGGGACAGAGGCAAATTCTGGAGTATAAGGGACACTCTCAAAGACAAGTCATCTGCATGTAAGACTGTCCTGAAAATAAGGGATCCCTCCCCAACCCAATCAAAGTCAGGAGAGCCAGCATACATAGCCACTAAGGACTTCGGCCCAACTAAATATTCTCGACTTGAGAAGGAGGCACTGAAGGGAACAGATCTGGTAGTGAAGATGGGGGATAGATAGTGCTTCTAGCACATCAGGTACTAACAGTGAGGCAGCCCTGGCGGGAGCCAACCGATATACTAACCAGAGAGACTCTGGTTCTGCCACTGGACTCTCCTCATGCTCCGGGATGCTCTGAGACATGAATCTCCCCAGAAGACATTGTTGTTCTCTCTTATCCTCATTCACTGCTCCTATCAGGTATATCTATATTTTGGAACTTTGTTCACAATAGAGGATTCTCCTCTCACAAGGAGACAGTCGTTCCCCGATTCCACCCATCAGGGTGGAAGCACAGCCTTTGGTACAGTTGGTCCCACCGCTGATCAGGGATCCAGCTTTCTCTTCTGATGCATCAGAGGTTCTACAGGAGTGTCTGTGGCACCAAGGAAAGGCAGCCCTGGACTGAAGCTCTAGACCAGAGTTCTGATCTCCAGCTACACACATTCAGCCCAGGGACAGATTTTATCCTATATGCCATGGAGTGTCCCTCCATTTCTGAATCCATCTTATGGGCAATATCGGGACCTTGGGAGGCCTAACCCACATAACCGACACCCAACACAACCATCGTTACCAATGTATCCCTCATGGCTGCACACATGGGCAGTCTCATGGCACAAGGTGTCTAAACCCTCCATGAGTCCAGAATTCATATCAGCTTACTAGAACTCAGGTCCGTTGGGCCTACAGTGCTTTCTTCCCACTCATCTGAACCAGACATATTCAAATAATGTGAGTCAGTATGACAAGTGTTGTTTTTCTTAGCGTTAATCCCACACTATGGCAGGGTCCGCTTTGGTCAGCATATCCACCTCCATTCGGATATCAGACAGGACCAGTGATACGACCGGGGTATACTCCAACCGATGCGTCGCGCCACCTGTCGTTGGAGGCAGTTTATACCTACTGCCAGGTGTTAGCCTACAGCACCTAGTATTCCCAGGAGGTCCCCCATCCAGGTACTAGCCAGGCCCGACCCTGCTTAGCTTCCGAGATCCGACAGGATCGGGCGTGTCCAGGGCAGTAGAGCCATACTCAGTATGACAACAGTATTTTATATAAATGAACAAGGAGGAACGAGGTCTCTTCCTCCGTGCCTAGAGGCAGTCATCCTCTCGAATTGGTGCATCAAAACATCACATAACCCTAACAGCAGCATACTTTCAGGTGAGCTGCCAAGTGTCAATGTTTAGAACCCTTAGCTTGACTGAAAAACACTCCCTGTATGGAAGTACTACCTAAGATAAGGTGCCAGCAGGCTCTTAAGATAGCATTCAGCACCAGACAAAAAATGTGCTTAGGACTGCCTCTGAATTCTGAGTAGACACGATCTAATTTAGGTTGCTTCAGGACTTACTCATTTATTATAGATTTTTGTATGGTGCTCATCACCATAACATCTTTGTGTTCACATACTGTTGCACCCCTGTGAGATGTGAAGTACAGTGAAATCTCGATTTAACGGACTAATTCGGGCGAGGGGGTGTCCGTTAAAGCCGAAAGTCCGTTATTTAATAATTTTTTTAAATCATTAAATAACAGGACTTTTGGCTTTAACGGACACCCCCCTCACCCGAATTAGTCCGTTATATAGAGGTTTTACTGATCACAGCCGGGAGCGAGCTGTCAGCCCCCCCGCCCGGCTCCCCGCAGCGGGGAGCCCGGCGGGAGCTGTCAACCCCTCCCCCTCCCCCCGCCCGGCTCCCCTGGGGCGGGAGCCGGCAGCCCCCGAATAACGGATTTTGGATGCATCGGAAATTTTGTCCATTGCATCCGAAGTCTGTTAAATCGGGGTCCGTTAAATCGAGGGTTTACTGTACTATTTTTACAGAGTGGAATCTGAAGCACCGAAAGACTTCTCCAAAATCACGCAGAAAGTCTGTTGTATGGTTGGAAATAGAACCAGATCTTGAGTCCTAGTCTAGTGATTAAATATGGCACTCTCCTTTCTCTTTTCAAAGGTTTGTTCTATGAATAGATTAGGTGAGACTGTCTTATGGTGAGAAGAAAATAACATCCCATCCTCCTTGTCCAGGTTCAGCAAAGCTCATCTCTGTGCCAGAGATTGATATTAATCCTAACCAGGTCTCAAACTTAGTTCTCAAATATTTTACCTTTTAAGCCCTTCAAATCCCTGCAGTAAGTATCTGTCTTTTCTTTATGATGAAATGATGGCTTTCCTGTGACAGTAAGTTTGATATCCAAATTAGGACACTTTCGATCAAAGATGAGTATTGCATAGGTCACCAAGACAAGAGTATACTCTGTACTGCACTTGCTATCACCCTGAAAACACATTTTGATTTTCATAAGCTGCAAGAAATTCCGCTCTTTTTTTAACCAATATCTGAGTAGGTACAGTAGAATCTATGTATTAAAAAGGCAGTATGTTTTATCTTGTTAGAAGTTTAGAAATCAAGACATGGTTTGTCACTTATCTTCACTGTGGAAGTAGTAAGACTTATTCAACCAAAAAAATTTGTATGAGGAAATCTTCATAATTTTACAAATAGAATTTTTACTGCTGACTTTTTATAGTAGAACTGTGTCCTACACAATAGCAGACAAACACTTTCCTTTAATGGAGGAAACCTTGGTCATCAGTGCACTTTGTTTATATGGTTTGTTTGGATTTTATTTCCCATTCTTTTATCTATGGGTCCCTAATTAGGATTGCTGGCTATGTATTAGTAAGAGAAGAATTGTATTCATCATCTCATAATTTCCTTTCTCTAATGATAGCATGTCTAGGAGTATCAATCAGTGGGGACTCCATGGAGTTCTCTAATATAAGACGGCAGTTTTCAAGCTGAATAGCTGGGGGAGCCAAAAACACGGTAACTTCACCTTTTGTGTCAAATGGCCAGTTTAATGTCTTTCAAAGCTGTAATTACTAGAGATATGGTCATTGACATGAATGAACTAGCATAATTTGAATAAACCATAACTATGTACATGCGACCATCCCACTCTGAGCAAAGATGAACATGAACAAAAAAAACCAACGTGAAAATGAGTAGAGTACCTGTTGAAGATTGTAGTAGTCAATTTGAGGGTCTAACCACAAAAAATCATAGTGGACACTTTTCTTTATTATTAATTGTGCCAGATGAGTAGTCTTCATCTAAGCCATCAGAAAATCTCACTCTCACTCATGATTCAGATCTGCAAATGATCTCAAGTGTCCAGAGCAGAAAAGCTAAAGTACAAAAACCAGTAAAAGCGACAGAGTCTTGTAGCACCTTACAGACTAACAGATCTTGGGGATCATGAGCTTTCGTGGGCTAAGACCCACTTCATCAGATGAATGTGATTCAAACATTCATCTGATGAAATGGGTCTTATCCCACAAAAGCTCATGATCCCTACGATCTGTTAGTCTATAAGGTGCTACGAGACTCTTTGTCGCTTTTGCAGATCCAACACGGCTACCCCTCTGATACTAAAAACCAGTAAGAAAACTATATGGCTTGTGATTATTAATGAGCTACAGAACCTTCCATCTACCCTGTCATACTGTCCAAGTAAGGATTGAGTTATTTCAGTGGGGAATTGTGAGAAAAGTTGTACTGTAGCTGGTGGCTTGTTCATGGCTGTAAGCCTTTCTGGACTAAATTTTCAGAAAATGGTGCACATGCAAGTGTGCAGTTCATTCGTATGCAGAGACAACGTTTTCATCATATAACTGCTCAATCGTGCACGCAGTTACTGCTGTGTTCACAAGCACAGCGTGTTCTTGCAAATTAGACACCTAAATGTACATTTTCAGAAAAATTAGGCCTTTATGTCCAGTGCACATAATTAGACATCTTTCAAGAACATGAAATTAACTTTTTTCAGAAAAATGAAAATTAGTAATTATTTCATTTTACACTTATGATTTCCTATTTATCTTTAAAACGAGATTGGTTTTTATTATAATACAGTATCCACACTACTCTGATAGTCCAGGTTTTCTAGTTACATATAAATAATAAATAGGAATGCTTCAATTTGTCAAAAGACTACAAATTGAATTTTATCTTAATAAATTGCTGTTTGAGGAGAAAAAAGCAGAAATTTTATGAGCAATTACTCTTATGTTTAGACTGATGGATTGCCTTTATAATTATTGTTGGTTTTGTTTTTGTATTTTTTCCATTCAAACCACTTAGATTGAAAACTGTATGTGCAGAGACTTTCATAACATTTTTGTAAATTGGAAGACGTGTTTACCAATCAGAGGGTGAAAAACTTGAGGCTGAGACTTCTGAGTTCAGTTCTTGTTTCTCCCATTTATTCTCTGTGAGTTTAGGCAAGTCACTTAAACTAATTTTTCTCATCCACTATAGAAAAATAAGCTAATATTTATATGGGAGTTGTGAGTCTTAGCTATATTTTGCAATGCATTCTCTGGTTTCCAGATTAAAAGTACCATTTAAGTGTAAAATATTTATTATGATTACAAAAAATTTAAAGTCAAGGTCTAAAATGTTGGAAAATGCTAGAATTCAGGTTGCCTGTGCAACCTTATTTCAGCCCTGTGTGTGCAAGCATTATATACCACTCTTTAATTACATGATCATATCTTTTTTTATCTGCAGGACCTGCCTCAGTGAGTGCACAGGGATGTACAGTGCTCACTGAATAAGCAGCTGTTCAATATTTTGTTTTATCCTCATTCATTGTTCAATGTATGGTCCATGCCTTATTTATGCCACGCTGAAACCCTGCTGTGAATACAGAAGTATTAATTTCTTCATGGGCTCTTCTATGCTGCTCACTATAGCATCTGAGTGCTTCACGAACATTAATGAATTTGTTTTCACACACACCTACTGTGGTGGTGGTATAAATCCTGTTTTACAGTTGGGGAATTGAGGTATAGAGATCAAAGGTCAAAATGGTATTAATTTGGGGTGTCCAATTTTCATAGACTCTATTAATAGATAAGAAAGCCAGAAAGGGACCATTGTAATAATTTAGACTGATCTTCTGCATAATAGAGGCCATAGGACTTCCTTGAATTTTTAGCTGCTGTTTGAACTGGAGTATGTCTTTTTAGAAAAACATCCAATCTTGATTTTAAAATTTCCAGTAATGGAGAATCTACTACAATCCTTGGTAAATTGTGCTAATGATTAATTACCCTCACTGTTAAAAAAATAAAATAAAATAAAATAAAAATCTTATTTCTAGCCTAAATTTCAACTTTCAGCCAATAGATCTTGTTATACCTTTGTCTGCTACATTGAGGGGCACTCAATTATCACATTTTTGTTCCCCAAGTAGTCATTTATTAAACTATGATCAAGTCACTCCTTAAGCTTCCTTTTGTGGAGCTAAATTTCTTGAGCTCCCAAGTCTTTCATTAGAAGGCATGTTTTTCAGTCCTTTAATCATTCTCATGGCTTGTCACTGAACCCTTTCCAATTTACCAACATCCTTCTTTTGAACACCAGAGCTGAATACAGTATTCCGGCAGTGGCTGTACCAGTACCAAATAGAGATAATATAATCTTTCTGCCTCTACTAGAGACTCCCTTGTTTTTACATCCAAGGATTGCATTAGTCCTTTTGGCTACCGTGTTGCACTGGGAGTTCACGGTCTGCTGATTATCTATCATGACCTGAAAGTCTTTTTCAGAGTTGCTGCTTTTCAGGATAGTCCCCAGTTCTGTAAGTATGGCCTACATCTAGAAACTAAAGAATGGATGCATTTACATTTGGCTGTATTTAAATACATATTGTTTACTTGTGCTCAGCTTACTAAATGATCCACATTCCTCAATATCAGTGACTTGTCCTCTTTATTATTTGCCACTGTCCCAATTTTTGTGTCATCTGCAGATTTTATGAGCAATTATTTTATGTCTCTTTCCAGATCATTGACAAAAATGTTAACTAGGGATAGGGCCAAGAACCGGTATGGGGCACCGGTCGGAACACTATCCGTTAGTCAGTTAAACCACTCAACTGCCTTAACCATAGGAGCATCCTTTCTCTTCCTGCAATCCCCCACCTCTTTCATTACATAGCTTCCAACTTCTGCCACAAATGAGTCCAACTCCTTCTTACAATGCTGATTCATCTCAAGAGTACTATGTGTCCTGTGCACTGAATGAAGCAGGGGTCCTTTGGAAAGAGTAGAGTGTACTCATTATTAAAGGCTGTATAAGAAGACCTATTTTTTGCACAATGGAGCTGAATTAAGGCTTCACAAACAATGGTAATTCTGGCATGTCCTCTCTTTTAAGTGCTTAACTTTGCAATCCTAATAATGTTCATTTAGCTTAGTTTTCGTATGTGTAATTTTACTAGGTTTTTTAAAAACTGTGGGGTGGGGAGCAATTTTGTCGCATATTGACACCCACAGGGGTCATCAGCAGGGTTGGAAACAGAGCTGATTGGAAAAATTCTGACAAAATATTATTTCACTGGAATTGGCTGATTTTGTTGAAATCGAAACATTTTGTGGGAGTTTGTCAGTTCTGACTAACTTCCTCTGGAACCCAGTGTTTCTGTCGGAACCCTGCCTGCTTTCCTACCAGTTTGTCCACCCAGCTCCTTGGCAGTCTGCAAACTCATGGTCCCTCTTCAGTCCATGCTCTCAGGATTTCCAGCCTCCTTGAATCAGAACGAAGTCAAACTCAGAACTGTCTAAATCCTCCGTGGAACTGAATTACCATTCTCTGCCCAGCTATAGTTAGAACTTTTAGAGTCACCATGCAGACATCTGCTGCTTGATCTAAGAGAGTGATTGATATAGGCTGGCAAACTATTACTGCTATGTAGACTCGCACTAGAGGGATTGAGATACTTTGCAAGTGGGTTTTCATAGGTATTTACTGACAGCAGAGGAAGGGTGAGACTCAGGAATCTTGGGTTCTATTCCAGGCTGTGGACGGGAGTGTGCTTTACTGGTTACGGACCTATGTGTCCTTTCCCACCCAGCTAGCCTTGTCCTAGTCCTGTCCCCTCCTGCCACCCAAGGCTGGACCAGATGGAAGGAGAGAGTAGGTCGGCACAAGGAGAATGGTGGGGAGGGGTACTGGGATTGGAGACTGGCAGGTGGAGGGAGAAACTGGGAATTGGAGTCAGAGTTGGAGACTGGGACTGGCTAGGCGAGGAGACAGGGAACGAGTGAGATAAAGAGAAACAACTTTGACTAGAAGCCAGGGTGTGAACTAGAACTAGCTGAGCAGAGAGACTGGAACAAGGAACTATGTGGGACTGAGATTGGACAAGGAGCCTGGCTTGACCATCTGTCTGAGTGGGAATTTGACTTCAAATATTTTGAAGAGACCCAGGGCCTTTTATCTCTTTCTTCCTTTCCCCCAAACCATTTGTACTGTGTACTATCAATGAGGAGTTCTGTGTACCTGCACTTTGTAACATGGTTGCCCTATCTGATACTTTTGATGAGCATGGTAAGATAATTCTTTGAGAGGAGGGTGTGCATGATCAGCTGGGGCTAATGTGATTTCCTCTTTCTATCTAATGACTTCTGAAGTTTCAAGTTCTTCTTGGGTGTGTTTGGCAGAGGCCTTCGCTCTTAATTATCCAGTACAAGATGCACTGTCTATTTGAAATTTTTGCAGTACATCAAAAAAAGCAAGTGTCTGTACCAATCATTGAGGGGCTCCTGGAACTATCTCACAATCTATGGCTCACTCCTGTATGCATACCTGCATTATCTAAGACAGTTGATATGTATATAAAGGTCTTTCAGCATTGACTTGACAATTTTTACCAGAATTTTACTCTTGGATCCTTTTTCCCTGGCTGCTGACATTATAAAGTGCCGCATCAGGGAGAACCTCTTGATCCAGTTAGCAGAAGAAGGAAGCAGATGGATTTATTTAAAAGGAAAACTTAGTAATCATTTTGATATTACCCGGGGTACAATTTGACTGATGGACAGCTGTGTCCCCTCAATTCTCCAACCTGGAGTGCCTTTTCCAGGGCTTTGTTGTGAGAGCAACTACTCCTGGTTTGCTCATACACAGCCTCCAGCATGTAAATCACTCCTAGCTATCCTGTGTGAGTGCTATTGCCAGCCACTCATGAATTACAACACATGGCAACACCAGCAAACTCCCAGTCCCAGACTTTCCCCCAGAAATGTATCTTGTACTACCCAGCACCATCCTGGCCAACACAAGCTCATATAAAGTCTGTCATTTATTAATAGAAAATCATAGAATATTAGGGTTGGAAGTAGGGGGATCAGACAGTAAAGTGTGAAAAATTGGAACAGGGGGTGAGGGGTAACAGGCTTCCATATAAGAAAAAGTCTCAAAAATTGGGACATCTAGTCATCCTAGTTGGAAGGGACCTCAGGAGATCATCTAGTCGTCCAACTCCCCTACTCAAAGCAGGGCCAATCCCCAATTCAATCATCCAACAGATTTTTGCCCCATATTCCTAAATGGTCCCCTCAAGGATTGAACTCACAACGTTGGGTTTAAGCAGGCCAATGCTCAAACCACCAAGCTATCTGTACCCACCGCTGAGCTAGCCTCACAAATCCTGTTATCCCAAATGCAGTTTCCCAAATACTTCAAGCACATTGCATTAGATTAAACAAAAAAAACAAACCCCAAATGTATTAATTACAGAAAGCTAAAATTGTGACTACAAGTAATGAGGCATATACTTCAGAATTGGTTACAACTAAATCAAAAGCAAAATGCAACCAACACCTAACTTAACAAGCTAAATGAATACCAAGCAAAGGTCTCTCACTATGTTCCAACAGTCTTACTGGTTGAACCTGTTCCCGTCAGGATCTCTCCCTGAGTCCAATGCTGCTTCCTTTGTTCAGGTGTTGATGCTATCATGGGCAGAAAACAAGGGAGAGATTTTTTGGGATGTCTGCCTTCTCCTTTTATAGACCTTTCTCTTGTGCCGAAATCACCACCACCTGATGTTTCAAGAGACAGAAAGTCAGTGAAGCCAGGAGCCTTAAGCTGCTGCTTTGTCAAAATGTAGAACATTTGCCCATGCCCTCTATCAGGCTGAAGAGTGGCCAATTAATCAGGTAATAGTCCCTTTGATCCCATTGACACCTGCTAAGGGGTTGGCTAGTCTTTTGTCCCTGGAGAACTTGTTTGTGACTGCCCTCCAGAACACGTTGGAATATGTCTTGGTAGTATTACACAATGGAATCTTACATCTTTACATACGGTGTTGCCACACGTATTTTACCATTACAACAATGATCCGCAAACCACGAGTTTTCAAATGATACCTCAGGCAATGTGCTTTGTACAACATTTAACATAGTTTTATAAGGGGGTGAACATAGGGGTACAGACTGTCACAATCAGGTATTCTTATGATCATTTTTTCCCATATGCCTTCCTCAAAATATTTACAATCTTTGTTGATAGTTGCTCTCCATTCAGCTCGGTCTTTGTCTCTGAAGTTAGTGATATTAATACCACATATTAGATTCTACTTAACCCGTATGACCATTCTTCTGTTCTTAAAATCATTGTGTCAGAGGGTATGTACATATGACTTAACTGTGTATGACATAACAGTGACTTTTACAGCAATTGATAGGACATTTCATCTTTACTTGAAGACATTTTTCTGGCAATCTGGTTTAAGATTTTACACCTGCTATTTAAATAGCATTAACATTCTGGATAAATTAAGACAAATGAGGACTACACTCTGGGCTTTGGTTTCTCACCTGCCTCCTCTAGGAGGAAGTTAATACCATTTCTACTTTCTGAGTTTCTGCATTAAAAAGCTACCAGTCATTGCCAACACTCATAGCAACATCACTATTTTCTGCTAAGCATAGAGAGAAGCAACAAAGATCAAAACCTTCAACTTCTTCTATTTCTGGTTCATCTGAAGCACCTTTAGGAAAGAACCAGGCTTGATGGAATTCTTGAGAGCCCTCAGTTACCCCATATGGATGATTTCAGTTACCCTATATGGATGACTTTTAGAGATCACTCAAAGTTTTTTCCCCCCTTGTGATGCTGTGCAGATTGACATCAGACAAAAGGGCCCTTAAAATCGTTCAAAAAGCTACCCATTCATTTCTACTCTGTGCCACCTCACACTTCTCTTCTCCCTTTTTCAGGGATCCCTCTTATGAGGAACAACTGAGAAATGAGCGAGTATCCCTTCTGCACCATGTCTAGTCAAGTCTTAACAGATAAAACTACTGTATCTGTTTAAATACATAACAGAAGACCTTGCTGTCAACCACTATATTAAGAATGCTTTCCAGTTTAGGAAAAGGTATATCCTGTATCAGATGGTTCCTCCAGCCTTCCATCTTTCAGGCAAGGGCTATGTTTTTACAGTGTTGGTAATCCTAGTGGTACCCTGGTGGCTGAGGCAGTTTTGGTTCACCAGCATCCTTCAGATGGTTTCACATCAGTGCATATACATTCCAAATCTTTTGACTCAGAATAAAGGCAAGACAACCTACCCCGAGCTAGCATCCTTCCATCAAGTAGCATGGTATTTTGAGTCCTCTATTTGAACCTTTAGCCTCCTGCTCATTCTCCATCTGTCTATGCCATTTCTGAGTCCATTCACCTCCACCACAAGAGTAGGTGAACGTGGGGCCATTATGGCAGTCCCTCCCTACATTGTCTTCCATAAGGATAAAGTTTCCCTGACGTTATACTCTAAATTCCTTCCAAAGGTTCCTTCTGATTTCCACTGAACTCGGGACATAGACTTATCTGTTTTCTCACCAAAACCTCACACCACTAGAGAAGACAGGAAGCGCCATTTTCTATATGTCCGTTGAACCTTGGTAATCTATCTACAGAAGACAAAACCCTTCAGGAAGTCTCCTAGACTATTTGTCTCCTCTGCTGAATGTATGAAGTGGGAACCAATTACCACACAGAATCTTTCTGAATGGATTTCAGGTTGTACCCTGCTTTGCTATGAGCTGATGGCACCAGTTGACCCACAGGGTGTGTGAGCCCACTCTATCAGAGCCTGAGCTAACTCAATGGCTTCTCTTTACTGTGTCCCTCTTCTGGAAATCTGTAGAGCAGCACATGGGGTTCCATGCATACCTTTAAATGGCATTATACCCTGGTACAAGCTTCTTCAGTCAACACATCCTTCAGCACAGGCGACTTTCAAGTAGTAGTATATCCGGGTTCCTCACATCTTTCTCAGTGAGCATTTCTTGTGAGTCAGTTTAAGTAGAATATTCACAAGGACCATTACTTGAAGAAGAAAGGATGGTTATTACATGCACAGTAATTGGAGTTCTTTGAGATGTGTGGTCCCTATATGTTTTCCACTATCCTACCTACCTTCCTTCCTCTCTATCAGATACTTTCCTAAGGTGATTTCCAGTAGGATAGGAAGGATCTAGAGAGGTGGTCCGTCTGCTCCACCTCTTATGCCCTTGATTCAGAACACAAGGAGATGAGGGGGGCAGGCATAGACCAACAGAAACTGATAATGAAAAAAGCTTCCGGTATCAGGCACTCTGAGTGCATGCATAACTCAAGTGGAATGCACATAGGCACCACACATCTCAAAGAACTCTGGTTACTGTACAGGTAAATAAGCCTCCTTTTTCATCTATTACCTAGATAGAAACGTAAGAATTGCCATAGTGCATTAGACCAGTGGTCTATCTAATCCAATATCTTTCTCTGAAAATGGTCAGTACAACTACTTGAGAGGAAGATTAAAGAAAACCTCAGTGAAGGCAGTTACGGAATAAACTGCATAGCAGGTAAAAGTTCAATCAATCACAGTGACAAAAGTTCATTTATCTTCGTCCCTGAATTTATTTTTAATCCTGTTATTCCCAGTACTAAATTGGAACTAAGTGTGAGTGCACATGAGTAGTTTAAGGGTAAAAACATTTTACAGAGTTTGTAATTCAGAAATAAGCGTTACAGACTAAGGAAATTCAGAATTGCGACTAAATTTAAAAAATCCAAGCTTGGTAAGGTATGAAAATGCACAGTTAAAGCATCCAAACAACCTTAACTTCTCCCTTTAGGGATTCTATGTAATAGCCATACAATTATAATCAGCGAATAATCATGCTTATAGTCCCAGATTAAATTCAACTGATTGTTATTCATTATTTTTTTTCATTTTCTTTTCTTCCTCCTGTCATTACAAGGTAGAGTTAAGGTTGTTTGACTGTCTTAACTGTACACTTCCATGCCTTAACAAATTTGCATTTCTTTCAAGTTTAAGATAAACTCTCAGATTCTTGGGTTTGAAATGCTTGATTCTGAGGTAATTATATCCCTGTAATGTTTTTACCCATGAGATACTGGTATGTAAATCCAGTGTAATGTAGCTTTTAGCTGAAAATTTCCATGGTGGTGTTTAATTAAAAATTCCATACTTGAACACTAAACAAGGACCACACCAAAAAAGTTGTGTGATCTGTCTAATGATTCAAAAATATGTGGTATCAACTTTAATTTTATTTTTAAATATTAACCTTTAGGGCCAGATTTGTTGGTATTTTCTAGCTGGTTTCCCACACTCTTTGTGTTGCTCCAGAGTGTAGTGACCAATTTCCACCAGCTTCTGACCTCCACATATTCTTTCATGCACTCACTCCCCAGTTTAGCCTCCTTTATGATTTCCACATTCTCTGCACTCTCACACATTCCTTGTACATGGACCTACCCTGGTTTCACCCTCACTCCCTCATCCAAATTCCCTTGCACACCACACCTGAGTCTCCTCCTGTTTGCTCTGTGACTAAATCTGATGCAATAATTTTATTTTATTTCTTGGATTGTCAGTGTTACATTTCCTAATTGGCCTGAAGCCACTGGCTGCCCTCAGGGAAAATGACTCCCACTTTCATAATTACCACTGCCTCCCATTTTCCCCCAATGGGAGTGAAGATGAGCTACTCTCGGGAACTGCACAGATTTACTATCACTAGGAATTAATGGGTGGTGATGGCTGTTTTGAAGGAGGGCATCTATGATCTCAGTTCCACTGTTATAGCCAGCGTTGCAAGGTATTTATATGCCAGATATGCTAAACATTCGTGTGCCCCTTGATGCTTTAGCCGCCATTCCAGAGGACATGCTTCCGTCTTTGAATTCATACAGTTGCTCACTACATTGTTAAGTTATTCTTTTTCATTCCTTTCAGCTCTGTATTTTTAAAAGGAGCCATTTTTAAATTAATTTTAACTCCTAAACTACCATATTCACTCAGAGAATTCATTCAAGAGTAAGTTCTGCAATGTTATGCTTTATCCTTAATACACAACAAAGTGGTTGACTCTAATGCCTGGTCTCCACTATGGGGGGGATCAACTGCAGATAAGTTTGCGTATCTGCAGTCGACTTACCTGCCGTCCTCACGGCGGCAGCAGTCGGCGGCGCGCTCCCCCGTCAACTTCAGCTTGTGCCTCCCGGCAAGCTGGGGTTCCGGAGTCGACGGGGGCGCTGCGGGCGATCGATTTCTCGCATCTTCGCCAGATGCAAGAAATCGATCGCCAAAAGATCGATTGCTACCCACCGATCCGGCGGGTAGTGAAGACAAGCCCCAAGTTTTGAGTGCAAAACTCAGCTCAACGTTAAATATGGATTGGTGAGTGCTGCTTCCATAACAACTCTTAATATTTATACAAATTTCCTATCCTTTTTTAAATCCTGCTAAATTCTTCACCTTAATGATATCTTGCGGCAATGAGTT
This sequence comes from Sternotherus odoratus, assembly GCA_032164245.1. Classification (NCBI taxonomy): domain Eukaryota; kingdom Metazoa; phylum Chordata; order Testudines; family Kinosternidae; genus Sternotherus; species Sternotherus odoratus. The sequence continues at coordinate 180,770,446 of JAVMKO010000001.1, read as the reverse complement.
CCACGAGGTAATTATGTAAAAGAATTTCCTTTAAATCAGTTTAAAAATTGCCACCTCTCTATTTAATTGAATGCCGCTTTTTTTCTTGATTTTCAAGAAGATGAATAGAAGTTTCTGATCTACCTTCTCTATTACATTTATTATTTTGTATGCCTTTATCGTGCTCTCTTATTCTTTTCTTCCCTAAGATAAACAGTTCCAGTCTTTTCAATGCTCGTAATCAGGGAAGCCAGGATGGGGATGGGTCAGAAGAGCTATATTTTGAGAAGGTGGCTGTTTTAAGGAGTTTGGCGCTATGAAAAGGAGAGATTTGCAGGGAAGAGGGGGATCCCAACCCCTCTGTCTATGCACTTTAAAGGCTCCCCCTGCAATCCTGCCTCCCTTGTCCGGGGTAGTGTTGCCTAAGTTAGTGGAGCTAAGGCAGCAGTGATAGGGGAACCTTTCAAGCAGTGATGCCTAAGCTTTCATATAGCCCTGGGACCTTGAGGGAACAGTGAGAATTGAGGCCAAGTCATTTCTGTTGAGGATCTTGACACATTAATCTATCTCATACAAATGACTCATTACATCCAATAACGTAGAATGCAAATTAACTGTTGAGGAAAGGTAATTGGTTGAATTGCCTGTGATGTCACAGCAGCTGCAATTAAGTGACCTGAGCTGTTGTCCTGTGCATTTTTAATTAATTTTAATGTGTATGCTAATTAAAGGATTTACATGTAAATTCTCAAAAAATTAATTCTGTACTCGAAGAACTGTGATTTTTTTGGGAAGGTATGCTGTTCTCTTCATGTACAATAGAGGTGTAATCCTTGCTTAATGTGCAGAACTCAACTCAAATCTAACTATATAACTATGACCAGTACCTTTATAACATATTGTTTGACAGTATTTGTACCATTTTTTAATTGTTAAGAATAGAAACATTTAGTACAAGTTAGCTTTAGCGTAAAGTTGTGTGTGTGTATAATGTGTTGCCTACTTATAGTTGCGCAGAGGAGCTTATAGCTTCAGATTTTGATGGTGATAGATAGAAAGGTTTCATTAACTTGTTGAAAGCAACAACAAAAAATCTTATTTTTACATTAGAAAGTATGATGTCTGAAAGATATAGTCCTACACTTCACTTTATTCCAATGAAGCCTTCACAGGCAGTATTCACATATATAGACATCTGCAGGGTTGAGCTGTGCTCTGTTTCCTAAGATAGAAATTGCCATGTGTAAAGTGACATGATGGAAAATGGTGTATATCCTATATAATCTTCTAGCAGCAGAATGAGACCAGTGGCACTTCCCCGAAAAAATAAATTACCTGAAATTTGCAGCACATTCATATTCAATTTCATCACAGCAGATGCTCATTAGTATGTTGTTATTAATTGGTATTCACTTTAGGTTTTGTTTAAAATGAAGATAATAATTAGGTTTTAATTACTGCATCTTTGGGGCGGGGGGGACTGGAGAGAAATGCCTCTCAAAGCACTGAAGTACTTCCTGCTATACTAACTCAGTTAGTTATATATAGTCCTGTAAACTACGAAAATGTCTCTAAGTGAGATGTGATTCTCTGACTAACTTAATTTTTTTTATTAAGAACTTGTCCTAAATTGTCTGCTTTATGGACATATTGAATCAGATTAGAATGAGTGGCCGCTCACATTATTATCAAATTACCAAAAAGATTTCTTACAAAAGTAACTCTCTCAAGTGGCTGATTAATGAAGTGGTACCAGTGTTTTGTATTAGAACTAATTGAAGCAATACAAATACATTATTTCTGTAGCCTGTAGAAATGATTTCTTTTGCAAAGCAGTTCAGTGGAGTTGGCAAACATGTGTGTGTGTGTATTTCCCTTGTCTTATGGCTCATAGAAATTGAGGGGAACAGAAAGAGAGAGAGGATAAAAACAGAGAGAAATACCGGGGGGGGGGGTGTGAAATGAAGGCTTGCAAAGGGAAGAAGTGAGCGACCTAAGTTAGATGCAGAAGAAGGGGGGAAATGGTGGAAATGAGGATGCAGAAAATATGTGGAAAATGGTCATTCGTACGGTGGGGCTATGGAAGACTTCTGGGCAATTATAATAGGTTTTGCGTTGCCACAGCTTAGGAGACTTCATCCATCTCAGAAATATAACAGTCACCCAGAAATGCATTGCACACCATATCTGACTCTGGTTATGAAGTAGAGTGTACACCAAATAAATAAATACATAAATGTAAATATGTCCATTTATAGGACATTAGACTTCAGTAAGTTAGAAAGCTCCAGTTGTGTCTAGTCTTTCTAACCAGTTTTATACTGTTTTTGCGTGCTATATAAAAACATAAGGCAGATTCATTTAATTTAATTTAATATTACAGTACTGTATTTAAGTGAAATAAGCACAAGTTGACTGGAGCCAGCAGTTCAGCCTACAGCACTTTTTTGCAGTTGTGAGCTTCCTTCACATTTTTTCTACTGTTGAACCTTTTTTTCTACTTTCATCTCCCTTTTACCACTGATTCCCTATGCTACCTTTCCACTATGTGTATATTAATCCTTTCTCTGATGGCAAAACTGAGATATAAGGAAGGTAAGAGTCTTGCCCAAGATTTCACAATGAATCAACAGCAGAACCAAAATAAGAATTTTTGAATCCCTGGCTCTCAATCCTGTGCTGTCGCATTCAATGTTGACTTATTTTTTTCCTTAAATATCTTTATCCATATTTCGTTGTGGCCTGATCGAAAGCCCACTGAAATCCTTGAGTTTTTTCCTTTGGCTTCAGTGAACTTTGTATCAAGTCTTAGTTGAACAACTTATTACCCATGTGTGGTCACACTGACGAAGTGACGTGGAAAATTTCGCTTTGTGACTGTTCAGATTTTGCCTGTTCTGCTGCTAAGTCTTCAATTTCCAGTCTCACCTTTCATAAGGACTAATTACTTGCTGGAGGAACAGGGGAAGATTTGAAATCGGCCTGTTTAAGCAAGAGAGAGAATCATTTTTAAAAGTACATTAACTCTAAACTTTTTTCTAAATGAAAGTTTTCTCACCAAACATAATGCTTTTTTCTTTTCTTGATTTCCATTTGTTTGTATTTTTCTGTTCCAAACTTGCTTTGTAGGAGTGAATAACTAACTGGAACTCTGACTGTGTGCACTCAGTCCTTGTTTCCATTGCTGTACTTGAAAACAAAACAAAAAATCACTTTTGGTCACTTTGGTACACAGTGTTGTCTCTATATAGGTAGACTGTCAAAAGAAGCAGAGGCACCTTCCTGGATGTAATTTTCAAGGGAAGAGGAGGAAGTCAAACATTATAAAACAATATGTAAAATAGAGGGAGCTAGTTGTGTTAAAATAACATCTTAAATTTTCCATCCAGTCTCCTATGATCCAAATGAAATGTAAGTGAATATAAAGATCTTACAGCAATTTAGAGTATCAAGTTTTTTATTACAAAAATTCTCCATCAGAGCAAAAAGAGAAGATTTTGAAAATTAAAAAAGGCAAGTGATCACAAATTAATAAATCAAATAAAGAAAATAATAATAGGTGGTGATCCTGTAATTAATTTAAATGTAAGGTACATCTTTCTTGGTTTCATATATATTCCTTAATCCCACCTAATTATATTTGACTTTGAAAATCTTAGAGCCTTTTGTTTTCCACCAGTTTACTAATTGCAAAATGTGGCAGGAAGCAAAAGTGCAGGAGATGTTGATATATTTAAATATATATATATATATATATGTTATATGCTATTTTTTGTATTTTCCTTATCCATTTAGGCAGTGACTTTCAATTAGCCTGTCTACTAATATCAGGTCACTAAACTCCGTAGTTGATGCTTTATTCCTTCGTGTGGGTTGTCATTCGTTTGCTTCATTTGGCTGGCAAAGGTTGTTGTATATCCATTACCAGCAACACAGCACTTTGCATTTCTGAATTGACAAGCAGCTATATTGACCTAGCGCTTATTATGGGTCAACAGCTGCGTTAACCAACGGAAGGACTGAGGGGCAATTAAAATGAATTGGCAAAAATATATCTTCCTAATTTACTCCAATTTGTTATTTATGCTAACATTGTATGGCTTCTATGGTGACACTAAACAGAATGGACCCAATAATGGCAATTAACATAAAAATATAATGGCTAATCAAATTGACAGCAACTGTTTCTCATCATCTCGACACACAATACATTATCAAAACAAACTATTATGAAGGAGGTAATTTCAGTGTTCTATTCAACCTGCTGCATGTGTGCAGTCAGGGAGATGTGTACCAGCAATTACTGCTGAATCTAAAAAACTAAACAAATAACTTAATCGCTGTCGTCCTCCTTTTTTCTTCTTCAGGAAGCAGTAATCAGGATTTACTAAAAATAACTGGTATATAATAGTATAATGATGATGCATATCGTAGAAGAGCTAATAAGGAATAAAATAAGCTTCTATGTGTCTTTTTTTTTTAAATAGGTTCATATGGGGGGATATAGTATTAATAAATAAATAATTAGCCTTAGTCATTGAATGTATCATAAGTTGCTTAATATTTCTAGATATTTTATATAATATTGTGATGTTTAAAATTAGCTGAATTTAATAACAGAACTTGCCGTTTGGTTGTTAGGAAGGTGAAGAGATAAGTTGAAATAGGATTCTTATAAGCATAAATAATTTGCCCATATTTTTCCACCACTTTATCAATCTGGGTCCTTGGGATACATTGATTTACATTTTAACACTCTTCTAATCAAATATATGTTTTGGTTTTGTATCTCTAGTTTCCAGTAAAGTCTTTGCGAGGTGAATAATTTGTACATGTGTACTTACATGCTAAACATATCACTAGAGACTACTTCCACATATTCTGTACTTCAGGTTACTGCATGGTTCATTGGTATCTGCCTACTCTACATGTTCTGAAAACAGTTGTATACCAGTATTTGAACCTTGCTAGAACATGATTCTGTTGAGCAAGAGTACAATAGGCTTATCTTGAAATTGTTTAATGGTAGTGTGGGCAAGGCAGAATCATCTTAAGTCCTCCCGGACAATTTTACAACACACACCATGGTAACAACTGTATATGCTTGCAAAGTGTCTACTTTCAAACCAGAAAGTTAGCACGGAGTCTTGATATGAGTGACATTCAAAGTATTTAATTGAATGTGATACTCCACACATAGGCACCTGCAGATATTTGAATGAAATATGTGATTACTTACACAAAGTAGCCTACACAGGTGCATATATCAAGATGACGGCATACACAGCAAAGATACATGCACCTGTGCTCATTTGAATGGAATGATTAAAATTTAAGCAACCATAGGTGTGTATGTTGAGTATGATACAAACACGTGTAATCATAATTATATATAGATACAGATATATAGATAAATATTTTGAGAACCATCCCATTCCATACAGCTATAGAGTGTCAGGAATGATGAGATTATCCCTTATCCCATAATTCCAAATTCCATATGTTACATTTGACCTTGGTATCAGCATTCTTTTATAGTAGTTCTAATGAATCTGTGAAAATGGATACATTTAATATGATTATCCATAATAAAACCTTTAAAAGACTGATTTGACTATGGGCTAGTGTAGATTGTATTTTAGATAAAATTCAGTAGTGGCAGTCTTCCCATTTTCAGTGTAAGTTATGAATACAAGTGCATATGAATTTATAGTTTGATAACGCCAGTTTTCTTAAAGTGCAAATAATGAATTTTCAGCTTTTATTAAATAGTCTTCTGACATGAACAGAACATATAATATGTTAGGAAACCACTAACATGATCACTTGTTCTATAGTGGTATATTGATGCAGATACAAGAAAACACATCCTTTTGGTGTGAGCTTTTCTTGAAATAGTGGTTTTCATTTATGTTCTTTTACATTACAGTATTCCGACAAGGCCTTGTACACCCAGCTGTGCTTTTACCGGTACATTTTTGATGTGGACTATGCAAAGGAGAAAGTTATTACTGATCAAGAGAAAGGTATGTTAAAATACTGTAATTACTTCTTGAATTTAAAGTGAAAATTTGCATCATAAAAGCCAAACCTACTCTGTTGTGCTGTTCAAACCTACATCACGCAGGAAGTAAGAGACCAAATGAATTTAGGAATCCCCAGCATGAATAAGAGGTTGCATAGGAGTCAGTGGCTTAAGAATCCCTTGCATGTCTCTCCTGTTCTTCTGAAGTAATAGTGCTTTCGGAAGAGGAATGTGGGACTTTTTTCAAATGCTCTAATGATAAAAATGCTCTTTGTTATGAGGTTGGAAGGGACATTGTTAACTTGACTAAATTAAAAAGAATGAAGATACAGACTAACATGGCTATTACTCTGAAACCTGAGTAAATTCACTAATTTAAAAAAATTGCAAATTTGTGATAGACATTTTTTTGATATTGTACATCTATATATATGTCAAATGGTGTATGCGTGTATGTATGCGTGTATGTACGTTCACTTCCACACCGTTTGAGCTAGAGACTTGAAATTTGGTACAGTTATAGGTCTTAGGGTGCTAATCAGGGTAAGAGTCGAAAATTTTTCAAATCTCACCTCTGACGCTCCCCAAGGGTGAAATTCTTTAAAACCCATTCACATCAGCTGGGCAGCTGCTGTTTTCTGTGACATAGTTATGAAGTCATAATACCCCCCTCCAACGGACCCCGCACTCGCTCAACTCTCTGCCCCCTCCCCCCTCCAACGGACCCCGCACTCGCTCAGCTCTCTGCCCCCTCCCCACCTCTGACGGACCCGAGTTGGGTTTGGTCAGAGGGTAAGTGAGGTAGGGGTGTCGGGTTTGGTCGGGAGGGGAGGTGGGGGTGTCGGGTTTGGTCGGGGGGGGTTGGGTTTGGTTGGGGGGTGAGGAGGGTGGTCGAGGGGTAAGTGAGGTGTGGGTGTCGGGTTTGTTTGTGGTGGTAGGTAGGGGTGTCGGGTTTGGTTGGGGGGGAAAGTGAAGTGGGTGTGTCAGGTTTGGTCTACGGGGGGTGAGGTGTGGGTGTTGGTCAGGGGGTGTTGGGGCTGGTAGGGGGGTGACGTGGGGGTGTTGGGTTTGGGTGGGGGGTGAAAATGTGAGTCGGGGTTGGTCGAGTGGTAAGTGAGGTGGGGGTGTCGGGTTTGGTCGGGGGGGTGAGGTGAGGGTGTCAGGTTTGCTCTCTGTCCCCTCCCCCCTCCAACGGACCCCGCACTCGCTCAGCTCTCTGCCCCCTCCCCACCTCCGACGGACCCAAGCAACACCGGGTATTTTCGCTAGTACAGAATATTTTTTAATTTCCCTTTTGAAAGGTTTTATATTCCCATGTTAATATCTTTCAGCAACGGAGAAACAGACTAAGACAAGCCATGAAACTAACTATATGTAAAGCACAGTTAAATATACAAATTAATCAAGCTTAGATATTTGCTTATTACTTTCAGTTATTGTAATGTTAGTTGACTATAACAGATACAGAATTTGCATAGAGAGGTGATTTTCAAGTTGGTGGCTGACGTATACAAGACTGAATAAACTAAATTTTGGTCCCCACATTTGGTGCATTGTTGATCCAAAAATACATGCTCCTACTGTTGAAACCCTTACAGGAAGTCCATAGAGGTTCCTATGGAGAAACCTCCACCACAGAATAATCTCCTTTCCCACATCTCAGTTAGGGTAGAAGACCAAGAGATGAGAAGGAATACAGTAGAACAAATAAATACACCAGTACTACGGTGATCAGCACCGTATACAATCCAAGAAGTATAACTGGAACCTCTTAGCTTGCACAACAGGCAGGAGTGTGGGCTCTGTCTTGGTATATCAGTACCCTCTTTTCCAAAGCAGCTAGGTGCCTCTTTTTGATACCCCTAAGAAGGTAAATTCATTCTTGCAGTTTGAGCTTCCAGAATAGAATACTGAAAATCAGTGATACAAGCTTTCACCTTGAGATAGTTCCTTTGCTACTAGATCCAAAGGAGGCCAGGCACTTACTAATTACTCTGATGTTTTAGTCTAACCACAGTATCACAAAGTTTTTATTAAGGTAATGTTCATTCTGTTAGCAGCCCTCTTTAGTTAAATAATAGGATCCATCGGCCAGGGAAGCCATTCCCAAAGTAGGGTCCTTCATATTTCATGATCTAATTTTATAACTCTCGGAAGAGTGTTCCTAGGAACCATTCCAGAAGCTAGAATGTAAAAGAACAATATTTAGCATAAAAATGGACAAGACTTTTTTGACCCAGGATAAGTGTCTCAAACTGGACAGGAAGTATAAATTCTGCAACTACTACTACTATTTTGACGTGGGAATGTTTGAAAGCACTGAGTTTCATGTTTACAAGCCTAAAACGCTATGGGCATACATCTGTATTTATTTACTTTATAGATGTACATGCTAAAAAGGGCACCTATGCATACATTCTTGTCTTAACTTAAAAATGTATCTCAAAAATACCCTCTATGCAGTTGTCAAATGTAATAACACCACCATCAGTTGGCCAGGCAACTTAAAAACTCAAAATTCCTTTCCAACAATTCCCCATTCTACAATTCTCCTTTTCCTCTATTTTCAAATGTCTGGCAAAAAAAAAAAAAAAAAAAAGGACAAGCTTTGCAATGTGCCCTGAAGGTCCATCCAGTTAAAGCTGACTTACACCATAGATGGGGGAGTGACATCCAAAGGCATGACGCCCTCACAAAGAATTGCCTGTCAGAAGCCCTTTCTCACTTATGAGAAGTGTGGATCCAACTTGTGCTCCTCAGGTGCTCTCGCCTGTGGTAGTATAGTACAGAGAGAGAGGCAGTCTCTCTGATTGGTAGGCCCTTAGTCATTTGGGGGTTTTATAGGTAAAAATTAATTCATGGTAAAATTTCATGTGGAAACCCCAGACAGCCAGAGCAGATCATAACTTAATATGTTAATACTGAAGTCCATGAGACCTTCTCACTCTTTTTCTGCTCTCTGAAAGGAAACTGGATTCTAAAGGCTCCCAAAAATTCCTGCTGCCGCCTTCCTAAGTTAGGGCCTATTGCTTATGTAATGACAGTTCAACAAGAAATCTGACCTTTGCCCCTCTGCTGAATAATTCTGGTCACATATGATAGTAACAGTTTGGGAACTGTCATGTTTTCTTGTTAATTCCATCCCTTTAAAAGGTGGGGCAGAGGAGGAGAAATGTTCCATTAATCAACTCAAAATGTGAGCAGCAAGGCTCATTTTCTTACACTTATAGGACAGTCTCTGCAGTGCTTCAGTCTGAATCTGATCAGACAACACAATTCCATGAGCTGCACTCTCTGACGGCATGGATGAAAAGGTTTATGGGTAGTCTGTCAGCCATTTACATAGATGGAGATATGAGCAACACAGCATACTGACTAATCAGACAATAACTGTGCTTGTTGTGTGAGAACTGCACCCCAAAACAAACACTAGTGGGACTTATTGAAGATTCTTTGTGGCCATTCCATGGAAATCTCATACATTATGCCTACAGATAAGAATTTGCCATAGTTGTTTTCTCTCTGACTTTTTAAAAAAGTCAAGAGGTATAAAGCCCAAGTAACGCTGGGTGATACTACTGTGGCAGAAAAATATAGACTTCCTTTGTGACTTTAGGCAAGTCACTCAGGACCAGATGCAGTCCCGCTACTCACTCTGAGTAATAAATTACTCAACAAGTAGTTCCATTGACTCCAGTAAAACTGTTCATTGTGTAAGGTACCGTTCAGGATAACAGGATCACAATCTGCCCATTAATCTATCTGTCTCCATTCTTTGTCAGTAAAATGGGGTTAATAACTGTTGCAAAAGGGTGTTGAGGATAAATTTATTCATGTTCTTTTTAGGCACTCATATACCACAGTGATGGAGGCCATATAGGTGCCTAGGTGTGTTCTGTGATATAGAATGTTCTCAGCTGTGGAGCTCCTTGGCACTGGAATCCAATAAACTGAACCTGTCATCCTAGTGGCTGAACAGAAAGCAGTGAGGATACTTTGCAGTCATTGGTAATTGAAACATTGCTGGATTTTAGGAAGCACTGCACCTCCAAAACGTACGCTAGTATTTGGAACCAGAATCTAATTCTTCAGATTAGGTATTTATGTGCTGTGGCTCCATAAAAGCCTGTGCATGCTCAGAAAATGCTTTTACAGGGTTATCACAGCCGTATATGTTCCCTACCTCCACCCCTTCTTACAAATACCAAAAGTGCCTCGTTTACTTTCTGGATGAATAAACTGCAAAATTGAATTGAGAAAAATGAAACTGTTTTAGGCTGTGTGACTTACGCATAAAAACACAAAATTCAACTCTGAATATTTGTTGTATCCTATAATTTAAACATTGTTTTTCCCCAGTGTGTTCATAACTTTGTGTGCCAAGTATCAGTATGAAGAGATTTTTTTTTTATGGGTGATTTTATTATAAAGCTTTGAAAGTAGACCCTACATAATGGAGATGTTGGCAGAGCTACTTAATGGGGTGGGGCTTTAGTATCGGCATGTTGGCTGGTGGTGGCTGTTTGGGAGGGAGACAGGATTCTGCAACTAAGATTGGAAGGGCATCTAAGCAAGAAGACATTTTTGCTTATCTAAGACATGTGGAAGTTGATGTTTCTGATGGAGAGGAGAGAGAGAGACTGAGATGGAGACAATAAATGAATCACTGTGCAATGAAGTAGGTGGCCCTTCACTCAATACTGGAGTTATTTTCCATATTTTTTCTGCCTGCAAAGATGAAGACTCTCAAATGACTCACAGCAGTGAGCAGGGAAGGAGATGGAATTAGAAACATGGATTTTTATTTTTATTTTTTAGGTTGAGTGAAGAAGGGGGAAATAGCACAGAGAGCCATTCGTTTAAAAAAGTCAGAGTTAGTTGTGTTCCCATCTGCTAGCAATGGCAGACAAAAAAGGTGATTTCACAATACAGTGAGCTTCCATAGATAATGATCTGAGTTCTTCACCTGTTTCAGTGGACATTGAGTTTCAGTTAGTGTCATGCCTTTAGGCACTAGTAATTGACTTCAGTTCTTAAATGTGACCAAGCATTGCTCTGCACAGGATTTTAAGTCTCGAGTGGATTATTTTCCATCATGTTCTTCAATAAATGATTTTTAAACTTAGCAATTTCTAAATCTGTGAGTCAGCAGCAAATTCAACAATGTCAGTTCATTGCTCCCAACTGAAGATTTGAAACAACTTTTTCTGCTTCAAAGACGACAGCTTTTAGATGTGTTTGGTTTTAGCAATGTTTGGCTCCAGCATCTTCCCGATGACCTTTCTTGAATTACAGTTACTTTTGGAGAGGAAATGTGAAACCTACAAAATATTGAAGACACAGAACTAGAAGATTGGGGTTCACGCATGAAGTCAGATTGTTTTGTAGCTTTTTTTCCCATTTACATTTCCAACAATAACTATGGAAAGGCTATAGAGGAAAGTGAAATAGTTTTACAGTGCTTATTTATTATAAATAATTACAATACTTAATAATAGTTAAATAATTTTAAATCCTTGAAAATATTCAGGCAGTTAACAGAGTTTAACTATTTCCTAGATCTTTCCCAAATAACTTAGGTTTTAAAAGTTGTCTAAAATGCATGCACGTGATCTTCACAAAGTCATGGAGGCTTTACAGAATAATATCAATTAATTTACACTTCCCTTTTTTTGGTCTTTTAACAACACAATATGTACCACTATTTGTGTTTAAGAATGTGAGTTATTTATGGGTGTTTGATTATGAGTGAATTCTTATTCTGACACACATTGCCTTAATATTGCATCATGTTTGTTTTTTTCCCCCTTTATGAAAAGCATCTCTGCAAGTAACACTTAAATATATATATACTAGTGTAAAAGCCCGTGTACACGGGCCAACCGTAAGGGCTCGCGGGGGCCCCCCTCCGCCGCCCTGCTCTCGCCCCCCCTCGCCCAGCCCACTCTCCCCTCCAAGGCCCCCCCTCGCCCAGCCCCCTCCCCCTGCAACGACCCCCCCCCCCTCGCTCAGCTCCCTCCCCCCTCAACTCCTCGTCATGCGCCTGACAGCCCAGCTAACTTTATATGTATAACTGCTCCTTGGTGCTCTAGCTCCGTGTGAGTGACGATCGCTCAGGCGGGCACGCGCGGCGGCCATTTTGTGCCTCCGAACTACAACCCCCCAGCATGCCGTTCGTCCGGGCCGTCTCTACTGCGCATGACGGCTTCACACAAACTTTTCTAGCCGATTATTATATAGGATAATTTGACATTTCTATATCCCTTTTCATCTAAGCTTTGTGACATTAATGAATTAAAGTTTATAATACTTTGCTGAAGTTATGTGAGTCCCATTTACAGCTGAGGTGTATAAAAATTGGGCATTCCTAAGGTCGGCTAGGAAGGCTATGGTAGAGCCAAGAGTAGAATGGAGACTTCTGAATCCCTGTCCTGCATTTTAATCATGTACCGTATATACTCGAGTATAAGCCGAGTTTTTCAGCCCACTTTTTGGGCTGAAAAAAGCCGCCTCGGCTTATACTCGAGTCAGTGAAAAATGTGCGCCCCGGTTCCTCCCCTCCCCGCCGGAAAAAAAAAAAAAAAAAAAAAAAAAAGCTCCTCGCTCTCCCGTCCCCGCCACGCGGGCGGGCTGCCGGGAGCGTCCCGGTTCCCCCCTCCCCGCCGCGGGCGGGCTGCGCTCCCAGCAGCCCGCCCGCGGCGGGGAGGGGGGAACCGGGACGCTCCCGGCAGCCCGCCCGCGCGGCGGGGACGGGAGAGCGAGGCGCTTTTTTTTTTTTTTTTTTTTTTTTTTTCCCGGCGGGGAGGGGAGGAACCGGGCAGCCCGCCCGCGGCGGGGAGGGGGGAACCGGGGCGCACATTTTTTTTTTGGTCCGGCGGGGAGGGGGGAACCTCGGCAGCCCGCCCGCGGCGGGGAAGGGGGAACCTCGGCTTATACTCGAGTCAATAACTTTTCCAGCTTTTTGTAGTAAAATTAGGTGCATCGGCTTATATTCGGGTCGACCTATACTCGAGTATATACGGTATAGTCTTTCCTTATTAGTAAAACAGAGTTGATTAAAGATGGATATTTATCCTTACACTAATTTTGCGGGAAGAGGGAAAGAGATTGTAGTTGAATTTACTCCTGACTCAGCATGAATTATAATAGTTGACTTTTTCAAGTAAATATTTTGACACTACTTTGCAACTTATAGTACTTACATAATTATACTACATTAATGATTATTTTACATATAAGCAAAAATCAAACAAAAATGATGTAAATTAGAAAGTGGGGAGAAACTTCAAAAAAAATGTTGCAGTCACCTTACTGAAAATACTGGATATTTGGAGGGTTACGGAGATCTATATATCACCCTTTATGAATGGCACAGTTGCCATTTTGACTATCGTTAAACTAAAAACTTTTTTGAAATCTCCACTGCCCCATCCCATTGTTTAAATTTATTTTTATGTATACCTCAGCGCTGAGACACCTTTTTCCCATGAAGATCCACGTCATTCTGCTTTAATTTATCTGAACACTGTAAGTTTTGTTTATAAATTGAGTTAAAATACAAAATAGCTTTTAGTATAGATCTCGTACCACAGATGGGAGGAGAACACTTTCTGTAATGACACATACTGCTTTTTCAGTAGGGCACTCTCAAGGTTATTGAACCTGACTTCAAAGTTTGTCTAGGTTTCAGATCCCAATTTTCTGGTGGTTGGGGTTTTTTTAGCTAATTTTTGTGGTGTCTGGAAATGTAACAATGCAAACTGAAACAATTTAACTCTCTATAAACCTCAGTATGTGCATGCCTTGATGGCAAAAGGAGATGGTGTAATTTTGGGGCTTATATTTCAGATGTTTTTTTTTAAATGTACCTGTAAAAAAAACAAACTTTTTTTTACAAAATTTGCCAGCAAGCGATTGATAACACGGTCTAATCATTTTGATATTTTGAGAAATACAGTAGTTTTAAACAGATGATACAAATTTATTTTTAAAATGTATTGTGCTTATACAGTTAATGGCTTTTATTTCCATAATGTTTTTTACTACATAATTATACATCTTAATTACGTAATTACCATCATAATTATTATGTAATTACATGTAGTTCCACTAATTACAAAATCAGGAAGTGTAATTATCTAGTAAAAACTTTCTGAAATCTTATTTATTCACTAGAGATTATTTAAAAGACCAACCAGTGACCTATTGGTCCTATGACCCCCAGATTCCACTCCTAGCCCCTCTCTCCCACTGCCAATAAGATAGGGAAAGCTGCAGAAAGAGCTCTTTCGTTTTCTACCCACCACCTGTGGATGACAAAGAAATGATGCTGATCTGTTCTTATGGTTGGTTGTTTTGTACCCTCCTTCTATGAGGTTAGTAGTGCGTATACTGTATATCCTTTGTTGCTAAAATCAGATGTGCACAAGGACTATGACACTTTAAACTGGAACTTTTAATAATAATTGGAAGCGAGTTAAAAGTTGAAATAATCAGATAAATGTGGAGCTTAGAACAAGATAATTTTGCTTTGAATATACCAGGTAAACTGGTATCATATCACAAATGAGAGTCAAAAAAACATTAAACACACAACTTGTATAACCAAGGCAAACTTGCTGTACAGCACCTCCTGTAGACACTGAGATTAGACATTAGAATCAGTCTTCCAGAGCATTCCTATAATTTTTTGACCCATTCAGGACTGTTATTCAATTCATTTGCAAGTTTACCTATACCTGTCATCTATTCAAATTTGGTGTTCCTTCATTTTATTATTGAAAATTATTTGCATTAGAAATAATCATGAAACAGAGGATGTAGAATGTTACTTACATTCATTCCCACAATTTTTCATGTCTGGCATTTTGGGACTTTCTGCTTGTGGAGTCTACTCTCATGTATCTATGTGGGGTGAAATCTTGATTCCATTGAAGTTAATGGCAAAATTCTCATTGACTTCTCCAGGGCTAGTATTTCATCCGTGGTCTATCACTGCTTTTTCAGATTCATCATTTTGTTTCCTAGTATTGCTGTATTTTAATGTCTGCTGACACTTTCTATTACTTGTATTTAATTTATATCATTGGATGATGATACAGTTTGAAACAAAAAATAGGTTTTTAAAATTCAAACAGTAACTTTTAATCTGTTAGCATGTCGTGCCTACATTTGGTTAAAATGGAGTAGAAATGTGGAAAAACACTCACATCTATATAGTAAATAAATCAATAACTTTAGGTGGACTGAATAAAAAGAATATTATAGAATCCTAATTAACTCCTGGATGTATCATTCACCAAACCTGTGACCTTATTCAAAACAACATGAGGAATACATGGCTTAGTCTTACATTCACCATGACAGCAAATATATATTCAATATATGGTGAAATATTGGTGTAAAGTGAAGCTCCAAAGAGAAAAATACCTTCAGTAACACAAGGGAGTAAAACCATTTGAGCCTGGGAGAAAGGTGTAGGAAAATAAATAATTAGAATTTAGTATGGACCAATAAAAAGGGACAAAGACTCTCTGTGGCAGACAGGAAATGGTCACTACGTGTCAGGAATATTAAATCAATATTATTTTTGTGGAATTGTTCTGCACATATATTTTCTGAGTGGGATGGAGGTTGTTTGTTTGTATGTATCTGCTGTATAAACTTCCTGCACTGACTAGAATGACTAATCCCCATAGAAATGTTACCAGCCACTTTAAATGTATGTAGCAACTCATCTTACTTTAATTCCCAAATTAAGCTTTAAACATAAAGGGTTAAATGTTCAGACAATATCAATTTGTGTAGTTCTACTAACATTAAACACAGGTACACCAATTCATACATGTTCAGGCTCTCTTTTTGGTTCAGATCCTATCTTCAAATCAATTTCTTAAACTTTCCAAACTGGACTTTATTGACTGTTAAAACTAAAGTATATATTAATTATTGCTGTAAGCAGAGTTTAAAAACTTGCATTTTTTGTCTGTCAGCTTTTAGTTTTATTTTGTTTATGGCAGTAACCTTGAAAACCCAATAATAATCACACTTGAGAAAACTCATAGTCTATATATCCTAAACAGAAAAAAACTACATTTTCAAAGACATGTTGAAGCTTATTTACCTTTTTTCCCACTCCTAAAGCATGTATGACTGAAAACTAAGATATAGCCCACCTCAAGGTATTGAGGGCTATTTATGTAGCAGCATGGCAATATAGAAAGGGTGTTTTTTTATTTTATTTGATTTTTGTGGCAGACATGAGAATTTTTTAATTAATTGGCATAGGTTTTGTGAATTATGCATTATCCATTGATAAAAAATTAGCATAAGACAACTAAGCATCTGAATGCAATTTTAAATTGATTTATTGAAATGTTCTTATTGGAAGTTATGCTACAGTGTGATGCTCTCTGTTTAGCACATTGAAGGCAAGATAGTGTACAATGAAGAAAATTGTGTTCATTTCTGTAAAAAAATAAAAATAAACCAAAAACATTTTTAGAGATTGTATTTCTATGAAAGTGGAATATGCATGTGAAAAATACAGTGGGCATATGCTGTATATAAGTTCTCAATTAGTCAATATACCCCAGTCTTGACTTGTAATCCACTTGCTATTTTAGTCTGTAGCCTGTCTAACCAAAGAACGAGTTGTCCTATGTAGTGTGATGGTTTTATGAGGTAAACAAAGAAAGGTGAATGACTAGGATATATGTAGGGTGCCCATCACCATAAATTGCGAACACTAAACACCACACTTGGGACAAATGAATCCCTGGTCTAATTCCATTGGCTTCCAGGGATGAATTGGAATGCTTACCATTTGTAACTTAGTCGAAGATCTGCTCCCAGATCTTCAGCATGAAAGGTTAGTGAGATAATTCTCAGTGTTGCTTAGCCCCCTTCTGTATTTTTTTTAAACCAGTGGAAGCTCCTTTGCAAGAAGTTGATTTGATCCTGCCAGGATTACAACTGTCAAATGAATATCAAAATGTTTTCCCACCTTAAATAATTTAACTCAGAATATAATAATGTAATTATTTTGACATGAAAACGTTACATACTGTAGTATTTCCACTTATCTTAAAACAGACGTTTTCACTTTACAAGAGATGCATGCAATAAGACAAAACAAAAAATGAATAAAAGGGAGTGAGTGACAGACTGAGCTACTTTGTTTAGAAGATAAAAACAAATAAAATCCTATTAGTGTCAAATATTATGAACTTAGAATTAAAATGTTCAGCTATTTATAGGACTGTTTCGTATTTTTTATACAACAGACATTTATGCACCCACCTACTAACACATGAAACTAGCGACATGTTTATCAGGTGAATATTTTCTGTTTGAAATGGTGAGTTCATGGTGGAGTGGAAAAGGGACGTTAGTAGAAATTGTTCATATGTTTCATTGTGTTGTGTAAAGTGCATGTCACATTACGTACATTTTCCTTCCAAACTCCTACTTTTTCATTTGTGAAACAGAATGGTTGTGTTTGCTTTTGGCTAAGACTTAAATAGTTCAGAACATTTTTATTAAAAATTAGCTAATGCAAATGACCACAATAAGTCCCATTAATGCAATATAATTACTAAAAGAAATGTAGCTATTATGCTTTTGAGCACCTAAGTGGCTTCCAATAATTACTAATTGTTTTAATCTTTTCCAGTCTTTTTTGTTGGGAGGGGGTTATATTTGATATCTTGTCCATGGCTTATTGGGGTTGTAGGCTGATTAAGTATACAAGTTGATGATAAATTAGCTTAATATACCATATAATTGTGATCTATGAAATGTTACTTGTGTAAAAAAGCAGTTACTCTTGATTTCCTGACCTGGACACCAGGGGGTGGGTGGGGGGAGGGGAATAAGTATACAGTAAAACCTCCATTTAACGGACTAATTCGGGCGAGGGGGTGTCCGTTAAATCAAAAAGTCCGTTATTTAATAATAAAAAAAAAAGAGCTGTCGGAGCAGCAGCCCGCCCGCCACAGGGTCGGGGCGACAGCTCTGCAGCCCGCCTGCTGCCTGGACCCGGGCGGCAGCCAGGAGCCGGCAGCCGACCCGCCCGCTGCCGTGACCCGGGCGGCAGCTGGGAGCCGGCAGCCAGCCCGCCAGAAATGGATCAGGAATGCATCAGACTTGCTCAGAAATTTTGTCTGTTGCATCCGAAGTCCGTTAAATCGAGGTCCGTTAAATCGAGGTCCGTTAAATCGAGGGTTTACTGTACATACTTTTTCAAATTTTGCATATGTGGGTGTCTGAACTTTAAATACATAAATTAGTGGATAGTGAACTACACAGAGGGTTCAGTTCTCTTCATATATGCATATTTTGTATTAGGA
Source organism: Sternotherus odoratus (assembly GCA_032164245.1). Classification (NCBI taxonomy): domain Eukaryota; kingdom Metazoa; phylum Chordata; order Testudines; family Kinosternidae; genus Sternotherus; species Sternotherus odoratus. The sequence goes on along the minus strand of JAVMKO010000001.1, from coordinate 180,752,092 downwards.
TTCTTATGGGAGCCTTTTTTTGAGAGTTTGACTGGATATCTGAGAACTGAGTTGGTTTTTTTTACATAGTTTCACTTTCCTGGTTTCAGCGAGGTTTAAAATGCCACATGAATAGCCATTTTCTCTGTGCTTCCAGAAAAAATAGGAAGTACCATTCAACCCAGAATTTTAAAGAAAGGTCTCTGAGCCTTTTTGAACTTTAATTAGGATGTGAGTTGAGTTTGTTTTCAGGTTTTGAGGAAAGTTTTTCGGTTAGTTCAGTTTTTTCCAGAATTAATTTGGATTACTGGGGCACATTATTTAAATAAGGAAATTATTCAATCCTTAGTATCCCATCTCCCGGCTGTGCCTTGCTGCTCTGGGAGGAGGTTTGCTTTTTGCACCCAACCCTAGTTACTGTCTTAGTGCTGTAGGTTTCTGAAGGAGAAGCAAAAGTCCATGACTACTTCTTCCAGTGGTGCTCCACTTCAGGTGCTCATGCGGACCATGTGCCTTTGATCAGTGTTTTTCATTAGCAGTGTCCATTTGGCCTGCACTTACACTGCTGACCCCATGCCTCAGACTGTGGCTATATAAGACTGTGTGGGCAAACTGTACTCAATTCCTTCTCAGTTGCCTCAGCCTGAGAAGTAGCCTAGTGTGTCCACTTTGTGCATGCCTTCGATGCTTGCTGAGTTCATTTACTTCGTTTTATTTGGTTTACAATTACAATAACAATGAAATAGTAGTTTCAGGGTAAATTCCTTATCTGCCCCGGGCTCCAACTCCTCAAACATCTCCTGTCTTAGAAGGGCAGAAGGAGGATGTGGAACTCTGGTCTCCACAATGGACAGTACTGCTGGCTTATTGAACTGTTGTCGATAGACATCCTATGGGTCCCATTGCATAAGGGAGTGGGGTTAGCATACAGGGAGGTTCCACCATGACTAATGCACAACAAAGTCCTCCCTGAGCAAGGGTGGATTTCTGAAGAGGTATGTAGGAGAACCCCCAGCAGAAATCAAGGAGACTGACTGGGATTGTTCTTCTTTCTCCTCCACGTCCTTCTACCCCCTACCGCTACTCCTCCTCGGCATGCTTGATATTTCACAGTGAGCAACGCCCTCCAGAGGGCGCTTCCCATTAATAAGGCTTTCTTGGATCCAGCTAAGACAGTATGTCAGACTTGCGACAACTATTCAACCAATTTCAAAGGGGTGACCAGAAGCATAACGTCCCCCAAAGGACTGTGACTTTTTTTCTTTTCCCATCCCCCACCTAACTCATGGTGAATGCTGTGAACGAGTGGGGTAGAGAGCACTTTTCCCCCATGACAAGGAACAAAAGCAGTTGGACTTCTCTGTATGACAATTTTACTCGTCCACAAACTTGCAGTTCCAGATCGTGAACTATCAGGCAATCATGGCTACATATAACTTTACTAATGACAATAGGTTCATGGCCTTTATTGAATATCTCTACCATGATTGCAGGGAACAATTCCTCTCTCTTGTTGCAGGGAGCCAACTGTTGGCCAGAACAGCTCTCAAAGCATCCTTGATGCTGTACGTGCTGCCGCCAAATCCATCTCCATTGTGGTAGCTATACGTAGGGTGTCCATGCTCCAGCTTTCGGGGTTAGTGAAAGAGGTCCAACAGTAGAAGACCTCTCCTTTGATGGTCACAAACTCTACTCAACCACAAATGACTTCCTGCACATGCTTAAGGACTCCAGGGCCACCCTTTTTTCCTTGTGTATTTATACATGAAGCACTTCACAGGCTGCCCAGAGATCAAGCCCTGCTCACTTCCAGGGATGCCAGACACTTGCAGAACCTTCCTTCCCCTCCACTCCCGCCCCAAGAAGAGAGACAGGTTTCAGAGGAATGGGGCCATCCAACTACCCTCCACAACCACCCAGGTGTCATCTAACTGGCAGTTTTGATGGATTGCTCAAGGGTTTGAAACTTCCCATTCCACCCGTTAGCCCACCTCCCTGCCTTTGGTGATTGCCTTGTCCATTTCTGACAAGCTTGGGAGCAGATCACCACAAACCAATGGGTCTTGAAGGCCATATTATTGAGCTACACCATCCAGTTTTTTATACTCCCTCCCTTTCATCATCTTTTCCATCCCTCATCAGAGACCACTCTGGTGAACTTCTACTAAAGCAAGAGTTGAACTTTCTCCTCCAGCTAGGAGCAATAGAGCTGGTCCCTTCCACGTGCGGGGTGAGAGAGTTCTACTTGAAATACTTCCTAATAGAGTCCTGCGCAGAACTATTTTTAATCCCACTCCTGTCCCACCCACAATACCCCTGTCACTCCAACTTGTTCCTGCTATTATGGCATCAGTCCTGTGGGTTCCCAGTCCTCCTGCAGGGCTCTACACTAGTCCCACACAGGGCTCTACTTCCTAGTACCGAAAAAGGATGGAATTGGGAGGCTGATCTTAGATCTAACCAGCTAAACAAGTTTGTAAAGCCTCAAAAGTTCAGGATGGTGACTAACTATAATGCCTGCTCTAGAGGAAGGGAATTGTTTTTGTTTTGTTTTTTCCTCGACCTACAAGACACTTACTTCCATATGGCCATACACCCATTGCACAGGAAATACCTACAATTCACTGTGAGCCAACATCATTTCCAGTACAGATTGTGCTTCCCTTCAGTCTATCTGCAGCTCCTAGGGTATTCTCAAAGTTCCTAGCAAATAGTGGGTCTCACCTTTGGCAGGAAGCATCTACCCATGCCACCATGACTGGCATCTCAAAGGCCAGTCTTTCAAGACAGTGTTGTCATCCACTCAGAAAGCTCTTGCTCTGTTCCGAGAGTTAGACCTACAGCTGAATGTAAAGAAACCCCCTTGGGTACCAGCGCAGGGAATTCAGTTTATAGGGATGTACTCAGTGATAGCCAGAACATATTTCCCTTTAGACAGATTTGTGACTCTACCAGGACTAGTAGGGACAATTCCTGGAAGCCTGGGAAATCAATAAGGAACTCCTCAACTCCTTGGCTATATGGCAGCATGAACCTTTGTGACCAGTCATGGCTCTGTTGCATCCAAGGTTGGTTGAGAGCAGCATGCTGTCCAACCAGGGACAACTTGGACAGGCAGGTGGCAGTCCACTTGCATGTAAAGAACTCCCTAAACTGGTGGAAGGAGCAACTCCACGTCTGTGTGGGCATCCCTTGCTGCCCCTCAGCCCTGTTAGTGACTCTAAACAGCCAATGCATCCTTGTTAGGGTAGGGAGCCCACCTCAGTACCATCACAGTTCAGAGCAAGTGGATAGCCTAGGAAACCATTCTCCACATCAAATTGTTGTATCCTGTTCTGTGAAGATGCAGCAGGTGTTTGTTATTACACAGTAGAAAAGCATCAATCTGCACTTCTAACAAGAAATCGAAGAGATTTGCCCACTGGCACTGTCATCACTACCTCTGGCCTCAATTGATTCACCTTTCCATCATCCTGAGTTACTTGCTGAATCTGAAGATATCTGGGACATCCATCAGATGGGTTAAGGTACACGTGGCTGCTATATCAACTTTTAATCCCCAGGTCTGAGTAATCTGTTCCCTACATTAGGCACTCCACCCCTTCCAGGGACCTCAGTCTGGTTCTCAACTACCTCACAAGACCTCCATTTAAACGGATGGCTACCTGCTCCCTTCTTCAGTTATCTGTGGAGATGGCCTTCCTAGTTGTCATAGGTTTGGGGAAATTCGTTTGGAAATGTGATGGCAGATCCCACCTTTATCACATTATTTCGTGATAAGGTCTCGTTATGTTCATATTCCAGGTTCGATATACCCAATGTTGCCTCTGGTTTTCATCTCAACCAATCCATCCATCTACTGGTATTTTTTGCAAAATGTCACAATTCTCAGCAGGAACCCTACTTCCATATCTTGGCTGGTAGAAGGATCTTAACCTTCTACTTAAATAGGAATAAGCCGTTTCGGAGATTGACCACCCCTAGTCTAGCCAAACTTTCTGGCCCGAGGGCCACATTGGCGTTGTGAAACTGTATGGAGAGCCGGATAGGAAAGGTTGTGGCTCCCCAAACAGCTTGGATCCCGCCCCCTCTCTGTCCCCTTCCACTTCCCGACCCCTGACTGCCCCCCCAACCCTAGACCCATCTGACCCCACCGCCTATCCAACCCCCCCTGCTTCCTGTCCCCTGACTGCCACAACTCCTATCCACACACACACCTCGACAGACCCTCCCTCCCCCGGGACTCCCATGCCTATCCAACCCCTCCCCCACCCCCCTGCATTCCCTGTCCCTTGATTCTTCCACCTCCCCCGAACCTCTGCCCCCACCAGTTTTCTTTCCAAAACCACATCATTCCACCCTGGAGACTGTTCTCCATATTCTAGATGTCAGGAAGATGTTAGCCTTCTATGTATATCTCCTAGACTGTTTGTTTCATTTGCAGACAGATCTAAAGGTTCTGCTCTTTCTACCCAAACACTATCAAAATGGATTTTGGGGTGTGTTATGGCTTGTTACGGTGCTGCCAGCATTCCATCCCCAATGGTGTGTCATCTCAGTTGACGAGGTCACAATCTGCATCTATGGCTCTACTTTAAAATGTCCCAGTATTTGAGATCTGCAGAGTTGATACATGGTCTTCAGTACATACCTTCTCCGGGCACCACACCTTAGTCAGTGTCTCTAGATCTGATGCCCAATTGACAGTTCCGTTCTTTCCTCTGTGCTGGGCTCAATTTCAAAGCTCCCTGCTCCTTATGGGGATACTGCTCAGGAGTCACCTGAAGAGACACTTCAACGAAGAAAGAGAGGTAACTGTGGTTCTTCCAGCTGTGTTTCCTGTGGGTGTGCCACAATCCACCCTCCTTCTCCTTTGCTTCAGAGTTTCCTTCTGACACTTAGTGGTGGAGAAGGAACTGAGGGCAGTTCATATGCACAGCCTATTATAGCCTCGGTGCAAGGCCTGAGGTTGTCAGCAGCACATGCATGGGTTGAACAGACACTACTAATGAAGGTCTCCAATCAAAGGTACTTGGGACACATGCGTACCTGAAGTGGAACACCCATAAAGGGACATATCTCAAAGAACCACAGTTACTGCACAAAGTGAGTAACCTTTCTCCTCCGGCCGCTGCTGTTCCACAGCGAGGTATACACCCCCAATAGGCAATACAGAAGTATACCTGGATGAGACTTCTACCTGTAATCAGGAAGAAAATATAGGTTCACTCTGAGGTTCCTAAATGTCCAAAATTCATTTATTCACTTGCACATGCACACGCAATTTTTTAAAAGGCCTGATAGTGACTCTTTAACCCACCTATCCCTCATGTTTTTTTCAGAAGTGATATTAATGGGCAGAATCACTGTAAGAAGTACATTGTACTCCAACAGGATTTATTCAAATGAGACATTTTTTTCCTTAGCAGTAATTATAGAATGAGGTTTTTTTAGAAACAGGTAAGGAGCTTACTGCCACTGCATCAAAACACATGGAACTGTATTGGCAGCAGTTATGCTGCAATAATTAAGGGTCTGCCAAAGTATCAAGTTTGGGGGTAATTGTTTGGTGCGCTACCCTGGGGATAGAACTGATCTTATTAAATAGGTTTTGTTTAATGAACTAGAAGAAGAAATAAAGTGTAGTTTAAAGGATTCTAGAGATTACACTAAATTAGAAGTTACAAACATTAGCAAGGAAAAAGAAATTATAAAAATGAGGTGGGGGAAACCCGAGAAATTGGAAACTGGATTGGTGAATATGAAAACTTAGAAACAATGCAAACGAATGTCTGAAGAAAAGTCATCCAAAATACATATATATATACAGTGTGAGAGAAAAGCCTGGAGAATGGAATGTTGAAGGAGGTTTGCCAGTAATAACTTTGCAATACAACAAGGCAGAAAAACTGTCCATTACAAATTTGGACTCACGTGCAGTATAATCATTTTATGAGGAAAGATTGATTTAAATAAATGTAGCTTGTCTAACCAGTGACTAAGGGGATAAATAATTCCACAAATATTTGAAGGATAGATACATCAAGAAGAAAGAAAAATATATAATTAATAAAACAGGCCATAAATACAATTAATAGGATAACATTAAGGATAGGACAATGTAGTGAACATCTGGAAAGTTACCTGTGACTAGTTTTCCAAGAAAGTGGAGGAGACTATGATGCTCATGACATCAAAACTAGATTGTAAACACTGGTCAATGTACAACAAGGAACAAACAAGGAATGCTGTGTCAGTGTGTGGATTGCAAATCAAACTCCGAAAACCTACCCCCTGAGTACATGCTGACAATTTGAATTAAAAATGTTTCAACAGTGGGTCCTTCTTCAGGAGTCATTGTGTAGCTCTACATTCTTTTCTTCATTATCTCCGAAGAAGGGCTTCATGGTCAAACATCTCTGTGATTATAAAGGAAAACTCTCTCTTGTGATGCATTCTAATCACTTTAATTATAAAGAAGAGTAAATCACTGAAATAAAATATTTTACATATGGTAATCAAGAAGCCACCATTACCTTGGTAATTGGCATCTAAGTGTAAAAATATTATTGCTTCTTTAAAAATGTGAGGGCGGAGACCGTAAATGAGCTACTCACAGGGGCCATCAGTAGGCAGGCCATTCGTCCAGTTTTAAGCCAGAGAGTCCTTTTATAGGATTTGTCCTCTGACTGGTACTGAGACAAAACTTGATGTGGTTTTGATCCAGTATTGGCAGGGGGAAACCATTTTGAAGAGTGCCCCGCCCTGCCAGAGTGATCTCATGATGTAGTCATGTTGGTCCCAGGATATCCTTACAATCTGTGTTAACTACTTATGCTAAACTATCTGTTCCACCTTTTATTTAGCTGTGACACTGTGAGTACCTTTTTCCCAGACCTAAAAGAAGTTACCTCATCCACCTTGTCTCTCTGAGAAGGAATTAAGAAATGCAGATGTTTCTTTGGCTTTTTTGGCCTACTCTGACTAGTCCTGGAGCAACTCATCACTGAAAGGGAAATTATCTGACTCTGAGAAGTCCTAGACATGTTCCCAGGACATTCTCCTCTTACTGAATATTTGGACATGGTGGTAAAAAAGGAGAATTCAAGGCTCTCCTACCTTTGCTGGTAGTGATGGTGCGCTGCATTGAGATTTTCCTTTTAACTCCTGGTGAATAAGGAAATGGCATCATTTTCTACTCAGAGTGACGCTATAACCATTCCCATATGGAAAATAGTTTCAATACCCAAATCAGTCTTTGATTCCATCCATTTAGCAATGACTATTCCTAGAGAGATTCTGTCAGGAATTACCACTCATGAGTCCTCCTGTAAGATGCCCGCCATGGAGTGTTAGTAACATTCCACTCTGCTCAAGTTCTTTTGAGCAAGAGGGTGGGGGGAGCAATAGCATCAAAGCAGTTAACTGTGCCCTACTTACAGTTACAACGTCCATTGACTGGAACAAAATGGGAATAGTAAATTATTCTGAAGTACCCAATATCCTCCTCTACTCCCCAAAATAATCCTCTCCTACTAAATACTTGGCTACTTGGAACAGATTTATAGAATGGCTCCAAGAAATTAATAGTAACCACAAGTGATGATACATATCAGGAATCCTTCAGGAAAAAAGTCAAAATTTCAGAATGGAGTTGTAGCTTCCTCCTCAGATGGCTGTAAATAAATCAAACCTTCATAGCAGCCTATATTCTCAAGTCAGCGGAGAATCACTTGCAGGCATGGACTCTCACCTTAATATTACAGATATTTACATCATTATCATTTTAATCCCTCGTTCTCAAACATCGAGGTGGTCATCTTAATGGCTGTTACCTTACCCAAAAGGTTTCTGAAGTTAGGAGCCTTACCCATCAAACTTTAATACTTTATATTTAATAAAGACAGTGATTTTAAGAGCCATAGATGAGCTTGCCCCAAAGAGGAGTTAAGTATTCCACAGGTCACAAACAATAGATAATCTGCTTTCTTCACCCTGAATATCAAGCATGATAAAGAAATACTAACTTGGATGTAAAATGGGCATTTAAAATACACCTCTCCAGAACAGAGTGGCCTAGAAAAGCAATCACAAACCCTTTTTTGAGAGAGAGACAGAGAACAAAAGGCATGTATATTCAGCCGCGTCAAAGAAGTATACAAGACCAAAAGCTGTCTCTGCATGAGGGACTTCGAGCATTCTCTTCCGGATGAGCTGTAACATCATGGGTAGAAAAATCTGCAAAGCATTTTGCTTAGTATATGTTCAATCTCCAGTCATCTGCTAGTTCAGCCTTTGTCAGAAAGTACTTAATGTTGTGGTACTGAAGTAACTGGCTTCCCTGTTTCACTTATATTGTTCTGCTGTATACATATCCCTTATATTCCAGTCTTACACTTTTTTCACAATTTCTTACTTTGCACAAATATATCAACAGACATGCTCTCTTAGAAGAGAAAAAAATAATGCATAATTCTTCAAAGTATTTTCCCTCTTCACACCAGCATTTCATTGATCTTGCCTAGTATTTTGTAAGTATTTTGGTGGTTGCATTGGTGGTGAATGATGCATATAGGTGAGTGTCATCACAACTCTTCCATTTGGTCTCATGTACATACTGAAAGGGGGAGGGAAGGTACATATTGATCCATAGGCACCAACTCTGTTTGCAAAACCACACACACACACACTCTTACTTTACCCAGACAGTACAAGACTTAGTGCTAAGAAAAACAAAACTTCTGAATACAGTCCCCCTTAGACTGGTTTCACCCCTGTTGTGAGTCTCTGGGTTTGGTTCAAGTCCTTAAGGGAGGCCAGGTCCCTCCTGCCTCCATTTTTTTTCTGCTGAGACTTCTGGTTCTGGCAATGACGGGGTTCCCTTTGTTTAAAGAGCATGTCATTTTTAGAAACTGACCATTCTTCTTCGAGTGATTTCTCATGTGCATTCCAAGATGTGTGCGTGCGCCGCGCATGCACGGTCCCGGAAGCTTTTCCTAGTGGTACACGGAGGGTGGGCAGGGGAGACCCGTAGAGTGTGGCGCCCTCATGGCGCAGTATATAAGACCCTGCCAGCCCGCCCGCCCCTCTCTCAGTTCCTTCTTACTGCCCTGATGGTCGCTGGAACAGCTAGAGTCGTTAGCACTCACTTAGTGGTATTTGGTTTGCTTGTGTACTCAGTTAATGTTATTGTAGTTAATCACTTGTAAATAGTTTTGTAGTTTAGCAGTTGATAGTCTGAGATTTAGATAAATGACCTCCGGCTGGTTGCTGGGGAGAGGTTTTTCCCCCGCAGCACCAGGGCATGCCTCAGCTGCCGGGGTTTAAGTCCTGCGAGGCTTGCGGCAAGCCTATGACGGCCAGTGATCCACACACACAGTGCCTGAAGTGCTTGGGGGAGAGCCACCAGACAGATAGGTGCTCCATCTGTAGAAGCTTCAAGACCCCCACCAAAAAGGAACGCGACTCCCGCTTAAAACCGATCCTCATTGAGTCCACGCTGCAGCCGCAACCAGAGCAGCCTCCCTCAGTGCATAGCGCACCGGCCTCGGTGTGCAGCACTCAGGCCTCAAAAAGGGACTCCTCCCAGACCCGCCAGCACAAATCCCTGGCACGCAGGTCCAGCGCCTCAAGATGGCACCGCTCTCAATCTCTGGTGCCCTCTAAAAGGAAGAGGCCAGACAGAGGCAGATCCCCAACTTCACGCTCTCACGGCGTCCGCGATACAGAGTGGCCTGTTACAGAGCTGGCCCCTCAGGACCGACAGGAACCACCAGCCACGGTGCCCAGTGCAGCGGTCCTGTTTCGGTGCCGGTGCTGCCGGCGTCGCCCCTACCTGGCGTAGAGGAGGACTTAGATCTCCCGTCCACTCCGGACACCTATGAGGCCGCCCGAGACCTCATTAGCCTGGTGCAAGACGCCAGGCCCCCGGCACCGCCATCGGTGCCAAATGTCCACCAGGGCACCGCACCGGCATCGGAATACGTGTTCACAGTACCATCATGAGTGCCTTCGATGTTGTCCGCACCGGCACCGGCCACATCGGACCCCGTCCCGCCACCGGTGGTACGGCACCGGGGCAAGCCGATGATGATGCGGCACCGAGCCGCGATACAGATGGGCTCCGCACCACCATGGTCGGCGTCGGACTATTCCTCGGAGTCAGATGCGGGGTGGTCCCGGCACAGTCACCGTCACCGCTCACACTCCCGGCACGGCTCTCGGCACCGCCCCTGGGCAGAGCAGCCCCACTCCGCGTCAGACTGGCCCCCTCAGTGGCAGGGACCAAGCCAGTGGCCCTTTTGTAGCCCTTGGGCGTATCACCAAGCCCAGGGGCAAGACTCCAGAACCACCTCGGGGTTTTTGACTAGGGCCCCTCCAATGGCCACCTCCACATCCTGCCCGTCCCCTAAGGTAGTGGAACATACGGTGCCACAGGCCGCTGAGAGTCGGGACCCAGCCGCCCCAGGGCCTCTGGCTATTCCTCCCCAGCCCCACCCTGGGGAAGAACAAGCGGAACCGGTGGTACGCTCCTCTTCCTCTTCCTCCCCAGACGAGGCGGTGGCGGGCACGTCCTCCGGCCTTCCCCTAATGGACGTTAAAGGCCACCAAGACCTCCTCCGCCGGATGACAGTGGACATCCTAGCACCCGACGGGCCGTCTAGGGTGGCCCTTCCCTTTTTAAGGTCCATTGAGATGAACGCCAGTGGAATATGGCAGACCCCGGCCTCAATCCCGCCGACTGCAAGAGGAGTCGAGAGACGCTATTTTGTCCCCCAGCGTGGATACGAACATTTTTTTCACGCATCCCGCTCAGGGCACGCTCGTGGCAGATGCGGTAAACCACAGGGAGCGTTAGGGCCAACCGGGGTCAGCCCCAAAATCCAGGGACGCCAGGAAGCTGGATTTTTTTGGCCGTAAAGTCTACTGTACGGGCGCCCTGCAGCTCCGCAGCTCCAACCAGCAGGCCGCCCTAGGCCGCTATGCCTAGAACGCCTGGTCCTCCTTAGGGAAATTCCAGGCCGTTGTTCCGGAGGATTCCCGTAGAGAGTTTGACGCCCTGCTAGAGGAGGGCAGAGTGGTCTCCCAGGCGGCCCTCCAGGCGGCACTAGACTCCGCGGCTAGGACAATGGCCACAGCCATAGCCATCATTATGAGGCGCAACTCATGGCTTCAGGTCTCGGGGATTCCACCTGAGGTGCAAAACACCCTGCAGGACTTCCCCTTTGACAAGGATGACCTATTCGCAAAAGAGACGGTGTGACGGGGTCGGTCACTCACCCAGCGGCGCCCCCGTCTGGTCGTCACGGGAATTAGTTCTTTGACCCCTGGAGCGCCCTCTGTTGGCCGACGTCCGCTTCTCCACACTCTGGCCCCGTGCCCTTCCCGGACCCCGGAGCCCCTTTTGGGGGTGCTGCACCCCTGCAGTACCCCCCTGGTTTTAGGGTCTCCCCTCCCCGGGGAACCCACCACCCACTATCCCCAACTCGCCTCAGAATGTGCCACTGTCAGTCACTACTTGCCCCTGCTCACTGGGGCGGACTGCAGTATCATGGCTACTCATCACCGGCAAGAAGGGGTTGGCCTACTACAGCTATCACCAGCCCTGGGCCGCCCCCTGGCAACCCCCAGTACCCCGTGAGTCGGGCCTTCCCTAGGCTCAGCAAGCTGGGGCCTTCTCGCTAGAGCTTAGGCTCCCAGCTGCCTTGCCCTCGCCCTGTCCCAGTCTGGGTACCCCGGTACAGGCTCCGTGCAGCCAGGCCCTGTCTCCCTCTGATTACAGAGGAGACTGACTTTAGGCCCTTGCCTGCACTTGCAGCCTGGGGCTCTCAGGCTAGAGCTTTCCCCAGCTCCTACCGCCTAGCCCCAGCCCTGCACCCAGCCTAGTACCTTCCTCAAGGCTTCCTGCAGCAGGCCTGTCTCCCTCTGCTTACAGAGGAGACTCCCCTGCTTCTCTGTCTCCCAGCCCTTATATCCTGGCTGGGAGTGTTTGGGGCGTGGCCACACAGCTGAGCCCAAACTCCCAATCAGCCTGGGAGTTTGCAGGCTAGCCTCCCAGGCTATTTTAAACCCCTTTGGGGGCTTTTCCTGACTCCCCCCCCCCCCCCCCGCCCCCCCGTCCCTCTTCAGGGACCCCTCTCATGAGCAAATCCTCATGCAGGAGGTTCACACCCTGCTCCTGTTAGGGGCCATAGAACAGGTTTCCCCTCAATTCAGGGGGAGAGGGTCCTCTCAGAGATTGTCCTCCTGGCTCACCTTGTGCATTAAGCTGGCTTATGAACTGCAAAGGTTCTGGCACCACCTTTGTCTGCACATTCCACCAGGGCGCAGGCAAAGTCCACCACCTTCCTGGCCCGGATTCCGCTTCTCGAGATCTGCAGGGCAGCGACGTGGTCTTCTGTCCACGTTTACCACGCACTACGCCATCAACCAGCAGGCGAGAGAGGACGCCGGTTTCGGTGCAGCAGTACTGCAATCCGCGACCAGATGAACTCCGGACCCTCGCCAAGGTAACTGCTCGCAAGTCACATCTTGGAATGCACGTGAGCAATCACTCAAAGAAGAAAGAACGGTTACTTACCTCGTAACTGTTCTTTGAGATGTGTTGCTCATGTCCATTCCAATACGCCCTCCCCCCCCCCCCCCCGCCTCCCCTCTGTCAGAGTTCCGGCAAGAAGGAACTGAGCAAGGGGCGTGCCGGAAGGGTCTTATATACTGCGCCATGAGGGCGCCACTCTAGGGGTCTCCCCTGCCGACCCTCCGTGTACTGCTAGGAAAAACTTCCGGGACCGTGCATGCGCGGTGCACACACACATCTTGGAATGGACATGAGCAACACATCTCGAAGAACAACAGTTACAAGGTAAGTAATCGTTTTTTTCTTTGGTCCTGTCCTTCTGCCGAGATTTTCATCCTGCAACCCTGTATGGGATTGCTGGCAAAGAACTGTTAGAAGTCAAGAGATCTGCCTCTAACTCCAGGGTAAAGCAAATCAATGTTGATAACTTGTTGATGGCCATGGTTCAGTTTCCATCATAGCCTGTTTTCTCCTACAAAAATGGAAGTTAAATCAATGCTGAAGGTTACAAGTAAATGCCATAAAACAGAGGAATTCGTATTTGGACACAGACATGTTCCCCAAACTGTCACAGTGCATGTTTTTTGAGCTTCATTAAAACACGGCTATTTAGTATTTATTTATTAGTGTTCTGAATATTTCGTACCATTCTAAGTAATTAAATTATATACCAACAAAACAAAAACAAACATTGATTAATAACATGTTGTAGGATCACACTGTTTTGGCCCTCATGGAGATACTTAAAAGACAAAGATGAAACCCCAAACAAGAGGAAGTACAGATCTTCAAGCTTGCCTGGCCAGCTGGGGCTGGGGAGAGGTGGGCAGGAAGGCAGCATCTCAGCTATGGGGAAGGGACTTAGGGGTACAGGGCAGAGTGGGGGCAGGAAGAGGTGGAGTGAGGGTGGAGTTTCAGGTGAAGGGGCGGAGCCAGAATGGGGCACCTGCTGGCAAAGCCAAAAGTCAACACCTATGTATTGATCCTTGTGGAACACCATAAATGAGAGCATTCAAAGAGAATAACAATCTCTCAGTTCCGTTGCACAGAAATTATTATAGGCACTGTAGTGTTGTCATGTCTACTTTGTCATGTAGATGGTATAATGCAGTGGTTTTCAAACTGGGGTACCCCTCTCGTCAGAGGGTACATAAGAAAAATCTTGTAATGGCGCATCACGTTACCCACTTTTTTCTGTTTTCATGGGTATATTGTGACCCTATCTCATATGGTGATATGTGGTAGACTAAATGTATCAAAAAGTTGCACAGAGGTCCACTTGCATGAGCATGGAGTCTTGTCTATATCCATAGCTATCAGGAGGTCATCCATCACTAGGGCTATCTCTTTGTTGTGCCCTTGTCTGAAGCCTGAATGAGATGTGGCCTGAATATTGGTTGGATGTCACATTGTTGAAGTTTAGTGATGATTACTACTTTCTCAATTATTTTGCCTGGTAATGGGCAGTAGGAGACAGGAGGTATTTAGAGAGGCCATTATTTGCTTTCCAGACTTAGCTGTCAGTGCTATCTCAGAAGTACACAAGAATACTTTTAAAAAATATTTAGCTCAGAAGTAACAATGGAACCTGTAAAAATCTAGTCACAATGGGATGCCATTGTTTTCACTACCCAACTGCACCTTGTTTACTGGAGGTTTGACCTTTCACTTTTCATATCCAGACTTTTCTGAATTTAGGCAAGACCCTAACTTTTTATTAAAGATACCTTTTGTTCATAGAACTCTCTCTAATATTGTGGGTTTTAAAACTGTTGGTTTTGAATATTTTAAGGGCCTCTGGTGGCATAAGAACCTCTGCTTTTAAAATCTGGCCATATTACTAGCTGTTGGTCTGCTTACATCTCCTTTCAGTGTTTTTTGTGAACAACTGATCAAATTAGATTCGTCACTCTTGGCTTGTGGTGATTTGAAATTGAAATGGAATATATTAAAGCAGCCAACCACACTGATTACATTGCAAGCCTCATTTAATTTCATACATTCACACATTATGGTGAAATGCAGGTTTTTTTAATGCATGATTGTGACTGTACCTTGAGCTACTCCAAAGGTCATCTGTAATCGGTGCATAATTTGTTAGTGTGAGATATCTGACTTATGAAAGCATGCTCCACTGTACTATGTATACAATAAATATATGGAGAGCAAAAAAAGTCAAATTTGCTAGAATTTTAGTGTTCTATGATATCCTTTTATCCTCTGCTATTCAATAGCCAACTGCATTAAAATCTCAGTCTATATTGTCTTTCTCTAATAACTAAGATGCCCATATTAAGATACTATAGCATGAAGGTTAAACTAAATGCTTTGAATAGGGCAAGTTTCAGAGTGGTAGCCGTGTTTGTCTATGTCAGCAAAAACAATGAGGAGTCTTTGTGGCATCTTACAGACTAACAAATTTATTTGGACATAAGTTTCATGGGCTGGAACCCACTTCATTAGTCCATGGAATGGAAAATTCAGGTGCAGGTAAAAATACGTGAAAGGATGAGAGTTGCCTTACCAAGTGTGAGTTCAGACTAACGAGACAATTCACTTAATAGCAGAATACCAAAGGACAAAAAACAACTTTTGAAGTGGTAATGAGAGTGGCCCATTTCAGACAGTTGGCAAGAAGGTGTGAGTAACAGTGGAGAGAAATTAGTATTGGGAAAATTAGATTTAGGTCTTATAATGACCCAACTGATAGTTTCCAGTTTGCAAATTAATTCCAGTTCTGCAGTTTGATGTGGGAGTCTGTTTCTGAAGTCTTTTTGTTGAAGAATTGCCACTTTTGGGTCTGGTATTGAGTGACCAGAGAGACTCAAAGAAGTGTTCTCCTACTGGTTTTTGAATGTTATGATTCCTGATGTCAGATTTGTGTCCATTTATTCTTTTGCATAGAGACTGTCCGGTTTGGCCAATGTACATGGCAGAGGGGCATTGCTGGCACATGATGGCTGTATCACATTGGTAGATGTGCAGATGAATGAGCCCCTGATGGTGTGACTGATGTGGTTAGGTCCTATGATGGTGTCCCTTGAATAGATACGTGGACAGAGTTGGCACTGGGGTTTGTTGTAGGGTCTGGTTCCTGGATTGATGTTTTGTTGTGTGGTGTGTAGTTGCTAGTGAGTATTTGCTTCGGGTTAGGGGGCTGTCTGTAAGCAAGGGCTGGCTTTTCTCCCAAGGTCTGTGACAATGAGGGATTGTCTTTCAGGATAGGTTGTAGATCCTTGGTGATGCTCTGGAAAGATTTTAGTTGGGGACTGTAAGTGAGGGCTAGTGGCATTCTGTTACTTTCTTTGTTGTGCTTGTCTTGTAGTAGGTGATTTCTGGGTACCCTTCTGGCTCTGTCAATCTGTTTCTTCACTTCACCGGGTGGATACTGTAGTTTTAAGAATGCTTGACAGAGATCCTGTATGTGTTTTGCTGCAAACTCTCAGACCGAAACAATGTGGTTGTATCCTAGAGCTTGACTGAGACAATGGATCGTGTGATGTGGTCTAGATGAAAGCTGGAGGCATGTAGTTAAGTATAGCAGTCAGTTGGTTTCCGGCATAAGTTTCCGGTATGTGATTATCGTGTATTTGCACTGTAATATTTAGAAAGTGGACCTCTTGTATGCACTGGTCCAGGCTGAGGTTGATGGTGGGGTGGAAATTGTTGAAATCCTAGTGGAATTCCTCAAGGGCTTCCTTCCCATGGGTCCAGATGATGATGTCATCAATGTAGTGCAAGTAGAGTAATGGCGTGTCATAAATATAAAGGGAAAGGTAACAGTCTTTATGAATGCAGGAATATAAAATCCCTCCTGGCCAGAGATACAGAATCATTTACCTGTACGGGGTTAAGAAACTCAAATAACCTAGTTGGTACCTGACCAGAAGGACCAATGGGGAAAAAAGATACTTTCAAATATTGGGGTGAGGGGAAGTTTTGAGTGTCTCTTTGTGTTCTCTCTGACACAGAGAGGGACCAGGGCAGGAAAAAAAATCTCCTAAAACTCTTAAATAAGCATCTAGGATTACAAAAATTGTAAGTAAAGCAAAGAAAGGCGTTAGATTATCTTTTGTTTTAGCTTGTGAATTTTCCCTATGCTAAGAGGGAGTTTTATTCCTGTTTTCTGTAACGTTGAAGGTAAGCCTAGAGGGGGATCCTCTGTGTTTTAAATCGTTTTATTACCCTGTAAATTTACCTTCCAACCTGAATTTACAGAGGTGGTTCTTTTACTTTATTTAAAATAAAATTCTTCTTCTTGATTTTCAGTGACCTAAAAAAACCAGGGGGTTGATCTGTGCTCACCTGTACCAATTAGTGAGGATATTATTCTCAAGCTTTCCCAGGAAATGGCGTGAAGGGACTTGGGGGAAATAGGGGCTCCAAGTGGTCCTTTTCCTGAATTCTGGTCTAAATCACTTGGTGGTGGCAGCAATACCATCCAAGGACAAGGAAAGAATTTGTGCCTTGGGGAAGTTTTTAACCTAAGCTGGTAGAAAGAAGGTTATGGGGCCTTTCATATGGGTCCCCACATCTGTACCGTAGAGTTCAGAGTGGGGAGGGAACCTTGACGGGGCATATGGGGATGAGATCTGAGGAAGTGTTGTTCTAAGACAGCTATAAAAATGTTGACATACTGTGGGGCCATGCCACCCATAGCAGTCCCACTGGCTTGAAAATATAAATTGTCCCCAAATCTGAAATAGCTGTGGGTGAGGACAAAATCACAAAGTTCAGCCACCAAGTTTTCCATGATAGTATCAGCGATGCTATTCCTGATGGCTTGAAGTCCACCTTTGTGTGGAATGTTGGTGTAGAGAGCTTCTATAGCATTAGTAGTTAGGATGGTGTTTTATGGAAGATCACAAAAGGGCTGTAGTTTCCTCAGGAAGTCATAGTGTCTCGAAGATAGTTGGGAGTGCTGGTAGCGTAGGGCCTGAGGATAGAGTCTACATAGCCAGATAATCCTGCTGCCAATGCCTGAGATGATAGGGTGTCCAGGATTCCCAGGTTTATGGATGCTGGGTAGCAGATAGAATACCCCTGGTCAGGGCTCTAGGAGAACACTTCAATCTCTCTGGTCACTCAATAACAGACCTAAAAGAGGCAATTTTTCAACAACAAAAACTTCAAAAACTGGACATCATCAGTTTAGGCCTGAATAAAGACTGGGAGTGCTTGGGTCATTACAAAACCTAAACAGCCCCTTGTTGTTTTTGCTGAATAGGGCATGTTATTGTTATGAAGGTGTTGCCAACATAGTATGCTGCTGTTGTTTCTGCCCAAGTTATTGGAAGAATGAAATTATGTTTCTGTTTAGCTAACTAATAATTCAATGTATCTAACATTATTACATAAAAGTAATAGGAAAATATAAATCCTCCCAGCCCACTCACTACCCTTCTACTTATTTAGCCTCTCCAAAAGTCAGGGAGCATAGATCTTTGGAGCATGCCCTAAAGATCAACAGATTTGGGCTCTGTAGGACCAAGCCTCCAAAGTCTAGGGTCTCAGCCATCAGCTTCCTCTCTCCACACATATATAAAGCCAGGAGGATGCAGCCACTTCTTGAGATACGTACCTGTAATTGTCACCTCAGTAAGACAATTGCACTGAGTTTTGTGTGGGACAACATCTTAATCCCTCTGGAAACTGAATCTTACAAAGAATTCAGCAGTTGGGAGGAAAAATAGGTAGTCTCTCAAACCTCCCGACAACATCAAAAAATCTAAACGATATCAAATGAAATGTGCTACACACCATATTTTCTTTTCACTATCACCTCTTCCCCAGCTACAGCTCCCATGAAGCACCGAAGCACCATTTTGAATCGAAATACTTTGATTTTTAGCCAAAATATTTAACATAAAGTTGAATTTTTTTCACAGAAAAAAGTTTTTTCTTACCAGCCCTAAACTAAACATTTTGTCACAGAGTGCTGCTATACTACAGCCATAGCTGGTCTCCCAAAATCTACCATTTTGGAGGTTGAAAGGGCTCAGCAGGCCATTTAAGAAAATTTAATCTTATCTATGTTTGTAGATATTGCATCTGAGCATCTCTCAAACGATGGACACTTCCATCAAGAATGCATCTGCATTCCATATGTATTTCAGAGATGTGAAGAAATAACTTTCACTAGTTTAATGATCAAGAAACTTCCAATATAAACATCTGGAAGTCACTATGAAAGAGAGTCTGACCTTAGGACATGAATTCAGTTAGCCAATAAAAGTTCCCATTGCCAGCACAGGGAAGAGTAGTCAGCAGAATCATTTCCAATTCCACATCAGTATTTCAGTGTCGTCACATCAGATCCTGAAATTTGGTGAAACAATCAAAACCTTCGTATCAATTCAGAATCTCAACCTGATACGTGAGGCTCTCTGCTCACCCCCAACAAGCACACACATGTTCCCCGCCTAAATTCAATGAGTCTGTATTTTCTTTTTCTCTAAATATGATTCTAGTTGCTATCAGTTCTGCAAGAAGGGTTTAAGAAACTATAACTCTGTTGATGGTGGAAGTATATGGTATTTTCTCTTAGGACAAGGATTTTCTCTTAGGAAAAATACCCAAGTTGGGTCCTAAAATTTTTAACCAAGCACAAAAAAAAACCCACTTCTTCCTTCAATTTGGCCAAATCGAAAGTACCCTCAAGAATAGATTTGGCACAAACATAATGTCTATAGAGCAGCAGAATTCTGACAGAACAGATTAGAAAGTCCGCGGTTTTGCTGTTTTCTTTCCATGTTGTAGAGGTGCTATATCATACAAACCTTTTACCATATAGTAGACTAGATGTTGCCTCTTTGAAGCTAACAGGTCTGTAAGCAAGCTAATCCATAACAGCATTAAAAAGCCATTCCACAAGATTTGTGACTATTTCTTAGGTAGAGAGGACATCTTATTTTGGGGAAAGAAATATGCAATGGGGGAGTTTGGTCCTCAGTTTCTACCATCAGCAGATACTCCAAGGTGAATCTTCAGATCCCAGCAAACATCTCTTTTGATAGGAGGGCATCCCATTCATGAGTCTTAAAAGATATATTTTTCAATAAGGGATACATGTCTGTCTCCTAGACCTAAAATATGCCTTTTCCGAGTTTTTCCCCTTTCCCTCACTACACCTCAACGATTAGTAGAATTTATTATAAAAGAGAACTGAATATTTCTTATCTGCTAGTATCTTTTCTTGGATTAATATCTACCCTTTTAAAGCATCTGGCTGCCTATGTAAGCCCTTTGTGTTTTGAGGGTAGTGTATTTAGTTATCGAACATTCTCAGTAGTAAAAATATTTTACTATTGAGCTCAAACTTTTTGTGTCAGGTTATTGTTTCGGCTTTGGAAGTACTCTTTTGGTGGTTTGCAAGGTGAATATTTCCAATATATCCTTGTCCTCTTAAGCAAGTTCTAAGACTACTTCTGTTTTGTTCATAATGGAAGGCAACCCTACAATGAAGATTTGGGTTAGTGGCGTTTTTAAGTAAATAAAGAAAATCAGCATGTAAGAATTTTTTTTACACACCTAAGGTATATTTACTGAATGCTCTCACTAAGCGAATGTTAGTAAACCACTATGGGTATGTCTTCACTACAGCAGTAGTTCGATTTCCTTTATTTCGATGTTGTGAACGCGACTGTATACAGTCGAATTTGTGTGTCTTCACTAGGCACAGCTAAGCACAGCAAGTCGACAGTGTCTGTCCGCAAAACTTTTGCAAGCGTCGACATGAGAGCGTTGCACTCTGGGTACCTATCCCACAGTTCCCTGATCCCCCAGCAGGCACCATTTCGAGTGCTGCACTATGGGTAGGCATTTCCAAATTTCGCGCCCTTTTTCCGCGCCGCCGACCCCCATTCCGAGCGGTGCACTGTGGGTAGGCATCCCATAATTTGCGCCCTTTCTCCGCACTGTGCTAACGCCATAGCACTGCAAGCATGGAGCCCACTGACACCACGGAAACAGTAATGGCCGTTGTGAGGACCTCGATCACGGTTGCTGAGTTCCTGCTGCACCGTCTGCAGAGGAGGAATGCGATCCGGAGAGAACTGCGCTTTCTGGAACCCGACGACAGTGAGGAGGAGATGGACGAGGACGTGCACGAGATGGATGAAGACGTGCACAGCGGGGACGACAGGGACACTGACGGTTTTGGATGTAGGGCGACTGACAATCTGTCAAATATGATGGCAATGGGGCAGGCTCATGCCATCGAACGCCGATTCTGGGCCAGGGAAACAAGCACGGACTGGTGGGACCGCATAGTGCTGCGGGTCTGGGATGACTCCCAGTGGCTCAGAAACTTCCGCATGCGAAAGGGCACGTTCCTGGAACTTTGTGACTTGCTGTCCCCGGCCCTCCGGCGCAGGAATACCAAAATGAGAGCGGCCCTTACAGTGGAGAAGCGAGTGGCGATAGCCCTCTGGAAGCTTGCAACGCCAGACAGCTACGGGTCAGTGGCGAATCAGTTTGGGGTGGGTAGGTCTACAGTGGGCTTTGCTGTGATGCAAGTAAGCAGGGCAATCGTCATCGAGCGGCTGCTACACCGGGTTATAAACCTCGGAAACCTGCAAGCCACAATAGATGGCTTTGCCGCCATGGGATTCCCTAACTGTGGTGGGGCTATAGATGGGACTCATATCCCTATCCTGGCACCGGACCACGAGGCCGCCGAGTACAGAAACCGGAAGGGATATTATTCAATGGTCATGCAAGCAGTGGTTGACCACAAGGGACGTTTCACCGACCTGTACGTGGGGTGGCCGGGAAAGCTTCATGACACTCGAGTGTTCAGGAACTCTAGGGTTTTTAGACAGCTGCAGCAAGGCACTTTCTTCCCCAACCAGAAAATTTCTGTGGGGGGGGTCGAAATGCCGATCGTGATCATTGGGGACCCAGCCTACCCCCTAATGCCCTGGCTTATGAAGCCCTACACAGGAGCCCTGGACAGGGGTAAGGAGCTGTTCAACTACAGGCTGAGCAAGTGCAGAATGGCCATAGAGTGTGCATTTGGCCGTCTGAAGGGGAGATGGCGTTCCTTACTGATTCGCTCAGACATCCGCGAGAGAAATATCCCCATTGTTATTGCTGCTTGCTCTGTGCTCCACAATATCTGTGAGAGCAAGGGGGAAACGTTTATGGCGGGCTGGGAGGCAGAGGCAAATTTACTTTCTGCTACTTATGAGCAGCCCCACAGCAGGGAAAGTAGAAGAGCACACCGTGAGGCCCTGCGCCTCAGGGACGCCTTGAAAGACAGTTTTATGAGTGCCCGAGATGGCGTTTGAGAATCTGCTCCCTTGCTGTGCTCTAAGCCTGCTGCCCTTGAACCCTCTTTCCCTCCCCCCTCCCCATGCTTTCCCTCCCCCATCCCCATGCTTGCAGAGGAAATAAAATCACTGTTTGAAAAATCATGGTTCCTTTATTGGTTAATCGGAAATACAAATACAGGGGATCACTGTCCTGGTATCCTGCAGGGAAACCGGCAGTCGCAGTGGGGGAGGAGGGGGGGGGAGGGGGGAGAGGAGGGGGGGGCAAGACACAGCAGCTTTTAAAAGTTTTCCTAGAACGTCAGCCTGCTGCTGCTGCTGCTGCTGCTGCTTCTGCTGGCTTGTGGGGTAGAGTGGAGCGGCCCACGGAGCTTGCCCCCCTTGTGTTCTCACCCCGCGTCTGGGTGGGGAAGCTATGGGAGTTGGGGAGGGGGGGAGGTGGTTACACAGGGGCTGCAGAGGTCGTCTTTGGGCATGCTGCAGCTCCACCAGAGATCGCAGCATGTCGCTCTGGTCCTCCATTATGCGGAGGAAAGCATCCATGCGTCTTTCCTCACGCTCTTCCCTCTTTTCTGCAGCGGCTCTCCATTCCTGCCTCTCTCGATTCCTTGCCTCTCTCTCTCGATCCCTTGCCTGTATCTCTCGATCCCTTGCCTCTATCATTCTTTCCCTCCAGTCCGTCTGGCGGGTTGCCTCAGCGCGAGAGTTCTCCACGAGTTCACTGAACATCTCATCGCGCGTTCGCGTTTTCTTTTTACGCTTTCTTATCTGCGGTGCACGGCGGGAGGAGGAGGCCGGGGGATTCTGAGATACTTGTTCATCTGTGGGCGAGTGTGGGAAAAGAAAGTTTGAAAGTTATGAGACAGATACATTCAAGGTTAGGAGGCAGATGCAGTCTCGGACGGTACACAATGGGAGTACTATGCCATTTGCAACCTCAGTATTCAGAGGCCTGATATGATTTCTGTACAAGGTCATGTTCTACACCTAAAAGTGACTGACTAGCTCACAGAAAAGTCAGAGCATCTCAGACACATATGCGTGCCTCAGCCCAAGACGGCTTCTGAAATCACCGTGCAGCCGGCCATGGTAAGTTAAGTGGCGCTTGCATACTGTAGAGTAACCCCTCCCCCTTCCCCCCACCGCGTGGCTGGCTCCCACTGAAACCGCAAACTGCAAAGCAAATGCCAAAAAATCTCTTGCTAAGGGCTAAGGTCTTTTTGGGGCTCTTCAGACCGCTTGCGGACTGCTCAGATTCCCTGCTAGCTTCTACCGCTACGGGCTTGGGTGGCGGGGGGGTTGGTTCGTGTTGGATCTGAAGCGGAAGCAACCGCTTGCAGACTGCTCTTGTTCCCTGCTAGCTACCGCTACGGGCGGGGGGGCGGTCAGCGTTCGTGGGGGGGGGGGGTTGGTCGGTCCCCAGCAGAAAAGAGTTCTTTGCAGCTGGGAATCTTTATCTCCCTAGTAATTGCTGTCCCTATTTCAAACAGGCAACCATGAATGACATCACTTTGCTGAGAATTTCTCGGAGAGATAGGGAGCGCATGCTCCTTGACTCCATGCAAAGTCCTGGTCCATACGCCGCAATGCTAGCCTGCACAATGATACCAGACAACTTACTACTTTCGTGGCGTGGGATGGTCTCCTATCACGGGGAACCATCTAAGGCTGCTCTCCCCAGAAATCTGCTGCGCTGGATTCATCGCTACCTCCTGGATACCTTCCTTGAAATGTCCGCGGAGGACTTATGGTCAATCCCGGAGTATATTGACAAACTCTTTGAGTAGAAATTGACCAGCAATGAAAGCACGCTAAGTCCTTAGGGCAAGTTACTCATTAATAAATGCTTCCTTTACAAAATCACGCGTCATGTAATCACTTAAAAAAGAAACACTTACCCCCCTGGGAGGCTTGGGAGGGTACTGGCTCCAGGGTGACAAACAGCTCCTGGCTCTCTGGGAACACGGGTTCTCCGCTGGGCTCCTGCTGCTCCGTGAGATTTTCCTCTTCTTCATGGTCGTCCTCCTCGGAATCAGTCTCCTCCCTGACGATTATCCCATTGGTGGAGTCCACGCAGACCGGCGCGATGGTGGTGGGGGCGCCCCCCATTATCGCATTTAGTTCATTGTAGAACCTGCATGTCCGTGGCGCGCCCCCTGATCGTCCGTTTGCCTCCTTGGCTTTCTGGAACGATTGCCGCAGCTCCTTAATTTTCACGCGGCACTGTATGGTGTCCCTGTTGTGGCCCCTTTCTAGCATGGCCTTGGAGACTCTTCCATAGGTGTTGGCATTCCATTTGTTGTTTCGTAGTTCCAACATCACGGATTCCTCTCCCCAGATAGCGATGAGATCCAGCACCTCACGAGTGGACCATGCTGGAGCTCTTCTCCTCTGGCTGGTCTCCAGGGTAGATGAGCTCTGCATGGAGTCTTGTGATGCTGATCTCTGCATGGCGGCTAGTGCTGCTGATTGCTCTGAATGGCGACTGAACAGTTCAGGTGAGCTGGCCACGCTGACCAAACAGGAAATGGTATTCAAATGTTCCCGGGTCTTCTCTACCTGGCCAGAGCAGCGAGTTCAGAGTGCAGTGCAGAGCGGTCACAGTGGAGCAGTGAGGCAGTCCAGAGCGGTCAGAATGGAGCATTGTGGGACAGCCTCTGGAGGCTATTAATGTCGGGTTCCGTCTTCACTAGCCCACAGTCGAGCTTGGAATGTCGAGATTAGCCTTATGTCTCTCGTCAGGCAGGAGTTCCAATTTCGATCTTGAGGGCCCTTTACATCGACGTTAAGAGCATGTATGTGAAGACAGGTACACGTTTAATTCGACCTAACGTCGTTAACATCGAATTAAAGTGGTAGTGAAGACAGGGCCTAACGCATCCTGGGGTATATAAATACTATTAAAGTTATACCTCACTAATTAAAAAAAACACTGAATAGTGGGTATTAGCCCACAAAAACTTATGCTTCAAAACTTTATAGTTAGTCTTTAAGGTGCCACAGGACTTTGTTACCTCTGCTATTCCAGACTAACATGGCTACCTCTCTGATTCTATAGTTATAAACTGCTTTTATGTGTGTGCACGCTATCTCATGAAACACATTCCCCACCCCACTTTAAAAAATATATAAAAGGAGAAGGGAAAATATTTGGAGAAAGATGGTGAACACCTTTTCTCTGCCATATTGAATTAATTTCTTGCTCTCTTTTTAACTTTTCTTAGCTGCATGAACTTTTTGGACTCCTTTCTCCTATCTGCCATGGGTACTGTTGCTGCCTTCTTCAGCATTGTTGTGTGATCAGATGAACAGCTTGTAATGTATTCTTTCCTTTGCGAAAGTGATATACAGCTCCATATTAAACTCTGACTTATAGAAAGTGGCAGCGGAGAGTGGCCTTTTCTGGCCACACAGAACAGTTGAAAGCAGCAGCTAGGCTTATAGGGCACTTTAAAGCTGTTTTTTATTTCCTATGGAGCATGTGACTACCTGGTTCATTAGCTCTCTGTGGGCAATCATGTTGCTTTCTAATCTAAATTTTTATTTAATCAGTGGCACTAGGAATTTGACTAGCTTTGTGTTGCCATTTAAATAATATGTACATGAAAGTGACTTGTCTGCTTGTGGAGAGTTGGGCCAGGCAGTTAAGCTGAAGTTTGAAGGCTGAAGCTGAAGGCAGTTGATGATCATGTCCCTCCACAAAGTGCTTTGGTCTCTGCACATTAAATTCATTATTCTGTATGACTGACTACTATCTAAAGTGTGTTAAGGTTTCGTTACTCCTGATTTTTTTAAGCAAACATGAAAGAGCAGCAGCCAAAAATGGATTTGCTCAGATGCTGAGGCAGGGAAGCGCAAATGAAAGCAGGATTGGCAGTGGAGCCTTCTTGAAGTTGTACTTTACCATTTAAAAATCAAATTGGGAGGCATAAACAGCTCTAAGTTCAGCACATATATTTGTATTTAGATGTATACCATGTATTAAAAACCGCTTATCCAGGGTCTGGGGGCTCTTTTCCATGTATTCAGAAATATAATCCTACTAGTACAAACAGTTCAACCTTGCAGTCTCTGCAAAACTAAGAAAGGGAAAATCCACCCCATCTACTAATATCAGTCCTCAGTACTCCAATCCCAGTTCTTTGTGCGTCCCTCTCTCCTCAGAAGCTTGGAAGAAGAGATGGAATTTGTAGCATGTCATGAAGACCAATAATTTTTTTTGTCACTGTGGATGAAGAATGCCAACATTCAGAGCCCTTCACTAGCAACGCCTTCTCTTTTAAACTGGGGAGTCTTCAGCTTGAGAACCTCCACTGATCAAAACTGCAGCAGTATGACATTACAATTTCTCAAACAAGCAGGTTCTATACCATATGAAAATATAATTTTAAGAAGACCCAGATCTCCATGAAACAAAAATGGGACAGGTAGGAAAACCAATCAGTAGAGTAAGGGAGCATGAGCAGGCCAGGTTCACATCATTACTTTTTATTTATATTACAATGCTGTCTAGAGGGCCCCAACCTTGTGCTAGACACTGCATCAACATATTAGCAATAGTTCCTGCCCCAAGGAGCTCATACTGGAAGATAGATAAAGGGTGCAGAAAAGGGAAATGTTGTCAAGCCCAGTTTATAGATGAGGAACTGAAGCTCAAATAAATTAAGTGATTTACCCAAGATGAGACAGGACATCTGTGATACTGCTGGGACCTGAGACATCTTCAGAATCCAAGCCCAATGCTCTAATAACTACAAAACCATCCTTACTTGTTGGAAACTCCACTCCATTCCCTTTGTGCTGCTCAGATCATACAAATGGAGCAGCATCTACCCAGCTAGAGGTTTTCCCAGTGTCACATGCATTTGCAGCAAATTAACTTTTATGAATAATGTTGTCGTGCTCTTAAGGAAGTTCCACCAACAGATAGTGGTGGTGTTTTTTCTTCCAATTACTTTTGTGACATTAGTGCACTCCGCGACTTGGATCTATTTTGTGAGTTCCTGCCTATTTGAACCTGATTGTTAAGCCTAAAGTTTCTCGTTATGAAGGGTCTTTTATAAAAGAGAATATTTCCTAATATAGACAACTTTGTAGAATGTGTTTACACATTCACAAACTGCATTACCACTCTTACTCAATCTTTCTTCACATCAACATGCATCATTGTGAAAATACAAGGCATTAAATATATTAGTCTCCAAAGAGTAGCTGAGGCTATAGTGACAGATTTCAGAGTGGTAGCTGAAGCACCTCTGCACAAATGGCCATCTAAGGGAAAAAGTGGTAGACTTCCTAAAAACTCTCTCTCTTGTGTAAGTTGCACTCTTCACCTTATTTTTGTGATTTCATTAATGAGACCAAATGAAAAGCAAATGGTTTGTGACAAAACATTCATGAAGATTTTGAAACTCTATGCATAAAATGTTTTCAAACAAGTGCCTGGAGGAGCAAGTTACATATCATGGGAAAATGAAAGTCTCTCTGACTCTGCCATGGTAATAATTTCCTCCCTCCTTCCCCATTTCTCCTCAGCAGATACACTCAGGCTACTCTTCAGTGGTGATGTGTATAGAGGATATCCTCCAAAAAGAGATTGGCAGCTTTAATTTGTTTGATATGTGCAATCACAGTCCATGTTAAATTCAAAATGCTTGTCCAATCAAGGATTCAATATAGAAAAGAGGCAGTTACAAGCATGCTGTACACTGTAATAAAGAAATATGTTGATTGAAAACAGTTTGTATATTTTGGAAATGATAGGGAATGTAATTGGTAAGAAAGAAAAGGATAGGGCTTCATAAGTAATAAGAAATAGAGCATATTCTTTCACGGATAATGCTAACTCAATTTAACAATATTCTGGTGTTGTATTTTCATGTTCAGTAAAATCGGCTTGCTAGATCCTCCACTATCACTCTAAATTTCATGATTAATGGAATGACCTCTTTATTTTGATGGTGGCGACTTTAATATGTTGAATTTCAGCCATAATGATTCATATTTATCCAGCCCTTAAGAACTGCTGATGATGACGACTACCATATCCTTTCCTATCTTCTCAATCAAACATGGCTTAAAACATATAGATATCTGAGTGTCTGTATAATATTCCAACATCTATTATTCAGGGTATAAGATGAAAGAAGAGTTGGCACGGAAGCGAACTTCAGCATGTTTTATACATTCATTTATGTTTAGAACTGGTTATAATTAAAGTCCAAGACCTGTTAAACAACTCCCCCCCCCCATCTGCCCCCACCTCCACTATTGTGTGTACGGTTTACCCCTTTTGTTGCACTTCACTTTGCAAGACCACTTTTATAATTAGGGGGTAGTAAATACTTGGATAGACCTTTAGCATATAGTTAATATCTGTGCAATCTTGCAACACTTTCGAGCTTTAAAATAGAATGAGCTTTTACAAAAGGCTAGAATATGTCTTAAATTTCTCAGGGCTAAATTAGTGATCGCATTTTTTATCTTGAGCACATAAAAAAATTGAAACTACAAAAACTATATTAGGATATTAGTAAAAGAGTGTCTTAAATGGACATGTAAGTGCAACCATTTAGGCAATAATTGTTACATTACCTTAGAACTCATATAATCTAGGAGGAGGAAGTACTTGACTGTCAAAAGCAAGAAAACCTAGAATTGCATTATCATCTTGTTGTGGGAAGGATTCACTTACTACAATAAGTGTCTCGACTTATCCTTTTGTATTGAAATACTATAGTGCACACTGAGTTATATGAGGTTATCCAATATTTGGACATAGCTGCTAGCATCTAGGCATAGTTTGGTAAGTGAAAGACAATGTGTCAGACTGTATTTTCATTCTAATTCAGAATGTTCATGGCTGATCATATTTCTGTGAAGTGTTGTTTCAGTTTTAAGTGTTCTGTTCTGGGGTCCTTTTCCTTACTTAAAGTTGTAGTATCAAAAATGTAAAAGTCTTTAAAATCCATAATTAAGGGTATGTCTTCACTACCCGCCGGATCGGCAGGTAGCGATCGATCTTCTAGCGATCGATTTCTCGCGTCTTGTGAAGACGCGAGAAATTGATCACTCGCGACGCCCCCGTCGACTCCGGAACTCCAGCTTGCCAGGAGGCGCGAGCTGGAGTTGACGGGGGAGCGCGCCGCTGACCGCCACCGCCGTGGAGACGAGCGGTAACTCGGCTGTAGATACGCAAACTTCAGCTACGTGATTCACATAGCTGAAGTTGCGTATCTGCACTCTATTTCCCCTCTCCCCCCTCCGTAGTGGGGACCAGCCCTTAAACGCTTCCCAGATCCCAGTGAACTACAATAAGAGACATTAGAGCCATTGCACTCTGTTCAATAAATATGTAGGTAGGGATTTTATAATTTGTCTTATACACAAACACAAATCTCTCTCTCTCTCTCTCTCTCTCTCTCTCTCTCTCTCTCTCTCTCTAATATTAATATATATATATAAAATACACCATGATGAGATGTAGTGCAGATTTAACAAAAGAAAACTTTTTATGCAAAAATATGAAACATCTAAATTGTTCCATTATTTTAGATAAATTTGTATTATATTTATAATATATATAATTTATATATTTATTATATTTTTTATTGCACACAATACATGTTTTGGACTATACCTACATAAGTTAGTTCCTGTCCTTATGAATTTGCGGGGGGCTTAGGTTTTTTTGGAGTGGGCTGTATTCAGATGAACACTAGGATCCATGATATAAACTATTGTCATGATACATGTTTGTATTTGCAGATTTTGGATAAAGTTGTTCAAAACTATGTTTTTATGTATGAAAACAGGTTTTTGCAAACTGTTTTGAAATGTCACCACCACCAATTGTACTGAAATTTTGCCTTTAGACAAGTTGCAAATTCTGAACAACTATATACTGGGATATTGATAGGCTGAGACAAAGCCACGTAAGCCTGTTGGCCTAACATAGAGAAATCTCAGCAAAGGGTAACTGTGATGCAGTAACATATTTAGAGCAAAGTAACCTCTTTTTGAGACATTTCAATCTATTAGACACTTGAGGGCATATTGACATCGGTGGAGCAATGACCATCAGTGGAGCTGCTGCTGCTTAATGCAGTATTTGGGGCTTCTTTCCTTGTGTTTCAAGGTTTGACAGCTGCATTGCCCACAAGTCAAGTTGGAAAATTACATACTTTCAGATGTTTCAGGGGCCACTCAAAGATTTCTGCCTTACCAGGAACTTTATAGACTCTATAGGCTGCAGCAAATGCTTATTTTGGGGAGAGGAGATACCATTTAGTGTTCTGAGTAAGAACTTCTTTTTAAAAATGGAGATGAAGGTAGTTAGTTACCAGATGTCCCAATTTTATTGGGTCTTTTTCTTCTATAGGCTCTTATTATCCACACCCCCTGTTCCCGTTTTTTTTCACACTAGCCATCTGGTCACCTTGGATGAAGAATATAAATTGTAACATATAAAGTAATTTTTACTTGCATTAATTTGATTCCTATAGTTGTTATAGCTGGAGCATTGCTGTTGGTTGAGAAAGCATCATGTGAGCTAAAGACAAAAAGATATTTTAAAGGCTATAATAAAACATCACAGACTGGAGATTTCTACCCAATGTGTAATAGTTTCCTTATAAACTAAGCGTGAATTACACCATGCAGTAATGCGCTTAGCCTAAATCTTTGAGTATTATTGTCTACTGTCAGTCAATCTGTTCGTTATAAGCCTCCATTCTAGACAATATATAAAAAAGAAATACTAAAAAGCATGCCTAGTAAATATCAATTTCCCTTACACTCACTCTCTTTCTTTCTGCACTACTCTGCAAAGCTAGAAATACTTCCACTGTGCATTTTGGTCTTTACAGTTTCCACTCTTAAATGATGGACAACAAGTTAACAATATCAAATGGGTGTTGACAGTTCACAAACATGAAATAATGTTTAATGTAACCTCCAGTTTCTCTCTGAACTTTGACCATACAATAGAAAACCTTAAAAGGAGGGGGGAGCAGGACTATCAAGCACAGAATTATAAAGAAAAAAATATTAATCTAAGTAGTGAGGGAGAAGTCTAGGTTCTGTTGCATGATATTTAGCAGCAATGGTAAGGAGAGGGATGTTTCTTTCTTTGTGTAATGTGAAGTAGTTACAATAAACACAAGATTTCCAAATCTCTGAGGACTCTCTTGACAGTTGCTTGATAACAGCTTTTTTCACTCCATAGTTTTGACAGTTTGTGTGTGTTGCCATATCTAGTGTAAACTAAAACATCACTGTCATTCTGTTTTTCTTTTGTATGCAGCTTCCTTTTCTTTTTTTTTTCTTTTTTTTTCATCTTTAGGGTAATGAAAAAGATGTTTTTTTCATTTGTAGACTGCAGTAAAGCAAGTTGTTGGGAGATTAGCATTTGTTTGTAAGTTTTGAAAGATTCAAGTTGACAGAAGAGAACTGCTTTAATTTTTTCATGTTGCTTCTTTAGAAGTGTAAGGAGGGTGTTTAAGTTTTCATTTACCTTTTGATGTACATCAGTTTGTATATGCATGTGTCTGTGTATATATAACATGAAAACACAATACATAGCTAAAATAACCTCAAATTCCCAGTCATTTCACCTTATTTGCATTTTTACTTTTTTTATTAACATAGAAAATCCACGGAATTGCAGTGCATATTAAGACTCTTTCTCCCCCCACTTGCATGAATGTCCCTATTATGTGGTCCTTTCTCCTTCCTTTTATTTAATCCTTTATTTTACTGAGGGTTAATTTTAGGGATAATGGGTCATTTAGAAAAGCTTCAGGAAAAAAACCAAAACAAATGAAGCACTTCATTTGGCAAGGGAGATTTGTCAGAAAGAGACCATAAACTATCTCTACCACTGAACCTTGTCCACAGTAGTACCCTGTTTCCCCGAAAGTAAGACATCCCCCGAAAATAAGACGTACTTCCAGTTTTGCCTCTCGCTGTAATATAATGTAATGTAATTTTGGGAGCAAAAATTAATATAAGACACTGTCTTATTTTCGGGGAAACACGGTAGCTGCTCACCTGTTTTGGCTTACCACAGTTCTTCAGATGTTCCTGTATGTCAGATGACTTTTTTTAACCATTTGGGTTTTCTGTACCTCTTCTGTCCCAAAGTTATTTTGTCATCAAACCAAATTTGCTTTAGCACCGCAAAGTGCCCAGTGTCGTCATCTGGCATGTTACAGACAAATTCCAATTACTTTTCAGCTTCACGCTATTGTTAAACAGTACAAGCTAGCTGACAGTAAAATTATAAATACAGGTGTTGTCACACTACACTATAATCAGAATTTGAATTTTCATTTTCATTTGTAAAGCCTTTTTTTACATGAAAATGGGAATAGAATTAGTTTTATTGACAGTAAAAAGACATTTTGAAAGCTTTCTAAATCATTACCTGTATTTAGTAGGGGGGGAAATTGTATCTGTCCATGTTTTAAAAAAAAAAAAAAAGTTTTATTATCACATATTTACTCATTATATTTAGTGGTAAATAAAGCTAGGAAGATGTGTTTGACAAATGATTGACGTAACTCAGTACATTTTCACTTCTTCAAAACAATAGAGAGACATAAATATATATTTGCTTTTGTTTTGTTCTGCTATTACTAATGCAAGCTGGCAATAAAATCTTCAGGTAAATGAAGTGGAGCCTGTTGAGTCTACATGCCGTGCTCAACTTTTTATTTTGCAATTTTCTCTTCTTACATCCTCCTTCTCTCTGCCCCCTCCCTTCACTTTGCTTGGTGGTTGGAGTGGTTCCCCCTTCTCAAGACCCTTTTTTTTTTCCCTTGAGGCATTTAGTGTCGTGTCTGCCAGATTTCAGTGATGAGCAGCGAATTGCTTTTAAAGTGGGCATTATGCCAGTTCAGCAGCACAATGGAAAACCAATCTTCCACCATTCTACTTTTGATGCTGTTATTGTAGCATTTTAGATAACTGCTGCCACAAAAAAAGATGTGCTCAATTGCTACCAGTTAGTCAAGTTAAATCCAGAGTAGCATTAAAATTACTCTGAAAACTGTTTGTCAGAGGTCATGTGTTGTCTGTGGCTACAAGGGATAGGAGAGATGGTCTGGTCTGGTCTGGTTGGGGGGGAGGGGACTTGGTTTTTTGTTTTGTTTTTTGTTTTACTATTACTCTGAATGACCCGTTCTCTAAATAGCCCTTCACTACCTGTTTACTTATTGTCTTCACCTCACTGTTGAAAAAAATGTGTCAAACAGAAACGCTGGAAAGTTTCTTTAAAGTGTGGGAAATAGCAGGAGAGTAAGTTATTCAGGGTGCTACAGTTTGTACAGTGTGAAAGCAAAAAAGGGCGGGGGAGAGAGAGCATAATTCTCTGGTTTCTGTAGCAAGATTACTGTTTTCATCTTTTTATCCTCACTTTTCAACCACTGAGTTCACTTTTCTTTTTTTTTTTAATAGCACAAATGGAATTTATCTGCTCTCTCACTCTCTTCTCCGTCAGCTCCCCCTCCTCTTTCTTCTGCTGGCTTTGCTTGTGAATGAAGGGACTCTTACTACTCGTATAGGACTGATGATAGCTATGGATTAGAGTTGTTTCATTAAATGGCTTCTAAATCCATTTTTTTGTTTAAAACAAAAAAATTTATGGGTGGTGAGAATTAAAAGAACAAGAATATTTTAGCTCACTTATTTGTTGCTGAGATTTTTTAAAATGAATTATAAAATATCTGCCTAATTCACTTGCCCTTGTGTTACCCAGTATGATAACAATGCAATGTATCATTTGTTTATTATGCTTCTATTCCTTTTAACAGAAGAATCATTAGATTATACTATTTTAGAGCACAGGACTAGGAGTTAGGGGATCAGAATTCTTTTCCTGGCTCTGCCACCTGTAGGAATTTGAACAAGTCACTTTAGCCATAATTCATATTTAAGATGAGCACCCACAACAACTGATGTTTAGAACCTTTGAGGATCAGGTAATTTATTTGGAAGTGTTCTTCAGAAAATTTTTACTATAACCTCCTTGTGCTTGTTTCTCTCTTTGTAAAATGGGGATATTACTAATGTCAGAAGACTGTTGTGAGACTTAATTCAGTAATATTTGTAAGGTAGCTTAAAATCCTGCTATAGATGGCAATATGGAAGTGCAAAGTGTTATAATTATTATTACGTAGGGGTTATGAAATTTCACTTTAAAGTGAACACATTCCTTTTGGCTTGAAAGAGTTCTAACTATTGCAGTTGAGATTTTGTTCTCATAGTAGGTACTTAATGAATTCTCCATATTCTTTGAATCAAGAAGCTTATTTTGGTAGTTTGGATAGGTTACATTTAGATTCTGACATAGCAAAGTAGCATATGTAACTGGTCTGGAACACCTGCAAAGTAACTCCACTGTGAGATATTTAATGGAACTGGTATTGGGGGTTATAAAAGGTGTCTCCACAAATAGAATAGCTTGTATTCAGTCCTCTTTGTTGCCCTCTTTAAAGGTTTTTGTCTGACTTCTTTCTTAACTCCTTTGATGAAAGAAAAACTAGGCTGTCTGAGCAGATAGACTGACAGATGTAAATACACAGAAGCTTAAGGAAGTCTCCTCCAAAAAGTGGTGTTTAAAGATAGCTGAGTCAAATGGCAGTGAGGGGAGATGATCTTTGAATGAGGTGATAGAACAATTGTTGTTAAGATGATTGAACAATAAACCTTAAATCTTGGAAACTGTTACAGGCTTAGCATAACTTCTTGGGACATCCCTATGACATAGGTGCAGGTAGTTATGTCTAAATCTAAAAACAAAGTAGACATTGTGGACTTTTTAAAGCCTTGATCTTCAGGGGTGTAAGACATAGAGAAGCAGACATCTTGTTTCTCTGTCATATTAGAAAAGCTGTACCCCTGGAACTTTTGGAATCTCCATACTAAAATGTCTTCCCAAGAAGATCAGCTGGAAACTTTATCCACTGAAATTAAATTCTTAGATGGACATGTGTCCAAGGCAGAACACTGACTAGATAATGTGAAGATCAGTGAGAAATAGAAGTCAGACTTTGTTATTGAATGAAGTGACTTTCACACAGGTACATAAAAATTGCAACAAATCAGAATAATTTAAAATATCTAAATTGTTGACATTCCTACAGATTAACTTATTGTTTTTATATACATTACACATACATTCCCTTCCTCTTAATATTATGTTGGGGGAGGGTGACCTCCCTGTATTTTGGAATAAAATATGAAAAATTGACCATGGTTCAATGTTGCATCATTCTCCACTAAAGAGCCATCTACAGAAACAATGGAGGGAGTATAATCATAGCAGCAATTTCAGCTCTTGGAGTTAATTGCTTCTGCAGTCAGGAAAGAGAGGGAATTAATTTCTGATTGGAATAATCCCTGTTTTCCCAGATATCAGCCCAGTTACACAGTTTCTGAGGAATTAACCAATGGAAAAGTGGAGCACTTTCTAAGAAGAACGAATGGGAGCTGAGATTCTGTGGCCAAGAATGTGCAAATACAATTTTTGCTTTGGTACTGCATTTTTAGGATACAAAATCAGCCAGTCAGTTTTTTTAAAGAAAATGAGAGGAAAATGAATCAGAAGCTGTTAATGATGAGGGCTTGGTGAAATAAAAGTAAGTGGTTGGACTATTGCCTCATTTTTTAATACTACCAGCTGGGGGGAGGGAGTTTAAATGAGGGCTAGACGAGTTGAAACATACTCTACATACTACACTTTTATTCCAGTTTGAAAGCTTAGTGACATAGCAAATAATGACTGATTAATAAATATGACATTAGTTTTAAATAGAAGCCAATAATTTATAAATCAGTAGAATCATGTTGTAATTACCTTTAAACCTTCCATTAAGAATCATATACACTCAGTGATTGCTCTAATAGGGCAATATAAAGATTGTTTCTAGGTTTCTGAAAGTGTCTGGATTGTGAGTACTTTCAAGTCCAGGCAGCGTATGTGATCTATAAAGGCCTGATCTATAAGACTCAGTTATGCTCATGATCATATGATCATCTCTCACGCTCTCTACCTTCTCCTGACAGTTGCAACCTGATAGATCACTCTTGCTCTGAGTTCCTGAGATTGATCCCTTCAAACTGACAACCGAGCATACTCAACAGAGGCCTTATGCCTCTGGAAAAGTCTTCTTTTTAGCTGTTTGGAGGCTGTGCTTGGTGACATTTTAAAAGTAGTACAGGAAATGTAACTTTTGCCTGCTTTGGCTACACTTATTTTCATATTTTCATTTAATTTAAACAAATAATGTGGTGTTACATTAAAGCAAAGTTAAAATCAGTGTTCAATTGAGTGCAACATTAATTGTGACAAGCCAACAATTCAGAAGTCAGCAAGTTCCATGAGTTAACATTTCTTCCATGGTGCATCTCTGCTACAGTAAACTTGTGTATTTTATCACATATGTTGAAACAGAGGTTCTCAGACTGTACCACTGTTGGCCCAGGGGGGGCTTTTTGATATATTTTCTGGCGTGCTGACAGGCTAGATGATACTGACTCTTCTCATTTACAGTTACTAAATCAAGTTGCAAGAGGCTGAAAATAGATTAAATATTTTCATAATGTTATCATTTTCTGTGAGGAATTCCTGTAGTTGCCACAGGAATACTGTGCAAACTCCGATGAGAGGAATGTGGTCTTTGCGATGGTGAATGAGAGAGGTTATGTCCTTGAGACCATCTCTCTATTAAAAAAAAATTCCCACTGTGAAGAAATTTGAGAACTCTTCTTTCTTTTGTTTTTATATATATATAGTAGTGGATTAAGATGTGACATTTAACTAGGGAATCAGGAATGGAAAACACTGCTTAAGTGCAGCATGGTAGAGTTAATGTTACAGGAACCTTTCAGATTTTCCTGATTTTTGGCTATTCAATATCTCAGCAACGTTAATGCTAGTTTTGCATTTAAT